>LYUA01000128.1:294973-305850 GCA_002093875.1 Calopteryx splendens
CTCCTAGGGAGCCCTTCGAACTGAGGGACGACTATAAATACGGGCCTTATTTTCTAAGATTTTTCATGTTAATCTTATTTTTTTCAATTCCAGATTTTGGAAGAATACAATGAGTATAATGCTCGACTCGAGTTGGTTCTCTTTGAGGATGCCCTTGAGCATTTAACTCGAATACATAGAACAATTAGAATGCACAGGGGGCACTGTCTTCTTGTTGGTTTAGGTGGGAATGGGAAGCAATCTCTAACACGATTGGCTGCCTTCACAGCAGGTATGTAATAAAAAAATCTTGAATGGTTTTTCCGTTGTCAATTCATACTTCTGCTTCTGTTTAAAATAAGGTCTGTGAAAATAATTATATCTTATGCTCAAGGATGTGGAATGTATGAAATAGCACTTTCACGTGGATATGGTGAACTACAGCTGAAAGAAGACATGAAGAAGTTGTACAGCAAAGTCACTGTTGAAAACAAACCAACTGTTTTTCTATTCACTGAGTCTCATGTGGCTGAAGAAGGTTTCTTTGAAACAGTAAGTCGTGAGAATGTTTCAATGGCTCTGATGAACATTGTGCCAAATGCATAGTAAAATAGTTAAGTATTTTATGGGCTCACCTCTGCACTGTTGCCATAGAGTGTGGGAAGCATATAATACTATTGATAATGTTTTATTGGCCCTGTTATTTAATACAAGTAAAATATAGGAACAGTCATGGAAAAACAGTATGATGCTAGTGTATCATTTACATTATCATTATAGATACAAGATAGTAACTAAGAAGTGTGCATTTGGGCCAGTTAAAACCTTTTGTTTTTACATTTAAGAGTTCATGTGTATTATCGCAACTTTTTGCCAGTGGAAATAGTTTTATATGTGCTCTAAAAGTTACCAATGGCCAAGCATTTTTGATTAATTTAGGGAGATTATTGTATATTATTCAATTTAAGTGTAGGGGTCCCTTATTACCTATATAAGGCAGTTGAGTTGCATGAAAAATGAATATCTTCTTACTTCAACAAGACAAAATTGGCCTTTTTTTAAAGATATTGTTATTATATTAGTAGGAGGTTAACCTATTTCCTATCAATAATTCAAGTATCTTTATTAATTTGTGAGTAGAGAAGTTGGCTGATAGCTTTTGATGGAGTCTCCGCCACCTTGTTTATATATTGACTTTAATTTGGCTATTTTGGCATAGTCTGGCTAGTAGGCTAGACAGTTGCCAGTGCGGCTCGTGTTATAAATTCTTCTCAAAAAATTAAATAATGCTTATAGCTTACCATAAATGTGTGATCTATTTACAGATTAATAATATCCTTGCCACTGGCACAATTCCTGCTCTGTTTAGTGAAGAAGAGAAAGATGAAATAATAAACAAGCTACGACCAGCTGCTCAAGCAGCCGGCTGTTCAGTGACCAAGTATGTGTTGTGCTTTGATAAATTTTCATGATCATTAAAATGGTAATTTTTAGATTGTTTTCAAATCAGTATTTAATTCACCCTTTGAGAATTTATTGACAAGTTACAGGCATACAGCAGCATAGCTATGCGAGTGTTGTCTGCCTTGGGTGGCACTTTTGTATGTAGCTCAGAAGTGGCTTTCTGTTGGAATTCCTAAGATTCTGGATTGCATTTGTCTAATAGCTGAGACTTGCTGGTGGAATTTGGAGGAAAAAATAAAATGTGTTTATTGGATAAATTCTCTTTGAATCTATGGCAGCTTGCATTTTATAAAATCAACAGAACTTTTTTGTATTCATGACATATGTATTATCTAATTAGATCTCATGCAATTCTTTCAAAACTTTGTTTGGTCATTCAATTTTTACTGTTTAATTCATGAAAAATTGGAAGTTTATATCAATTTATATTTTTGAAAAATCTAGGCTTCCCATTTTCCAATATATACAGATGTTAATTTTTTTGTGCATAATGTGTTGAGAAATGTGCCATTTCATCCTAAATTTGCTTTTTTCCCCGCCATTATATTCCTTTGATAGCCTATCTGATAATGTATTTTAAAAAAGTGCCAATTTTTCAAAGTTGAAAACATCAAGTTGACATTTACTTACCTATCGAATCATCTCATTCACTCTGTGACCATCATCCAAGGCATCTATGTTGACCTCTTCCTCACCACATATCGTATGTCAACATTGTGTCTACTATTGAAATTGACAAGAAAGCCAATAGATTCCTTGAAGATGTAAATACCAATATTCACCATGATGTCATTTACTTTCTGCTCCAGGTTTGGTCTATTTAGATGGATATTTCTTTTCTGACACGTAAAAAACTGGCATAGTGGCTTCTCACATTTTTCACTCCTTAGAGGGTTTGCCTATGTTGAGGTTTCCCTAAATGCACTGCAGCATCACTTTTCTCCCTCCTCCTCAAAATAGTATGCATTGTATTGAAAAAGTTACGTTGGCGTTGGCTACCAATTCCGACAAGCTTTTGCCTTTCTCGTCATATTCTTCTATCATCTTCAGTTTTTCATCTAGGGAAATAACCCTTCTTAATTTTTTTGACAGTACTTCATTAGTATTAGGTAGGTAACATAAAGAATTAGATGCAATAGTAATATTAGTTGTTATTAGAGGAGGCAACTAATGACTGAGGTCAGTTGGGACATTAAGGTTAGCTGGGTTATTTTTTAGAGGCAGGATTTTCAGGGAATAGAAGAAGAGTGGAGAAAAACATGGCATCGGCATTGGCCTACTGTTAACTGAAGGCATAAAGGGGTCCAGAATTTAACAATTTAATTAATTTAGATTATTATTAACATATTTAGAGCTGGAACCAAGGAAATGCAACCAGAAGAATAATATTTCTTAGCTTATGGCTTTGGTCTACATGAGCAAATTGGAATTGGCAGTTACTATTGAAATCCAGTTATCTATTGAAACCTTCCAGCACCTTCTGGCCAAAATCACAGAAAAACAGCATTCCATGATTCAGCTCAAATTTCCAATGGACAAAAAATTATTCACTGAATAGAATTAATTTTTGACTGCTTAAATGTTAACCAGAATGACATTGCAATATTAAATTTGTGTGGCTTAGAATTTTTTGGTTCTATGGAGGCCACTTATTATCCTGTACAACTGAGGCAAAATGTTCTTATACTCTATTTTATTTATGAAAATAGTTTATTGATGAATTTAGGCTATTTCATAAGCCATAACATTCTTCAATTTAATTTATATAGCCAGTATATTTTTTGTTTATTTAGTTAAGTGAAAATGAACAGTGCATTTAATTCAACAAAAGTCTGTGAGCTGATGTTGTGGCCTCTGAGTGAGCAGTCTGCTTTTTGCTGGGATCAGCAGATGGTGGTCCCAAGGTCAATTACTTTGCTATTTAGTGCTTGGTGCACAATAATTTTTAGTGTTTAATGTATTCTTAAGATTTCCTATGGAAATTCAGGGATACGAAATAATAATAAATAACAATAAAAAGGACGTTCCAGATTTTTTTATAAAATAGTAATTGACTGATATTTTGGTGTTACAAAATAAAAAGTGGGTAGTTCAAAATAGGCACAACTCTTTCCATTTCTGCTATTTATAAGAGACATGATTCAACAAAGGAAATTAGTGGTGCAATACATCAGTGGATTTACTTTTTCTAAATGAATTGTAGAAGATATTTGGTGACCTCGGATGCTTCTTCTAATCCTCTCTCAAAGAGTGAGGTGCATTCAGACTGTCTTTGAACCTGGCCTACGAAAACAAAGGAAGTATTGAGTATCTCCTACCCCCTCTCTTTTTGCCAAATAGGACATCAAAACCCACTGCATTCAGAAATTGCAATGCAAGGCCTTCCTTAACTATTCCTTACTTTTTGCAAGGCAAGAGATCTTTCTTTCCTTCCAATGGTCCATCGCCTCCATATGTGACATTGTGAAGTAGCATTTTCAAACCATTGCCAGCTCTGGATCAAGATCCAATGTGGTAATGTTTTTTGTAATTCAGTGTGCATACAAGATACAAAACCTTTATGTTCAGTCTTAGGGATTTGTTAAAAATGCAATTGTGTCAACACATGAAGTATTCAAATGCAGTTATAAAGTTATTTAATTATAATCATCGCAGCATACATATATATTATTATAATATATCATTTAAGAGATTCTTCATCCTGCATGACTTTGTTTTAGAGATACTTGAGCTTTCATTTATTAAGAATTTTTTTGATAAAATTGAAAATATTTGATGATCAATTATTATTTTATAAAGTTATTTTGATGTTAATAGTAATTGACCCAAAATAATTTTGACGAATCTGAATTTTCTTTACTGAGATTTGTTGAATCTATTACTTCAGGGAATCTGTTTGGCAGTATTTCTGTTCACTGGCACTGGGAAATCTACATGTGGTATTATCCATGTCTCCTGCAGGGGACAATATGCGAACAAGGGCCAGAAACTTTCCAGCAATTGTTGGAAATACAGTGATTGATTGGTTTCAGCCATGGCCACAACAAGCACTACTAGCTGTTGCTCGTTTATATCTTGCAGAGGTGTGTGTTACATAGAATATTTCATAAAAATGCTCTTCATAGCAATTTCATTTTTTTAATTTTGCTATTCCAGAACACCAAGATTCCAGAAAATCTTCGTAAAACTATCATTTCCCATGTTGTGCATGTGCACCAGTCAACATTGAATTACATAATTCAATTCGAAATGAAGTTAAGAAGAAAAAACTATGTTACACCAAAACATTACTTAGATTTCATTCAGAATTATTTAAGTCTTCTTAATGAAAAGGTAATTATACTATGGAATGATACTTGTTTTTTAATAGCTTTATGAAGTGTATGCCATGTAATTCATTGCAGACCTCTTTATTTATGATGATAGTAAAAGGATGAAAGTCAAGGAAAGGGAAAAAGAGCTGAAATAGAAAAAACTCAATAACTTAATTAGAACTGTATGGGAAAATATGCCTTAATATGACTCAAAATGAAAAACAAAATTGGAGAGTTAATTCTCGTTTAAATACATTCCTTGGGACCACCTGAACCTCCTGAGGAAAATCACCAAAAATCAGTCGGGGAGCATTCATAAATTTTGAAAAAAATTCTGCTCAATTGGAAAAAATGGCAAATCATTTAATTTTTTTTAGCTCCCTACTTTTAAGTCAGTGGAGTGAAGGATTAAGTTGAAGTTTGTAAGTCTGCATGATGTATCATGTAAATGCGAATATTAGAAGGTACTTTGTAGCCAATTGTTGTGGAGTTGGAACTGCATATGTCTGAGTGGACAATGATTGTATATTATATTTTGGTACATATATCAATTTTTTTGAAGTATGTACATATGTTATATTTCAAAATCTTCTTAAAGTATTCATTGCACTTTTAACATTTTCAGGCAGTGTTAAATGTATGATTCTGTTAAACTAAGTCACAATCAGATAAAATAAGATTTTCAGAAGTGTAATTTAAAAAAAAATTAATAATATTTTTCTCAATAGGATAGCTTCATTGTTTCCCAGTGTGAGAGGTTATCTGGTGGCCTAACAAAAATAGATGAGGCTAGCATTGAACTGGATATATTAAATAAAAAACTAGCTTTGCAGAGGATTGCTGTTTCAGAGAAAACAGAAGCTTGCGAAGCTCTTCTTGCTGAAATTTCATCAGCTACAGCTGTAAGTTTATTAAATAATTTTGTTATTAATTATTACTGATTTATTTGGTCAGCATTTATGGTAGGCTGATGCACAGTGGGTGATATGCTGTGAGCCAGATCTTTCTGCCTCTTTGTGATTGGAGAGCCCAGGCTCGTCTCCAGGTGATGCTTCTTGGTACCCTCAGCTTCACCCAAGCTGTGTGATTTTTCAGGTTCCTGGCTATCCTGACAAACCGCAGGTAGCACAGGGAAGGAAGTGGCCCCATACCCTGATGTGTGAATTTCACATCCTGTTGGGCCTTGTATTGGGTGAGCTCTACCCTCACCAACCAAACCAACCTTCAGGTTGATTACTGTGGTATATGATCAATATCAGTCCCTACCAATCTTGCTACACTAAGTAGTGAAATTTTACTTTATCAAAGGTGATTATTATGTATAGCTAATTTGTTGTTTTTGAGCATAATTTGTTGGTGAGAGTCTGTTAAAAATGTTTTAACAATTTCCTTGAGGCTAGAGTATAGGGAGAAATGTATGGACTGCCATCCAGAAATTTCAATGTGCTTGTGTGTAAATATAAAGCATGTCTGAGCTGAATATATATTGCTGAATATATTTTGGCATATTGACCAATTAATTTGATCAGTTGAAAACATCTCTCGAGGGTGTGTCACCATCAAATGCCTTCAACTATGAGATCAATTTCAGCAATGATTCTAGAAATGCAAAATTCATTACCTCTGAGGACCCAAGAGAAAAATAAATAATTTGAAAACAAGTTTCTTGTATCTAGTCTTAAAGATTATAATGTAATTTTAAATTTCATCTCAGGAAGCAACTACCAAAAAGGAGATTGCTGTTGAGAAGAGCTCACAAATGGAAGAACAAAGCAAAGTTATTAAAAAGGAAAAAGCTGAGGCAGAAGAGGCCCTGTTGGAGGCACTTCCAGCTCTTGAAGCAGCAAGGATGGCTTTGCAGGATCTTGAAAAAGCTGATATAACTGAAATTCGTTCTTTTGCCACTCCACCAGAGGCAGTTCAGGTGAGAATTATGTTTTTATTACAAGCATAGCCATGTTGTGAGTACTGGCAATTCTTTTCCACATTAGGATAAATATTTTCTGTTATTATTCAATTAAGTTGAGAATTATCTTGATTTTCAATTTTACAATATTCAATCTTGTCTTACCATTGGGGCACAAAATAAACAATTTCTATCTCAATATTTCATCACATGCCTAATGAAAAAGATTGAGTCTTTACTTCACTTTTACTGGAGAGTGTCAACTTAAACAGTCTTAGCTTGTTCAATGGTCTCATTCACAGTAGAAAATGGTAAATATGAGTATTAGATGAGGAAATTGGCAGGAACGTAGCCAAAAACTAGCTACATAGTACTTATCATGAGATGTGCCATCACTCACACTTGATCTATTAACTTGCTCGTTAAGAACAAGCTTTTGAAAAATATGGGTGATTCATTTACAAATTAATTATTTGTTAATTGATAATAATTTTATGTTAGTTTCATAATTTGAATCATTGGAAAAAATCCTGCTTTGTACATCTGTAATTTTTTTCTAATATATTTCAGAACTAATCATACTATGTAATTTTTCTTACTATAGATTGTTTGTGAATGTGTTGTTATTATATTGGGAAATAAAGATGTATCCTACAAAACAGCTAAAGGACTTATGTCAGATCCAAATTTTTTGAGGAAATTGATGGAAATGAACTGTGACAATATTACTCAGACACAGGTAAATGCATATTGGAACAATAAGGATAATATCTTTAAATATTTTAATAGTTATCCTGGTGGAACTGATTTCATCATCTCTACTTTGTAAGTGGATGTTATCCAAAATCAAAGAAGATACTGTGTTTCATATTTTTTTTCATTATTATATTCTGTGCATAAATAGATCATGTGGGCTAATATGTAACTTATAATTCTGGAGTTAAGAAGTTATCGGAGTTATGATTGCTGTCATAGCTCCACCAACAACCACACAACTTGAAACAACTCTAATGGGCAGCTCGGACTGAGGATAATTATGGAGTTGAGATAACATGACCTCCGAGCCACGTTTACAAATAACACCAGCAAAAACTAATTTCGCTTCACACCATATTCTATATTTCAATGCACTCTGGTGTGACTGATAAATATTTACTTGTGGGTGGTTGTTCAGGAATATATGAAATTTGCAATGAGGAGACATTAGCTAAGACTTGAAAGGAGACAATTTAGGGACGCTCAATAGTAATTGTAAGATCAGGGGGAAGATTTTTAGTTATTATTTTGAGTTTCTAAAGAATTATTTAACTATCTCTGCTAGGAATTGGAGCTGATCTTGAAGATAAAATGAACTTTTAGACTAATAACTTGTTTCCATTACTATCATTCCTTCCATGGAAGTTTTCTACCTGTGTAATGTCAATAATAGAAACCCTCAAAATAGCCTACCTTAGATCACCATAGCCACCGTATTGTTTAAACTATAGTTTAATCCCTGAAATGAGCAAGGGGCAAAGAGGTTTTGCTCAGACTTAATGCTAACAAGCCTGCCTTTTTGCCAGTTTATATAAAATTAAATTAACTTCAGAATTGGATCAGCTGTTGTTGATCTGCATATATCTATCGGGATAAGATAATAAACAGATGAAGAATAGTGACTGCAATATATGTCAGACATGTGTGTATTGGATAGTGTGTACAAACAAAAACAGTTCAAAAATCTATCAGCACATTCAGCTCTCTTTGGATCTAATTTTGAAGTAGCTCTTTAGGCTCAATTTTTATCTGAATAATCTTTACCCCATATTTCAAATGATTACTACATCCTTGAACTGTCAATCTATTGGCTGATATAATTTCTGGCTGAATGAATTACAAGTTTTTCATGCCTACCAGTGTTTCATCAAAACTCTGCATTCCTTTAGAGTTACCTGCTGCTCTGACCAATTACATGATCAGGTCGGAGCAAATACCTGAAGCAATAAAGAACATATAATATTAATCAAAACAAAACCGGGACAGATTTACAGGTAACTCAGCTTTGAGTTAGAGTTGCATAAAAGCTCTTATATATGAACAAGGTATTCAAGTATTATAATTAAAGTAAAAAGTAATTTTCCATAGTGAATTTTAAAATGTAAAATGCATTCCAATGCGAATGCATCATCATCAGGCATTTATTGTACCTGATGATGATGCAGTGGCATTAAAATGAATTGTATGCATTAAAACTGACTGTAAAATTGCTATTTACTTTTATTTTCTTCATGTGTAATTTTCTCCATATAGAGCCTGCTTCTATTACTTATTTCAAGATTTTCAAGCTTGGAATGCTCACTAAAAATCTTATTTAAAAGATTGTGAAAATAGGCTGATTATATATGCTATAGGAATGGAATATGATCACTACCCAGATTATTCTTGAGTGATTTTCATACTCGTTTCTTACCCAGTGGAATGCTGCAATGCAAATGCATGCCAGTCTTTAACAATTCTAGTTATCCCTGTGCCTGGCCACAAATCATAGTCTTCCATGGGCACATATGAAATATTTTTGGATAGTTTTGTGAGAATTTCCTTATTTCCTTTTATTACTTATTTCCTAGTGGCAACTCAAAACATTTATTTAGAAGATACACTCAGTGTAATCACCATGCAAAATCTTCTTCTGGTAAGAAGTAGCATTAATAATGAACTTGTTAACAGTATCAAAATTATATACTTTATAGGACTAAAAGCTTAATAATAAAATAATAATTATCTTTATTTATCAAATGAGCAGCACATACCACTATAGATGTCATCATGAGAAGAAAAAAATTTAAAATACCATATTCATAACCATGGTGGAGAAATATGGATCATATATTAGAATTACATGTACTATATATATTACATATGTTACAATTTCACGCTTGAAAAGTCAAGTTCAAAATATTCACTTAAAGAACATATGGGGTTCGAAATCAACAAATCCTCAATTGCATTTTTGAGCATATTATAGCTAGTCAGTTCTGCAGTATGTGGGAGTTAGTTTTTAAATTTTTGGTCAAGGTTATCTGACTGGTTGGAGGATTTGGACAATGTGCATAGGGAAATGTCTAACATATTTCTTGACCTTGAATTATGGCTTTGTATTTTTCCTCTTAATATGAACTTATTTACATAGTCTTTTGCATGAATTAAACATTGGTAAATATATAAGTTAAAGACAGTCATTACTCTTAACCTGACTAACAGTGGATGATAGTAATCATGGTGGCCAGAGCTGGTTATAATCCTAACTGCTTTATTTCTTAAGCCATTTGAACCATTTTATTTTTTTATTATAAATCCTCACAAGAATTGCAAACCATGATCATTATGGAGAAGTGGTTATGCAACCCCTTAACTAAATACTCCTTCTTAATGAAGGCGAGGAAATTTATGAATAGATTTAAGTACTCATTAATGAAACTATTAAAAAAAAGTGTAGTGGATCAATATATGCTCTAGTTAAACAAATTACTGAGGTGAAGAATAATAATTAAAATAAGGAACAACAATAGTATTTGCTCCTGTCTTTTAGCGAATGCCTCTGCTATGAACAAAAAATTAGTTCTATTATGATGTACCAATGAGGTTCTATTAATATATCCCATATGATATGGGTACTAATATCTATTTTTGTTTTTTCCTTGCAAAAATATCCATGCATTTATGAAATTATAAATTACCATTATACATCACGTTTATATTTAGACTCAGATGTTTCAGATTCATTTATACGTTCTTGGTTTTCTTAGATGAGGCAAAATTGACCCTTAAAACCTTAATTGAACATTTTATATGGTTTTCTTTGTATCCAAATTGATTTCCTTTTTTTCAGGATATGAAACTTAACATGCTACCTACCTTGGTTGTCTCTTATATATTATAATGGTGGTGTCATTTTTTCATCGAATGAAAGTGATCTAATTGATTTCTCTTTAAATTCTGAAAGGTCAGAGCGGTAAAAGCTCACATGCAGAAATCATCCAAGTTAGGAGAAATGAAATCAATAAGTAAGGCTGGTTATGGTCTGCTCAAATTTGTTGAAGCTGTACTGTTGTACTGCCATGTCTTCAAGGATGTAAAACCAAAAAAGGAGAAGGTTAGTAATCCAATGTTATGAACAATATTAGAAGAAACTGTTCTTGGCTCTACTCTGTGGAACTACTTCATAATTGAACTTG
>LYUA01000128.1:332231-342825 GCA_002093875.1 Calopteryx splendens
CTTTTTGTTATTTGTGCCATTCCGGCATGGTTCAAAGTGATATAGACTACATATTCCTGCAATTAACTTTCCACAATTACAAAAACAATATGTAACTAGCAACCTAACACTCGAAGGGCTGGATTGAAGCTCTTTGAGGGATATAGTATTCGACTATAGCACTCGAGGTGGTAAACATCTCTTCATATGATATTTCATGAATTCTCAAATTTATTTTGAAGTACAGATGAAGGTTGCACAAAGTCTAGATACTGTGCCTACATTTTTAGCACCATAATATGTCTTGTCATTATTTTTCCTTCGTTTTTCAAGCTATGTAGTTCTTTATGAATTGGAAACTTGGTCCTTGAGGGATTATGAAAAGCGAAGGTTTGGAGGCTTTTGAAATGTGTGTGTGGAAAAGGATGGAAAAGGTGAAATGGATGGAAAGAAAAATGAATGAAGAAGTTTTGGGAATAGTAGGGGAGGAGAGAAGGCTATTGGGAAAAATTCAAAGAAGGCAGGAGAANNNNTTGGGAAAAATTCAAAGAAGGCAGGAGAAGTGGATGCAGGGCATTCTGAGTGGCGATGGATTGTTGAAAAATGTGATAAAAGGCAGAATTTTGGGTAAGCGAGGGAGAGGAAGCAAAAGATTAGGCATGTTGGATGGAATTAAGGGTGGAAAAAAGTTAGCAGAAATGAAGAAAGGATTATTGTAGAGGCTATCCATTAGAAATTAACTTAACCAGTAGATTTCCATTAATAACAATACTTTGAGCTATAGTCCTCCAATACTGGAAATGTGTACAGGTCTTCCACTTTGAAAAAAACAGGCAAGCCACTCAGTGTGCACAGGGAAAGGAGACCGCTATTCTTTGCAATTGCTCCCATCCATGTGAGAAATCATCAGTATTTAAGGAGAGGAGGTGAGGTAGAAATAGGGGGTGGTGAGTAAGAGAATGCTACTTTGTAAGAGGAAGACCTATGTACACATTTCATATCTTTGGAGTTTTGTTTCCAATCTCAAACTATCACCCATGTTGTATGACTGCAGGCATGTATGTAACCAGATATAATAAAAAAATTTTAAAAATTGGATCCTCAAAAATCCAGCCCGAGCCTGCTGAATTTTTGAGGCTCTACAGAATTAAAAAATTTTTTTTTGTATAATAGAAAAAACTGAATTTTTTTATGAGTTGGAAAATATTGAAGCCTATTTTATAATTTTATTTCAAATTAGATTTTATGGCTGATGGAAATACCATTATCCATAGCAATAGAACCTCATAAGCCTGGCATCCTTGTGGCCAATTGTGAACCAGAATTTTTTAAATCCTGTGTTTTGTAATTGTTGAATTAATACTCATAGGTTGAAGAATGCAAATATGCACTATCTGTTTATGATTCAGTGTGGAAGTAAAATCATTACACATAAAGAGAGTAAGAATGTAATATATATTTAACCATAGATGTGAAGAAACTGCAGGAAATGCTGTGACTGACTTTAACAGAGTTACCCACTACTGTGCATTCATATGCGATAAAATTCACAGTGTAAAAATCATTTGTCTGAACTGGGACTTGAACCCCAATCCCTCAATTTCTGATGAGGTTGAGGCAAATAATTTTCTTGTGTTTTCAACTCATATTCCATGGAACCAGTAGAATTCGTCACACCCTCTTCACTCCTCACAGAGACTACCTAAATGCTCATTTATTATTTTTTATTATTTAAGTATTCTTAATGCCCAAATTTAGTTCATTGTAAGAGGATCTATGCTTTGTTTTATAATTCTATTGGAGGGGTTTTCAGCTTTCTTTGAAAAGATTGGAATTTGAAACTTGCGTAAATGAGAAGCATATATATTCTGTTAAAATATTAAGGAGATCCCACTTGTACAATATGGATTATGAGATTTTTTCGCTTCAGAATTGTATTCCTGTAATTTAAATTTCAATAGTGGGTGTAGATTGACAAAGAACAACCATCTCATCAACTAAGAAACAATATGTCTTATTGTAATTCAAGATCTTACTGGCGAACCATGTGTGGAACAAAATAGGACTACCCCCCTAACTCTGATGTGGGAATTTCAGTCACCATATGGCTTTGTATGAGGTCAGCTGTGGCCTCACCAAAGTAATCTTCCAGTCAATTACTGTGATTTTGCACGGAGTAACATACCAGTTGTTACCATCTTCTTTGTTTCTTCCTCAGTTCCCCTTTAGTCTAGGTCAGGGGTCTCCAAAGTGTTCGATATCGACCCCAAGGGGTCGATAAGAGTTCTCCAGTGGTTGATTAATACACAAGAAATACTTTATCTGGGGTCGATAAGAAGACAAATATTCTATGAAGTGGTCGACGGGATATAAAGTTTGGGCACCCCTGGTCTTGATGATTCTTTCATGGATGGGAGTGAGTACACATTTGTTAGGTCTCCTTCCCCCAAGGGAGTGACGTTTTCTGTGCTTGTTATTTTGAAAGTGAAAGGTATTATAGCTCAAAGATGAAATGAAGCATAATAATTACAATGTTTTCCTGAAATAATATTGTAGATAATGAATAACTTCTGTGCATCTTGATCTGCTACTCACAAATTGGTTCTAAAATTCATGAAATTTCATATGATGTAATGTGTGTATCAGCCACCGCTTAAAAGCTTGCTGCCTAAGGCCTGATAAGGGTTTTGGTATAGCTTGATGAGTGTTAAATGATATCCCCTATTAACATAATATTTTTAGTAATGCCATGGTTTTGGTAATTTTGAGAATCTAATTACAGGAACAGTACCACAATAATATCACATGCCCCTGTTTGAGTGGAGTAGGTAGCAAGCAGAACTCAAGAAGTTCAAATTTGTAAATGGATTTATGAGGTTCTTCTTATAAAATACCATATGAGAATTTAAAAAATATATTACAGTTAAGCATTACCTTTTTTGTGATAGGGTTGGGGTGACATTGTGAAACTTGCAAGAGATTATTCGAACTTTTCTAGTCTTGTAGAAGACATTCAAAACAACATAGATGCATGGAAGGAGGTAAGGATAAATATTTATTCCTATGTGTTGTCATCATATCTTTTGATTTTATCTTGATATATAATTAAAAAATCAATTGTATGGCTCCTTGTGCTCAAAACTCTAATATATGTAATTCATATTTATTTCATTGATAAGTTTATGTATACCATTCGTCATAACCATTGTATTTATTTTGATCTTAGTGGTCCAACTTAGATACACCAGAAGTTTCAGAGCTTCCTCTAAATTATTTAGGTCGCTTGAGTAAGTTTGAAGCTCTTATGTTACTTCGTTGCTTCCGAATTGATAGAATCGTTAGAGCTATGACTAACTACATATCTGACCTGATGGGGGAGACCTATGTTACTTCTCCAAGCATAAGGTAGGATAAATATAAAATCTTTCATTCAGTGGGTACATTTTAGATGGCTTGAATGGGTTTTGTTTTTATTTCCATTTATTTTTGTGCTATTACATTTCAGCTTTGATTCCATTTATGAGCAAAGCTCACCACAAATGCCTGTGGTATTTATTTTAAGTCCAGGCTCAGATCCAACTAGCGATCTGGCAAAATTAGCTGAAAGATGGGGCAGTGGAGGCTCACGCTTCAAGTATCTATCCCTTGGACAAGGACAAGAAAAGGTAAGTTGAAATATAGCTACCATCAAGGAAAAGAGAACAAAAATATTCACTTTTTTAGTATGGAACTCATATGCAGGTGTTTTCTCCTTGATTTTTAGGCTGCTTTATCATATTTAGAGGTATCTGTGACTAGAGGACATTGGCTGTTGCTTCAGAATTGCCACCTTTTGCTGGGATTTTTGCACGTTCTGGAGAAAAAATTGGATTCAACTTCAAAACCTCATCCTGATTTTAGGCTTTGGCTGACCACTGACCCAACACCCACTTTTCCAATTGGCATCCTACAACGATCCCTGAAAGGCAGGTGTCCTAGTGCATTTATATTTGTTATCATGTGTGGTTTACTCAGTTGACTATAGTTGCTATTTTTTGTAGAATAGATTGCTATTAACATCATGAAGATATACCTTTATTAGAATTTGAGTTATGTGAAAATATGTAGATACAAATGCAAAACAAATATTTTAGTGCTCTGGGCACATATAAATGACTGCAGTATGATGCATTTTTGGTGTTTTGATATGCACTTATTCATTTTAAACATACTGAAATTCTGTTAGGTATATCTTAATTTCTATATTTATGTGCAAAAAGCAAAATGACATATGTTCATGACTTGTTCATGCTAATAGCAGTGAAAGGGTTAAGAGTACTAGTATATAGATGTATTATATAGATATACCTAGCATTCTTAACCCTTGTTGATAGTGAAATTATGACGTAATTTTGCCTGTTCATTGACATTTTTTCAGGTCCCTTCCATAACCATCTTCCTTGTCATTGACTAGTTATGAAAAACCCTATCAGGGTGGCCAGTTACCTGGAAATCTTGGAAAAGTCAGAGAATTTTTCATGTGGTGATATTTAAGGAAAAACATATTTTGTAGTCTTTGATGTCTCTGGAACTCATGTAGCATGGTTTTATGAATAGAAAACATTTAATTGGGTATGCTGTGGAGAATCAAAATTGATGGCCTTTATACACCCTAATGTGTACAGTGATAATTCTCTTCGTAAACCCCAAATTTTGAGTATTTTCATTGTTCTGACTTTGATAGAGGCACATAACACATGCCATATGAGAGTTTCTTTCTAAGTAGGTATCATTTAAAAAAATGGGTAAACTCAGATTATCTTCTAAAACAGTTCAAAATTTTTGAAAGATTCATGCTACAGGTTAATTTATTAAATCTGCCCAAATTTGAAATAACTTTTGTATAAGATGCATTAATGTCAGGAAATATTATAAAAGGGTCAGGGTCATATAGTTCCTTATAAAGGTCATATATGTATTATAAAAGGGAAATAATATAAAAGGGTCATATTAACTAGTGATGATGTCATGCAAGTGAAACCCAGTTTTTGCTACTATTATGAAATATAATTTGAATGAAACTTAGAAGAACGACAACACTTAGCATTCATTTAATGATAGTTCCATATGCTCCAGCCCTTCAATTTGCAATGTGGAGTAGATATTAGGTACTCAGTTTCTAGTAATATCATTAATATCTTTCCCTCTTATGTAAATGGTCTTATTTAAAATAATATCCACAAAGTTTCAAGCTATATCATTTAATAATCCTTCAGTTGATTGATCTGAAAGAGTTCATTTAGTTGTTTTTCAGTCCTAAGATGATTCAATATTGCCCTCTCTTCTTCACTTAATACTGATTATTTAATATGTACTAATTACTTAATCTAATAGCTTTTTCTTCTCACATTCCTCTTTCCTTCATATTAATCTTCTTTGTTGAAACATCCATAATGTTTGTTCGTCCCTGGATCCATTGACTGCCTCTCACCACATGAATTTATTCACACACTCCATCCCTTTTGTTTTGTTATCTTCTTTGATCATTGCTATTGAATAGTAACATAATAATTATCTATCCTCTTACTTCAAAGTATTTTTTGAGCAACATGAGTAGAAAATTATTAAGTAGCAACAAGAGCTCAAGGCCTAGAAACAGGCTACATTAGTAAAGAGACATTCTGAAATGTGCGTTTACTTAGAGTAAATCTGTTCTTGATCTGGTGCATGGAAAATGGAAGAAACTTCAGAATGTAAATCTTGGTCAAAACTATCTTTTCAGTAATTATGGAACATAGCTGAAAAGCATTTTTTATATTTACTAGCTGTTGTAGCACCATATGTATGCATTTGAACAATTGATAATAAGCTTTGCTTCTTAGTAGCAGTCTCTTTTTCAAGGTACATATTTTTCATGATTAAAATACTATTCATTGTACAATCAATAAATTTAATGATGTCAGGCCAAACAATGGAATTTTTCCATTATAAGTTAAAAGAAAACCAATCATTCATTATTTTCCAATTAAAAATTTTACTCACAATGTGTTTTGAATTCTGAGCATCTTAATCAGATAGAAAAAAAATGTAAGGGGAAAATTATGAAAAGATAATCTGATGATGACACAACTCATTGTGATTAAAATTGGAAAATTTACGAATGACTGGTTAAAAAAAAAATTTTAGTATGAATTATTTTCTATGATTTTATCTGTCGAGTTGAGAACTCTTTCACCTAACAGACTGAATTTTATATTTCCCATAAAGTGAAGAGCAAATCAGTTATAACACTTCATGTCACTCTTTCATAGAGATATTCAGCCTTACCCATGAGTTATTATTTCAATTTAAATGTTTTTTTTATGGAAATAAGTAAGAGGCAGTATTTATTTGTCTTACACAATTCTCATCCTACTTCTCATTTATTATTCTAAAAATTTTCCGTGGGAATTTCACTTTTGAGTTGGTCACACACATTGCAGTCACCATAGCACCCAGTTTTGGTCAAACTTGGAAAAGTCATGAAATTTCATAATTGGATTATGCTGGTCATCCTGATTATATAAAATACAATTTCAATTGGTTAGGGTGATGAGAAGCTACAAGTTCTTTCTTTTCCACTTATTTGTCAACATCTTTCAGTTGTGACTGAGCCACCAAATGGTCTAAAGTTGAATCTACGGAACACATACTTCAAAATGACTTCAGCCTCCTTGGAAGAATGTAGACATCCAGCTTTCAAGCCATTAGTTTATGTCCTTGCATATTTTCATGCTGTGGTTCAGGTTAGTGCATTTTTATAAGAAATATTTTGTTTAATTTTTATTTGAATGATTTTGCTTTTAAGAGTTTTTTATATCTTTTATGTATAAGTGATATTGGTACTTACTCCAAGGGTGAAGATAATATTGACTTTATTTTACAATGATGCGATGTGTGTAGGGTTTGGGCCAATATTCAAGCAAAATCCCCAACAGGTATGCACAGCATTTGGCATTTAGCAGAGGTTAGCTTATGACGTGTATATCTGACAGGTTTGAAAGGGTTAAGGAACATAAAAACAACTTCAGCAACTTTGTATCTCTTCTCTTGCACAGACAGATATCCCGTTGCATGCAGCTCTTCTAGTCTACAGGTAAACAACTTATCTCATCGCCCTCCACTCCACCACTGCCATTACCACTGACACACAAAACCAAGGCAATGCATGGATAATCCACAGCCTGGATAATGAACACATGGATAATCAGGAGTTTAATGTAATTGATGAAGCAAGGAAAACTTGTGTTAAATTTTTAATACATACTTTGGAGGTACCTGAGTGGCAGACTGCATGATCATACCACATACATTTTTGTTCACACTGAATACACAAGGAACTGGATACAGCTTTGGAGCTGACTCTGCCATCCATTTATAATGTACTACACATTTTTATTTTTTGGTCAATTATCATAAAACCACAGTAATTAACCTGAAGGTTGGTTTGGCATGTGAGGATAGAGATCACCAAATACTGACCCTAATGGCATGTGAAATTCACTCATCAGGGTCGGGGGGCCAGTTCCATTCCCTGTGCCACCTGCGGACTTGGTAGTCCAGTGGGTAGTGCACTGAGCTACTAATCAGAGGGTTCAGGTTCGATTCTGGGTGATGCCTCCTGGGCACCCTCTGCATTACCCAAGCTGTGTGATTTTTCGGGTCCCAGGTCATGCTGGGAAATTGCAGGTGGCACAGGGAAAGGATCTGGCCCCCCTACCCTGATGTGTGAATTTCACATGCCATTGGGNNNCCCCCCTACCCTGATGTGTGAATTTCACATGCCATTGGGCTTAGTATTGGGTGAGATATACTTTTACCTACCAAACCAATCTTTGGGTTGATTTCTCTGATTTGTTATAAAAGATAAATGAAGGCTGCCTACATTCTGAAATCCATGATGTTGGAACTGTAAAAAAATAGCAGAAGCAGGCTGCAAAAGGTTTTTTTTTAATATCTAAAGGTAAATATGAGGAATTTGAGTAATTATTTGCAAACCATTGTATGGCAGGATGATTTTTTTGGTTGGCCACCTCTAAGGGTGAGTAATTATATGGGTAAAGCAACATATCAATCTTGTCTTAGACTATTATTGGGTATCATGAAAAATAGTAGTCCTTTGAATGATAATTGATGTTTTCTTTTTGTTGGTTTAAGAGAGTAATTTTAAAAATAGTCTCTATGCATAATGGTTTACTGGCATTGCATTTAGGAAAAATCCCAGTGGGAGCAAACAAATTCTATATAATGAGAAATTTCCAAGGACACAAGCAATTTTTAATGTTCAATCAAAGGGAACTGTTAGGTTCTTAATGCCCATTGTAATGTTAATTTATTGTAATTGACCCTATTGTAAAGTGGGAGCCCCTTGTATATTAAAAGAAACTTGAGCGGAGTAACCTGCTGTTCCATATACATATGCGAAAAAATTCATAATTCAAAAATCATTCCATTAGCAAAAATTAAGATAATATATAACACTCATACAAAACTAACATCATGTCAATGTTTTTAATTTTTTGTGATGAACAGGAAGTTGTTGGAATGATGTCGTTATTTTTTGCAGAAAAATTGCATTGCAACATACTCTTTTGAACATACTGCATGTTAAATATTGGAAATGTGGAATTAAAATATGGGACTATTGAACTTGAAAATTTGGATACAATGTGTAAATGTTTATTGAATGAAATAAAAAACCTATATGCATGTTCTCTCTTATTCATTTTTGCGCAGGAACGAAGAAAATATAACAAGATTGGATGGAATATATGTTATGATTTTAATGAAACTGATTTCACGGTTTGTATGCAAATTCTTGGCACATACCTTAGTAAGGCTTTGGAAGCAAACGATCCAAACATCCCTTGGGGAAGTCTGAAATATCTCATTGGAGAGGTAATTGAATTTTCATTGTTTGTCAATGGGAGAAAGTCTGTTCAAATATGTATGTAACAAAAATGTTCTTACCTAACCGTCATTGTGGCACTTATCTATAGGTAATGTATGGTGGAAGAGTTATTGATGATTTTGATCGGAGAATAGTGAAGACATACATGAATGAATTTATGGGAGATTTCATATTTGATGTCCATCAACCATTTCATTTTTATCAAGATTCAACAATTGATTATGTTATACCTTCTGTCGACTCAAGAGATGATTACATAGGTGAGTATTTTGTTCCTCTTTCTTTACATTCTAACTAGGTCACCAGGTTCAATTCACATTCAGTGAAGCTGCTCCCTTGCATCTTCCACAACTAGGTAATAACAAGACATCAGCCCTCACAGGCAAACTCCTTTTTTTCCCTACTGATCCACATGAAGTAAAAAAAAGTTATCGAGTCCTTTCCAAGCAAGTGGTCCTAAGGGTTTGATGAGGTACCTATACCTATTTTAAAGGTAGCTTGTAGTTTTAAATGTGGTCCTCTTGAGGAAATAATTAATGCATCCTTTAATGAAGAATACATCCCTGCCTAAATTAAGATTGCTCATGTCACTCCTGTCGACAACAAAGGCCCCCTTTCTGACTCAAAAAATTATCACCCAATTTCAGTTCTCTCCAGTTTNNNNCCCTTTCTGACTCAAAAAATTATCACCCAATTTCAGTTCTCTCCAGTTTCTCAAAGATTTTTGAAAAAATCTTTTGCAATAGCCTAATGAATTTTTTGGAATCCCACCTGCTAATAGGTACATGTGGCACAGCACAGTTCCCTAAGTGGTAAATCAACAACCACTGCTGCTTTCCAGCTATTAAATCATATTTACAAAGCCTTGGATAGCAAATTTACTGTACTAGGTATATTCTATGATTTAAGTAAAGCATTTGATAGTACTAACCATGAGCTGCTCTTCCCCAAACTGATAAGGCTCGGTATTACCTAATGACAATGCCCTGTGGTGGATCAAATCTTTTTTGGTAAACCAGCTGCAGAAAGTCAAATATTCCTATTACACAGCTACAGGTACCAAATAAATCCTGTGTAAACCACTTGAAGTCCAACAAGGTGTTCCCTAGGGTTCTATACTTAGGCCATAACTTTTTCTGATATTCATAAATGACCTTCCAAATTCAATCCCGAATAGCAACTTATTTGTTTATGCAGATGACACCTCCTGTCTCCTAAAATCAAAAGACAAGCCAGAACTTATCAACCTNNNACACCTCCTGTCTCCTAAAATCAAAAGACAAGCCAGAACTTATCAACCTCTGCAGAAATTCTATTACAGATATGACTGAATGATGTCATGCAAACACTCTTGCCATAAACTGCCAAAAATCCCAACACCTACAGTTCCACAGAAAAAAGGAATCCTCCCTCTTCTAGCCTGTTGATCCGAATACATGATAGCTCCCTTACACGATCCTACTCTGTCAAATTTCTTGGGCTACATATTAACGAATACTTGTTCTGGTCCACGAATGTAAAAGCTATTATGGCCAATATAACATATGGAACCTTCCTTATCAGAAAGCTAGCCTCGATTGTTTCCTTAGACTCCCTGAAACTTGTATTTTATGCAAAAATTCAGTCTCATCTCTTGTATGGCATAATATTCTGGGGACATGATAGCCTTACAAAAAAGGCATTCTC
>LYUA01000128.1:447297-458755 GCA_002093875.1 Calopteryx splendens
TGGGGGTGGACGGGGTGGTTTAAAGGGCGGTGGGGGGGAGGAGGAGGGTGTGAGGAGGGGATGGTATGGGTTGTGGGGTGGGCGGTGTATTTGGTGTTGTGGAGATGTATTAACTTTCCATCCCTCTCCCCCGTGCGCCTATGCGGGACTGGGAGCAACGCGGCGGCGCTGGCCTCCGTCGCGTGCCGTGGGGGATGGAGGGATCGCATTCGATCGAGGGGCGAAAGTGTGGGAAAGTGACGGAGGAGAGGCGCACACGGCGATTTGTTGGGTGGCGGCCGAGCGATGGCAAATTACCGGGGCGGAGGCGCGTGCAAAGGCCGAGCCGTCGGCAGGTGTGGGCGGCCAGCGTCTCCACCATTACCATCTTACTTTCCGCTGATTCCTATCTTCTCTTGACGTTCGGCCTCAATGCTGGTCGTTAACTGATCGGGGTGTTTCGGGGCACGATAGCACGGCTTAACCCATTGGAAAAGTACTAATCGTTTGAATTTAATGCTGCAGCAGAAGGAATGGTCCTTATCCCTCATTGCAATCAAAACAAAGAAATCAAGAAAAATTGACTGTCAAACAAACCGACTTCAGGGTCATCGTCCTATGTCACGCGCTAAACTCTCATTCACGATCGTTGGAAAAATTTGGCACTATTATTTTTACCTCTAGGATAATAATTAATTAAGGAGTTATAATATTTGACGATAAATATTTTAGGGGCCTCTGGTAGGTGAGAGTTTTGTTTTTTTTTTTTAAAAGAAACACAGTTAAAACTCATACCTTCATGTGCGTAATATTATTTCAAATTTATGATTGTTGGGGTTGCTTTTAATCACGTGGAACTGGATGGAATATTAGGAGAATTGGCATATATAATACAGGTCTACATGTTCTGTTAAAATAAATTAAGGCAATTATCCATTTTCGGTAACAGAAAATCAAAACTATCGAAGAAAAATATTTCATAGATATATATCCTTACTTCTTCAATAAATTTGCTAGAAGCTGTTTAAATTGACATTTCATTAATTTATATCTAATCTATTGTATTGTACCCTGACTTCGAAAGGAGTGCAAGTTATTTTCTACGAGGGTCGTAATGCACCTAATTCTGATAATCTTACCTTTTAGTTTGTAAATATTGAGGGTCTTATGTCAATCCTAAGAATGAAATTTTTTCTCAAAATCAAAATTTACTTTTTTAGATATTTTACCATGAATTTTTAGGACATTGTAAGGAAGGCGTGCGACGAACCAGAGGTAGGAGTGAAAGTAGGCGGAGAATCAATCAGGTCAGCCAGTGTTGCGGACGATCAAGCTAAGTAAAGTTAACCAATCAGCCGAGGGATTACAGTCATTGCTGAGCCCGCTGCAGACAGTATGATAGGAATGGAATGAAAATCAATAAGAAAAAAACGAAGGTAATGAGGTTCTCGAGACATTGGAAACCTAAGTTAAACATAGGAGGGCATAAGCTTGAATAGATAGAGCATTTTCGCTAATTAGGTAGTGTTTTAGGCAAAGTTGGGCAATGTGTTAAGGATATAAGAAAGAGAATCACGTTAGGTAAGGAAGCTTCTACAAAGAGAAGAGAATTGATAACAAAGACATTAGGTAAGGATTAAGGAAAGTTCTATTGAAAACGTCGATATGGAGCGTGGTTTTCTATGACTCGGAAACTTGGTTGTTGAGGCAAGATGACAAGGATAGGTTGGAGGCTTATGAAATGTGGGTATGGAGAAGGATGGAAAAACTTTAATGGACGGAAAGGATATAGAACGAAGAAGTTTTGGGTATGGTAGTGGAGGAGAAAAGGTTATGCGAAGAAATCCTAAGAGGGCAGGAAAAGTGGATCCTGGACGTCCTGAGTGGCAATAGATAGTTGGAGTTCACTTGATAAAGGGGAGAATGCTGGGTAAGCGAGGCAGAGAGAGAGAGGAAAAGATTAAGTACGTTGGACGGCATGAAGGGAGGAAGGAGGAGTGAGGAAGTGAAGAATGTATGATTGTAGTGTAGGTTTTATTGCGATGTTAGTCGTGTAGCAGTTGTGTCCATCAAAAGCCTACCCTAATCGGTAGACACCATAATTAAATACCTACAATTTGTAATGGGGTGTAAATATTTGAATAATTTCGTCGTGGGTTCTGATTCTTAAATGCACAAGCCAATTTGTCATTCAATTCAACCATTCTAATTCACACCCAGTAAAACTCAGACTAGTAAACAATGTTATCATTGATTTATTGTAATCATAAATATCTCTATGAACATATTAGAAGGACTAGTGAATTGACTTGTAGCTTTAAGGAACTAATCCCTGGCAATTCTTGCGCCAACAAGCCCCATTGGCAGGCCACTGGGAAAAGTCGGTGAATAGAAAAAAAACATCCTTGTTCATAGCAGCTCCTCGTTTATTTTATATTTTTGCTTCACACTGATTTTATAAACCATATTTATAATACAAGTTTTATACATTTTGTTTCGTAAATATTCAGTTGCGTGAATATAATATTAATTTCTAACGTCCTTTTCTATGGTTTTGAACGACACTTTTTATTATTGACAGGACCAATTTTACGTAAACGTGCTCTTTCCAGGAATTTGTTTGAAATCCATGACGATTATTTATTTTAAACCATGATTTAGAGCCATGGTTTAAATTATTTGGCTGTCTTTGATCTCGTGTAATATTTTTCTTTTAATGTCACTTACCATCTAGCTTGGAGCATACTCGTGTACCCCAATTGCATGAAGTTCATACTCACCTACTCGTTCTCGTATTTCTTCATTGTGCATAACATTACATTCGAATTAATAACACACCACGCCAACATTTCTTAGGATAATTGCGTAGGCATGCTGCTTAAAATTTTATGACTGTCTTTCAACATTTCTTTTAAATATTTTTCCATACCGACCTAAGCGTAGAAAATTTCCTACGATTGATCACGGAGGCCCAACGAACTGAAATATCATCACTTAATTCGTATGTACGTAGTAAGTACACTGTACTCGAATTCGATTACCGAATATATATAGCAAATATTCGAACCCGAATAGTTGCTAGTAGTATGCGAACAATATCAATACAGTATACCACGCTTAATTTTTAAAGAGCCTTAATGCACCTGTTTAATAGGAGAATGGCTACCGAAGCGTAACGGGACGTAGTGAACCGAAAATGTATCGATCGTAATATGATAAAGAAAATGAAGATTAAGTTTTACAAAGTTTTCATTTGTCGTATACGGCACCGAAAACAGAATGACTTGAATGTCGGCTATTTTGGGATTTTGGCTCAATTCTTCGGGATACCGCACTGCTACCACGTTTTCCAGCTCTATTGATTCTTAAGTGAACTTTAGATAAATAATGATGCACAAAAAAATGACGGAGGCATACATAGCGAGAATAATTTCCAAAATCATCTAATTTGAGACTTTAACGCAAGGTTTTTTTGGTACAGCAATAAACTACTCTTGAATTGGTATGTGTGGTAAAATGTGGAGTGTCTAGGATCCGAAATAGTTGGTTATTTTTGGTATTTCTGCTCTTGTGTTAAAAACATAGTTGAAGAGTCATGCTCTTCAGTGATGGAGCAGACTGTTCAATCGCAATCCTTCTTTTCACACTTCAGAGAGAAGTAACCTCCATGTGTAGTATCCTGTGGCGCTATGAAAAAAAGATGGTTGCTCGGATTGATCGGTATACCTATGCTGGGAAACGCTGGAAATGGTAATCAAAATGGAGATCCATGATTACCTCTGAACTTATGACAAATAATTCGCTAATATTAGGCTCGTCAAAAATTATAGATCTTTACTATTTGCTTACATTATTATACTAAATATGAATATTTCAGACTTGGGAATTAAACTTAATTTTATTTTACGCCAATTTAAATTAATATTTTTCCACTTGTTGATTTGAAAATGACGCAGTAGAACACGTGTTGTGAGATTAAAAAGTTATATTGTACAGTTTCTTTAGTGTTAAAGAACAGAGAGCGGGCGTTAAGTAGAATAAGTGAATGCATGCGGCATATTTTACATGAATTTTGATGCCCAATTTTTCAAGTTAGTCCTTCCACTACGTCCCTATATTTAATGTCAATAATTTTTCAAGCAAGGGAAGAAACTCATTCCCACGGCTATGCTTTTGAGTCCATTAAGTGTGGTGCAAAATCATAAACGCTTTCATACTCCCTCGTGTGAACCTCCGATGCAATTCCGCTCGCCCCCTCACCCTCGGAGGACTCTTATTTCCCTTGATGTATTAATGCGGTCCCCAATCGAGGGGTCACCTCGACTCTGATGCCGAAATAAAGAGTGTCAGTCAGTCATACCAGCTCCGCTGATTAATCTCTGTGGGAAACCGCGCCCCAAAAGGAGAGGGTGGCTAGGTGGGAGGGGGGGCGCGTAGTTTATACGGACGAGGAGGGTTGGGCGGCGGTGGGGCGGGGCGGAAAGGGGCGAGGGGAGTGCGTTTTCACGACCGGGGTGGGCGGGGAGTGTGGGAGCAGGTGGGACTCCCGAAGGGAGTATAAACACAGAGCGGAGCGAGGATATGGACGATTTGTGCGATACGGCTGCTCTGTTGTTGATGGCGCTGGGAGGGGCTGCAGGGGGGAGGGGAGACTCAATGGTGAAGGTGCTTATGGTTTGGGAGCGTGGGAGTAAGTTTTCGGAAGAGTTCCGAGGGTGCGGAGGAGATTAAGTTCCTTTTTTTTATTTTGGAGGGAG
This sequence comes from Calopteryx splendens, assembly GCA_002093875.1. NCBI lineage: Eukaryota > Metazoa > Arthropoda > Insecta > Odonata > Calopterygidae > Calopteryx > Calopteryx splendens. The sequence continues at coordinate 452,034 of LYUA01000128.1, forward strand.
GTGGAGTGAAGGGCATCGAAGTGTGGGGAATGGACGGGGGAGACATCCACAGATACCCTGTGTATCAAGGAGGCAGAGGAAGGGCGGGTGGATTGCCTGGGAATATCTATTTCGTTTATCGTATTAGGTGAATTTTATTCCGTCCTATACCTAACCTAAACCAGCACTAAATGATAGCACATGGATTTGTCGCTTCTCATAGCATCTTCATGTGTTTCGGGCCACCATTGGTCTTGCCTTTAATAACCCTCTTCAGCATTTGGTTAAAGGGGGGCTCCTAATTTGACCATCGAATCTTTCTATCCTGATTACGGTAGTAATGTTGGATATTGGGTTAATTGGGAAATGGAATTGGAGTTGAAAAGACATTTTGTGAGTTATTAGGTGAACTTGTGGGTATGAAGTGTGATAGATTATGATAGTGATTTTTCGTTATTGGTTATTGGAGGTTGTAATTTCGCATATTAATCCGGTCCCGGGGCGAGAGATAATACGGGGGATGTTTGTTATTCGTGGTGGAGTTGGTGGAAGGAAAATGAATAAATGAATTTTAAAAACTAGATCTAAATGTGTCAATGACGGAGGAATGTGACTTTAGTTCTCTCAACTTAATAAATTTGCTTGGTGGATTAAATTTGTCTTCGTCAAGTGATCATAAAGCATTGACGAGAGGATTAGGGTTTAATTTTAGTTTAGAGTGAAAACTGCGGAATTTCAGGAGGGCACGATCAAAAATGGATGAAGTACCGAGCTCATTGCGGAGTTACTTCTTTAGAAACATTTGTAACTTGTAACGGAGAGGAGGTTGAGGTTTTGTTGGGTCTGTATTTGGGTGAGAGGAGAGGGTTTATTAAGGAAGGAAGAACAAGGTGGAATGGCACAAATGACAGCGGAGTGGAGATCGCATGGGATAGAAGTGTAAGAGAATCGGAGTTTTTTCTTCAAAGTTCAAAGATAGGGTGTTTTATCTACATAATAAGGCAGCAAGAGCTTTGCTTACTGCTTTGAATTTAATAGTTAAAATATTGAAGTGACGAGCAAATGTTAGTTTTTTATCTAAGGCGATGTCTTGATATGTTTATGTACGTAGAAGTGGGAATGGAATCATTGTTAAAATTGAGTGGGACGTCTTCAGTTCGTGGCCCCTCATTTTTATGCATGAGTGTGACTTTGGCATTTAACGGGATTGCCAATATTTTTCCGCTTGTACGGCCATTCACCGAAGAGATCTTTCTGTACTATTTTTCTAGCGAACTTGGGCCACATATGTGAGAAAGAGATAATTGTATCATCCGTAAAAGTACATAGGATAGCCAGCTACTGACTTGGCGTGCGGGCTATGAATCGCATTGAATCGACATGAAATATATAATGCGAGTTACAATTTCATCCGAACCAGAGAATTAAAACCACTACAGTTAATATACTTTTTAATGATTAAGTGTTCGCTATCAGAAAATAAGCTGGCTACCCGCACTATAATGACTTATCATTAAAATGGCTAATTATATGATGCTTAAAGTTATTTATTATTAATAAATAAGCTTATAAATAATGATTTCCAATATATGCACTTGAAATTTAAGGTTAATGTCTCTTCGCCGGAAATTGTCAAGTGTCGACTCTTCCGAATCTTTTAATTGAATTTGACCATCGAATCTTTCCACAAGATATGCTCAGAAATTAAGTCTCATGATTATCGTGGCTTTAGAATAGGGAACAATTAGTCTCAGGTCGTCTTCCAGTAGATTTATGGAAAGGAGATGATGTATGTGAAGGTTGATTTAATATGAAGTTTGATTCCTTCAGCCTTCGCGTGTTGAGAGTTGAAGAGGATGAGTAGGGTATATTTGGAGGGAGGATTTGATAAGTAGTTCCACACCTCCGAACATCATGGTTCCGCGTTTTCTCACATCAAAACATTGCGTTTCCTGGTAGTTAAACATTTTTATCAGATGGTTAGATGTTTTATGAGAGGAATATTAAATTTGATAGGTGTTCACGTGATATTTCGAGAACCTCCTATATTCTGTTTGAGTAACTATGTCTAGTTTTGCAAGATGGATAAATCAGAAATTTTAGTGGCCTAAGTAGATTGAACTGAAGGTTTAGCTACTTCTAAATTTTGGAAAATAATTTAAGAGCTGAGTCGAGGATGACGGAGATTGATTTTGCTGACGTTATGGGGTGATTTTAGTGGTCATCCAGGTAAACATTTAATACCAATTCATGGAGTTGTCGGGGTTTTGGAAGGGTCTGGGATTTCGAGGAATTCCGCCAAGTATTTCAGTGTTTGGGAACGTGTTGGGGTTGCCAAGAATTTGTGTTGGTATCGTTTTGCGACAGTTTGATGTCATTTTGGTTGATTATATTTAAGGAGGGAGATTTTCGATCGACTTTTCGGGGCGTGGAATTAGTATGGCAAGGGGGAGAAGGGGGGGAGGAGAGAATGAATGTGACAGAGAAGTTGGAAATAAGATCTGCTTCTAAGACCGAGCGAGGGAAGGTCCGCTTTGGTCGGCCTGGAGGAATTATTGGGAGGATGATAGCTTATTCTCTGGAATTTGTTGAGATTGAATGTTGATACCTCGTTAATATTCCTTGTGGGCAATTTTTTCACGGGATTCACTCGTCTTCGAGAACCCTAATGCTGGGAATTGTTCGGTGAGGGTTATTTCTACTTTGAGGAGGTTTGCAAGTGGCTGGAAGCAATATTAAATTATTAGAAGAATTTACTGAATAATATTTCATATTTTTTCTTTATGATATATCTAATTTTGTAGAGAAATCTCGCCACATCTACCGGGAAAATATCTTATGCCTTTTTTTAAAGTTATGCGATTATAAATATATTCGAAATTATCTTTGTAGTAACACTCTGGTACGCCCATATACTCCCCCCCGGCCATGCACCCTAGTGGTGGCTTGCAGGGTATCATATAGATACAGATTAGGGTTCGTCGGAGAGATTGTGATTTCTCCGACGAGCTCTTCGATATCACGTCCAAATGTAGTCTGGTGTAGGTCTGTTGAATATGATTAAAGGGCTTAGTTAAGAATTGAGTGAATATCTGCTTCTAACCAATGTTAGAATTGATGACCACTGATGGTGGCAATGATGAAGTACTTGATCAATTAAATAAATATGTATAATGAAATAAAGTTAATAAAAGAGTGTAAAAATTCTAGGGTCCCACGTTAATGTATTAATTGACGTTCAAAAGCATTGTTTTTCTATAAAATTTAAGTTTTTAATTCGTAAGCTTTTTTGTACGGAAATGATAGGATTTATATCTGTTAAAAGGCGAAATCAGGAGTATATTACTGAGGATATTTTCTGTTGCCTCCTCTATTTACGCTGATTGGCGTCGATAATTTGCTTCATTACAGCGTCCTGGAGATTTCAACGTATGATTCATTTTTGGTTGCAGTCGCATGCATGGGAGAAGAATTATAGACATTTTGTTTTTAATTATTTCCCCAAATACTTGGAAGTACAAATAATAAATAAATTGAATTCAAAAATGTTAAATTACTAGGGAATAATCATTAATATAGGAATTAGTACTTGACAAATAAGAGGCACATCCAGAATGTAGCCCTTCCTGTTAGCTACCCGTAGTTACCCGTGTCGATACTTGGATCGTGAAAGTCCAATCGTTTCTTCATCCATTGTTGACTTTCCGGTGCAGTTATGTGAACCAACGCAAATTCTCTATTGCATATGCAATATTTTGGTTGAGGTATAGGAAAATCAAGAAGTTTATTTTTAATCAGACACTTGAATGCAAGAAACATTCCAGTGAAAATCACCTACAGGTAGAAACAGGAGATGCAAGAAAAGTATGCGATTAGCGAAGAAAATATGTAGAAGCTTCATTGGGTTTTTGCGTGCATTGGGTTTAGAATTGTTTAAACAGTGTAAGAAAGGATTGGGTTTTGAATTTCCACTGTAGGGAGATATTATGTGCAAGATAAAAAGTGAGACAGCCTGTCTTCACGGATCCCGAAAGATTTGATGGTCACATTCAATGAAAGATTCGGAAGAGTCGACACTTGGAAATTTCCGGCGAAGCGACATTAACCTTAAATTTCAACGGCATATTTTCATTTCATATGTTGGTAATCATTACTTAACAGCTTATTTTTTGGTAAGCAATAACTTTTAACATATTATATAATTAGCCCTTTAATGATAAGTCATTATGAGAAGTGGCTACCTAGTTACTTTTCTGATAGTGAACACTCAGTCATGAGAAAATATGATTCGTTTTGGTCCTAATTATAAGGCTCGAATGAAATTGTAATTCATATTATATATTTCACGTCAATGCATTACTGGCATATTCTAAATCGACATTAAATTCTGAAACAGCCCATGTAACTAAATTTTTTTTCAATGACTTTAGGATTTGATGCTGCGACGACCCAAAATGTACATGCTATGCAATGTGAATTGTGCCATTTGTAATTTTAAGATGTAGGCTTATGTCAGTATTTCCCTAATTAAACGGTTTTTCACTTATCTCGATGCAAATAATAATAGTAAGTCATTAATTAGGAAGATATTAGAGAAGTAATAGGAAGAAACTTAAAAATAAAATCGAAAGTAAACCGTGTCTAGTGATATTATTTTTCTTTGAGGAATGCTATGGCAATGAAGTTATCAAACTAGTGATCCTATCACAGTGTCGTTACTAGGTAAAAACTTCGCCGTAAAATGCAGGAAATTATATTACAATGAGCTCAGTATATTCTTAAGATTTGGTAATAACTCATTAAGAGATTAAGCATATTAGATTAAGCATAGAGGAACGAGGCGATCTTTTGGAGCTCAAAGTATGAATAATGAAACACCTCACTTCGATGATTAGTTCGCCTCGACTTTTTGTCACGTTGAGCAGAAATATCTGACGTGAGATTCACATGCGTTGGCATTCTTCGTCGTTATCACTCCTCACATCCACAGTTGAGGACCACTCGAGGCAGAACAATGGGCGACCCTTATAATCCCTGCCGTCCCTTTCTAACCGCTTGCGCCACTGCCTTGTTGGGACACGTGAAAATGCCAGGTGTTTCATGCATTTTCTTGCGTGGCATAATGGTATTCGGGTTATTAGTGTTTCTTCTGCTTTGCGTCGTTATGCCTGAATAATTTTGGGATGAGAAATAAATTGGCTGAGAAGTGGTTACAGACATGAGCAAAAGCGAGTGTGGCGCCTCCCAGCCATCGCCTAATGGGGTACGCTGGAATTATTCCGTGGAGCTGGTACTAATTTGCGAAGAGGGTGGAGCGGAGAGCAATTGGTTGAGAGAGGGTGGAAGTTGTGGTTGTTTTTGTTTCGAGGGTGGGTTTGGAGGAACAAGTAGTTATGCTTGTCAAAATTCCGATACTTTGGAAAATTGAACCGTAGAGAAATCAAAGACAAAACATGGTGAAGGGTTTATCACCCAGGAGTATACTATAATACTAGAATTTCGCAAGAATGTGAAGGTCGTTCAGGCAGGAGTCACTAAGATAGTAAATCACCTCAGGAAGGAATGCTGAGGTTTGTTCAAACATTCTCAACTATTATTAGCAACAGAAATACGATCGTCGAGGAAACACTCGGTTAAAACAAGTTATGGCGGAAGAGGAGGCGTGTACAACGATAGCGGGTGTTCGAATCTATTGGGTAGTAAAAAATTTTTTATTCCTACTATTTGCAGCATTATTTTATTTTGTTGATTTATCGCATTAATTGAAAATTCAATATCATTTGCGAAGAGAATTTTATGGAGAAAAAATTATTTTTTTCAGTCTTCCTTGAAAGAGAAACTGTCCTGCTGTTACTATAATATTATATGTTTTTGGATAGAAACAAAAGATTAAATATTTCATTTCTCAATGGGCTATTCTTAAATTTTTTCCTAACAAACTGTATGCTTACAGTTTATTTTAAATTTACGATAAAATGCTTATGCTCTATTACATATTAGGTACTGCAGCCCTAATACACCTCATTTTCATGCGTCTATTCTGCAAGTTTTCGTCTCCAGTGTATTGCTCACATGATATTTTCATTTCAAACAGTTCCCAATTACAAAATCTTGTAATTTGCTGTCCTTTCCCATCGTGAATATTGTAGTCATTTTTACTACAACGATAAATTAACTTTTTGAACAATTACACCAATTATAAAATTGTTTATTGTTAAATTTAAATTACCTTAACTTTTTACCATTTCAAAAAATATCGGAAAATGATAGTTGACTGAGTTACAACAAGCTAGTTTTAAAAAGAGTAACAAATCCGGGCTCCATTCCATTTCACAAATTTAAAAGTCGCCAAAACCTTCCATAAAGGGGACATAATGCATAATGTTAATGATTCAACAATGTCGTGGGCAAATTATAAAATCGCAACCATAGACTAGACTTACGCTACCAATAGAAGATCTTATTTTGAAGAGCATTGCATGGTAACATTGGAATTAGACGCACGTTAATTGCGCTCATTATCGTATAATTAATAGACGGATAACTTCCTACGGTGTATCAAATTCATTCTCTAGTTTTATTCTCAGGTTTTTTTTTATATATGCCTCCTGCAGTATTACAAAGGTTTTTGGCACTCAGAAATTTTACAGCCTAAGTGTAGCTGGATGCGTTCATAGGTACCCGAATTTGAAACTAATTTATCCCAGTTGGCCAAAGTTTTAGCCACTACTATATCGCAATAT
>LYUA01000128.1:853942-864557 GCA_002093875.1 Calopteryx splendens
TTTTCATTTATAATGAATTTCCACGTAGTCAAGCCTGACACAATCGAGTGCATATTAAAAATTAATTATAATTTTAATATTTTGGTCATTCCCTTTCTCATCTATGTTCATGCTGAATTTTAGATTCTTGGGTGTGAGGGATACTGAGAGTGTCTACTAAGTGCGTGATGGATGGGCGCTTTTGAATACAATAATAAGTATAATTAGTTGCATTTGCGAATCCAATTATATTCGTTGAGTTGAGAGGACCACTCTTTTTGTTTTCAAAATTTCTATTTAGCCACAATTGCTATTATAATGAGCAATTATATTCCAATCTTCCAGCTCAATAGCACTTTAAGCAGGAGACGGATCCCTGGCGTACATTTGATTCGTTAATGCCATTATTACATTACATTACTCTGTTCCATTCGTACCCGTCTCCACTTTAGTATGAAATGTGTACCTTGCTAGCACTTAGCCAGATTGCAGTGTGGGGCAGTTGTCAAACATGACGACCCTGCCCATCCGCTGATGATCACGCCGATTGGTCACTGGGGGGCTGGAAGGGGGGAGGGGAGGGGTGGGGAGTTTGGAAATAGCACGAGGGAATCTTTTCATGGCGACGACGCCATCCTCGACGCAGCAATAAAAGCCATATGAGTGTGGGTAGCATTAATTGAAATTTCTTCAGAGTTTCATGCTGAAAGATTGAACTTTGGTGATCGCTTAAGTGACCCTTCCCACCTAGGGACCCTTATTTTTGGCAAAATGGTGTACGCAGTTGTTCTTTTGGGACAACTCACACAACCTTTTCCAAACACCTCACCTGAAAATGTGTTAAAATACCTTTGAAAATCCCTACAAACATTATCCTGGCACCTTCGTCACTTTAGATGTTCATTTGAGTATTGGGTAAATATGAAAGGAGAACTACTAGATTTATGAAAAAAGATGTTAAGTGCAAGAAAATAAATGTTACGTACCTATTAAATTATTTGGAAATCGCCGTTATGATTTTGATGAAAACAGCCAAGCGAGGATATGGAACGCAAAATTACTCTTAACTCCGTGGGAATTATTAAGTATCTGCAAACTCGAGTCCCCTCCAGCATGGTTGTTATATTTTCATGCAATGAGTATTCCCGAATGAAATGGTGCGATACGAACTCGGTTGCTGGAGGGCATCAAACTCATTCATTCTTATCCCAGAAGACTCACTACGCCGATAAAAGATTCGATTTTGCTGAAAACATTTCGCCATTCAAACAGAAAGAAGACTGAATAAGTAAAGTGCTACTAACACTGATGTAGCCTACCTGTGCTGACTCTTCATTTGACCTTTCCATTTGCAAGCAATCAAAAAATGATGTATTTCTCATTTCTAAAGAGCAGTAGTATATTAATTTGCTCCTGTATACTGCAGACGCATACTCTATAATTCACATTCGTCCTCGTAATTATTAAATACGTTTTTTAAAATCATGATTTACTCTTTATCTTTCAAAGGCCGAGCAGTGGAATAATTCTTATTATTAATAATATTATTATTTTGTTACTTTCCAGCAGCCTTTTTGGAAATGAGTCAAAAGTGCAAAAGGAAGGAAAGAGAAAAATAATTAATGCCGTATAGAATAAGAATTGTAAGACTTTCTAGTATAGATGTGGAGTAAAAGAAAATGGAGTTGTAATATTATTGAAAAATTTTAGAATTAAAAAAGCTGCAGTCGTAGATGGCAAACTTAATGAAATGTTGAAATGCGGGGGAATGTTACTTACGTATTGGAAATAAACAAAGATCAGGTATTTTCCCAACCCCGAAAGGTAACAGGGTAAGGGATTTGTTACTGGATTTTTTCCTGAGTTGGTAGCATCTCAGTTCACGGAAGGCGTCACATCCGATTCCTTAAAAATAAGGTTTAAAGCAATATGTTTTCTATAAACCTGGGTGAATGGTTTTGGATTGGAGAGAAGAAATTGGACATAATACCAAGGCGTAAGATATTTTATCACGGCTGGTGTCCTGAGACAATTTTTTACTACAAAGATTGTGTTGGAAAACTACTATTTTTTTGTGGCATAAATTCCAAAAACTTGGCCCGTACCAGATCGCTTCTTAATGGAGACGATTATCCCTGAGCACTATCTTCTGGATTTATGGTTTAATCTCTTTAATTCTCCAAAAAAACGTCACAGGTATTCGTTCTAATAAAAAAGGCATATGTCCAGTGTAGGGCGTTGTGCACTGGACTTGGCTTATTTGTTTCACGGTATTCACGTATTTGGTCTTCCATTCAGAGCCGGTTTACTTAATACGGCATGTATTCAGTGTATTGCAATACTCTCCAATGCAAATCATGCACACAATGCTTGTGCCTATCGCACAATTTTGTGCTTTGCTTCTTGTACAGTTTTAGGTGATTTTTTTATTTGAACACGGCGAGTTACTCGAGCTATAGGAAGATGAAGTGCATCTTAAATCATATTTCAGTGTATTAAGTGGTGTTTCTTTGTATCTTATACAAAAAATAGTGTTTATGCCCGTTTGGTTAACCATACGCCGCTTGGCCAATCGCTCGCGGGCTCCAATCTTTTCAAGTAAAAGTTAGATATGTTTTCTGTCTTTTGGTTATGAATATTTGAAGTATTTGCAAGGAGAGGCTAACGGCACCTAAGATGATTTGTTCAGCTAGCTATAGGTGGGTAACTTTGGGCCGCGTAGGATTTACGGAGTGGAGGAAGGGTTTAGTATTTGATTGCTTGAAGCAACCATTTGAAATTGAGCGGCACTATTTCAAGAATTTGCTTCGAGTTTTCTAATTTGGCTTTCCGTTAAACTCATAAACTTTAAATAAAAAAATACTTCTTGAGACATTTTAAGTATCCTTGTATTCGAATATCGAGTAGATGGAAAAGTCACCTATTCCATTTTTATGAGTTTTAAGCTTTCAGATATTTGTTTATAAATTTTCGCGATATTGTTTATTCCAGCATATGCCTCTTCCGCTAAATGCAATGATATTGTGCATCTTCGGCGTTATGTTTTTTTATTTAAGGTAACAGGATTGCCGAACGTTGTGTGTGGCAGTGAATTCTTTGTCAAAATACGTTTTGAGGTTATTTTAAATAATAGAATGTATTGTAGCTAGTACTATTACTGTGTCTTAGTGTGGTTTTGCGTTAAAATTCGGTAATAAATTGCGTACTGTTATGCTTGAGCGAGAATTTTGGGCCAAAATACGTATAAAACGTTCACCCCATTCCCCATTTCCCGCCGGAATGCACAAGAATTTCATTCCGTATCTCCGCGCCGTGGTGAATTGCAATGGTATTTCCTCATTGGCACTGAAAACGGTGCATTCGGAATTCCAATTCCTAGAACTCCACCACCTCGGGAAACGGGCGCCTCTGTCACGGAATTGGGAGTTCGTGAAGATTGCGATCATGCGTAAAACATTTGATGAAAAAAATCCTCGAGCTCATGTTTTCCTTTTCACTCTCTTGCTTCGAATTCCGCCAGGAGAGGGGATTTTTTTAGAACTGGTGATTGAGCAGGTATGCTTTTGAATACCTTGTGAAGTGAATTGAAAAAAAAATCTTAATCTATTTTGTCCCGCGCTGCTTTTAGAACTGGATAGAGATTCCTTTTTCAAAGCGAATTAATTCCACTGTATTGGATGTCCTTGACCATAAAAACTGAAAGGGTTTGTGAATTAAAATTTGAAGGTTGAATTATGTTATCGTCAGGGGATTTGTAATTGGGACGTTGATTAGTAACGAAATAAAAAAAAGCAACTTGTAGTGTTTCTTATTCTTCCCTTCATAATAGGGAATTAGTTTCGCTCAGTTAAGCGTGAAGTTGAATACTTCACTCGGTGGCTAATGATGACTAGATTTTCTATAACGAGGAGTTCGTATGTCGGCGTTGCAGGACAAGTCATTCGTTTTTCTTCCAAAATCGTAGTAGTAGGTATCATCCGAGAATAGTCCTCCAAGCCTCAAGTGTATTTCTCATAAATAAGACCTCGCTAGAAGTGCATTTCTAGCTTAAAATAAGATGCATCAAAGGAAATTGCGTTGGGATAGTGGCCAATGAAGAAATATAACGGGGATGAAAATTGAGTATTGATGAAGACCATTAGACAGGCAAGTTAGAAGAAAAAGAGAACATCATATGAGAAATAACAAATATAAACACGATTAACACGCCTCCATGCTTGTGTGATAAAGATCAAACACTCAAATTACAAGTAATTACTTGTATTTAGAATGATTTTTGAGACGGCAATAAACCATCGAATACAAATCTTCGTCGTCAGCGTAAAGCCAATGAATTTCAGTTGAAAAAGCTCTCCTCCGGTGAATTTATATCGGTGGATATATTGTACAAAATACCTATGACTTAAAGTTAAGCTTACAGAAGTGTAAATGAAAAGGAAAAGGTTGAGGCTGCATGTGACAGCAAAAGTTGTCTTCTAACAAATAAACAAGACGTTCGCGTCCCGCTTTTCCCGATTACAAAATAAGATTTCGCATTTTATGAGGTATTTATTTTATTCACAACAATTATAAATGGGTTAAAAATAAGTTCTAAAAATAATTGCACTTTCTCATTATGAACGCCTCATTGATTCTTACATTATGATGCAGCGCTTTTAGCCACAAATGGAACACCAATAACTATACCAATTCAAAATCGTTCTTATTCAACATCAGACTATCGATATTTTCGTAAGTTGAAATATATTTTGAATGGCATTAATTTATTACGCAATTTACACTATACTTTCCGAACAAGCAAGAACTTTTCTGCCAATTACTTTAAATTTTAGACTGACATTCCCAAAATCAGCAGGAAGGTATCAAAATGGCCTCTGACGTTTCTAGGTATAAAGTTTCAATGAGAACAAAAGACATGATGGAAACTGAACCAATGCCTAAATTTCTAATTTAAGATAAGAATAACCACGAATTTTCATATACATAGGTCACAAGATATGACCATAGCCTATCAGCAGAGAAGTGAAGGCCTCAAAAAGACACCTCTGGTGGTTTCTATTGTAAATGATAGATATACTTGTTGCATAGAAAACGTATTGCTGAACGTTTATAAGATTGTTAAATACAATTTTGGAAGGGATTTCTGCTCCGTACTTGTGTGCGAGTTAAAACACGTCAATCGTGCTTGTCGTGTAGCACGTTTAACTTTGGAGCTCTGAGCGTATTTTGTTAGGAGTAGACTGACGCCAGCTTGGCGTTTACGTCCACTCTTTCCTAATTATTCCTTTATGCAATGAATACAGCCTTATTTTTTTCATTTGAATTTGATATGAATAGTCATTGCTTAGAAGCTTTTACTTTCCACTTTTATGCTTATCAAAACAACATACCAGATCTAAGAATAACAAATTGAACACGTTAATAAAAAAATAGAGACTAACAATGGCTTTTACTGATTTAATAAGTATTTAGGACTGTTCTTTCCTTATCTTTATGTAAAAATGATATAGAATTGGACAAATTTAAATGTTTTCCGAAAATAACCTAGTGCTTGGCCATTAGTTATATCAGTGGTGACGCAAATGTTTATAAGTTATACCAGGGAATTAAGAAAATGCTAGTGCTAGTCAGCCTATTAAAAAGCGCAATTTTGTTTCTTCTCAATCGTTAAGCATTAGGGAGCATCCATTCAGTGTGCGATACAGTTTTCATTTAATCGATCCCTTCGGCCGAGATTATTAACTTTTCGTCTCTTTTTCGCATATGCATCCTCATTTGTGCCTCGGATTTGGCTCTCAACCGGGCTTACCTATGTTGTAGTTCACTAGTGTCAAACCTTTAGTTTATGTCTAACACACCCTAAAGGTGGCTTGCAGGGTATTACGTAGCTATATATATTTGCTTGTTGTGTGGCATTTTAGTGGGAAGTTTTCTTTTAACTGCGAGATACCTATAATATAAGATCAGTGGATACTTTTAAAAAATACATTAAGTTTTTTTTTTTCAGTGTAGTTTATATATTTTGCAGAGGCGAGAAAAGTATCTCGCGGGATATGCCTTGCCCCCGAAATTCTATAACGAGGGGTTCGTATGTCGGCGTTGCAGGACAGATCATTCGTTTTTCTTCCTAAATCGTAGTAGGTATCATCCGAGGATAGTCCTCCGAGCCTCGAGTGAATTTCTCATAAATAAGACCTCGCTTTCCTTACATGGATATGCCATCTCCACCTTGGCGATATGGCGCTGCCGTTCCTCTCACTTAAATAGGAATGGAGTGGTAGTTCTCTGGCGGTTTGTGGCGAATGGCCTCTCTCTACGCGGTTTCTAGAAATCCTTCGTTTACGCGTGCGCACCCGTAATTCTCCGCCTCACTCGGTTTGAATGTGCGCTTTCCCGTCCGTCCTCGTTTTGGTGACTGCCCCTCTCTAATGCACTCCTCGCTGTTTCGAGTTCCTGCCACGCGCGTCCCTCTCCGCTCGGATTGATCCGGGGTGAATGCTGTCCATCCCGGGGAGTGGGATGACGCTCCCCTTAGCTGTTCGCCTCTTTGCAGCATGTAGGTAATAATTGATGGACCTGTTGATCGGCTCGGTAACGACTGCTAGGCTTGAACATGTGTCTCCCACGCTAAGGGCTGTGCCGCTTTCCATTTCCAGTGTCAATATTTAAAGTATGTCGTAGTAAAAAAAAGTAATCGAAATGACATGTGCAGGGTATACCTGTATCGAAAATATTTTTGTGATAAATCAAAACATATAATTATGGTTAGTATTTTAGAAGATACACTAATAGGTATTCAGTTTTCTCTCAACTATGGTAATATGTACTGTTTATATCTAAGACGCTGCATCGGCTATCTACGTTATTTATCGACCCGTCACTTCATAGTTTTCTTCGATCTCATCATATCGATATGAACCTAGTTTTCGCCATGTGTTTATGAACAAAAAAATCGACGCAATTTCAATGTACAGTCATATTTGCGGCCCACGCAATGCATGTTTTATTCAGCTGCCATATTGGTCATTTCATTCTTCTTCTATTTATGACTAACACGAATTAAGCGATGCCTTCCCAAACCTTAATGTGATATTTGCTTTATTTGAACTTTGAACTTTCCGACTCTCACCGTGCTATTTATTGTTCACAGCTTTATTACTTGGACGCCAGTCGGTTGCCATGGAAGTACAGATGGCATCGAGAGGGAACTCTCCGTTGCTTTCCCCCTTCCCATTGACGTCATATTTCGGCAGGTGATTCCAACTAACAAAATGAAGGCCTAGCCAGCGTCATACTCGCTTTGATTTCATTAAAACCAAATAATGTATTGGCGTTCCCCAAGCATGGTTCACATTAATTATTCCGTAGTAAAATTACTACTCGCTAGTAAATAAGTAGAACTCTGTACACCTTTATCGATTTAAGTAATTGTGAAACTTTATCTATTTGACCATAGCATTTCGAATTGCGAAAAAAAACATAGTACGTTAACAAATTTGAGCGTAACAGAAACTGTTTGCCATGTTGTGTTACCATTTAAATTTGTTATTGTGACTAAGCCCTCTTTTTGGGTGATAAAAGCCTTCCTTTGAATATCATGAGGTGCTATAATCTTCATCATAGACTTACGTTATAATCTTCATTCTATATCATGTAGGAGCTATAATCTTCATAATAGACTTATGTTATAATCTTCAGTCTCTATATCATATAGGTGCTATAATATTCATCATAGACTTATGCTATAATCTTCAGTCTCTACGTGCAGCTATAAATATTAGATATTTCACTTCTATCCCATATTAGGTACTTTCAAATATAAATAGCGAATTATTTTTTCAGGATTCATTGCATAATCCATTCCTTAAAATGACAAATTGCGGTCAATGAGAACAAAATGATACCTATCAGAAAGACCTCTTATGACTCCAATGCAAATGTGTATATCTTACGGAGTTTCGGTATAAGTGCCCTAATTGTAAGTCAAAAGCATGTAACGAAATTAAAGGGGCTTGAGAAATTATTCACACCACATGCCTCTGTGGAACTTTTTTCAGGAACGTAAAGACGGAAATAGGCGGACATTAACTATTTAGAATCCGATCACAAAGCTCCAAATCAAAGTTTAAAGTCTTTCCTCCTTCTTACCAAAAGGAAAGTATAAATGCGAGATGAATTTTACTGAAGTGTTTCCTTTTTAAAGAAGATGCCCGTAGACTTGGTCCTCCGAGCTTCTTCGTTAAATTAGAAGCCCGCTAACAGATTTGCCCTTTCATTTAGCTGTGAAATGGTCTCTGCGTCCGGGTTTCCATGGAAAAGGAGATACATTTCCATGTAAAAAATATTTCATATAGAGAAGAAATATTAAATAAAGTTCCGATTTCTTATCTCCTTTTTATCTGAGCTGTACCTACATGAAATCGAAGGACCTTTTCCAAAAAGCATTTCGGTTGAAAACTACCACCAATAGTGTGGCCCGTTTTTTCCACTTTCTCCGGAATGCACAAGGATCTACTAGAAAAACGGTTCCGATCAAAGAAAAAAAACTTGTGTAAAAATTTGAGGTTAATGCAATAATATTTAGATACTCTCCAAATGGCTTCAAAGTTTATCGAAATGTAATCCTGTTCACATAAGACCCGCCATTGCGACACAGTGAGACCCGGCGCGGTGGTTACGTTCCTTAAATATGAGATGGAAATGTTGTTGGCAGTAGGAAAATGTTCATGGTGGCAGAGTAAAAAAGCTTATATATAGACAAAAACGTTTGTTAAACGTTAAATATCAGTTATATGGATTAGACACACGTATGAAATTCCATTCCTCTTACGTTCTCTACACGGAAAGGAATTGGCCCCCCTACTCTGATATGTGAATTTCACACGCAGAGGTGAACTGTGCCCTCTCTACCAATTGACCTTCGGGTTGATTGCTGTGGTTTGAAACGTTCTCTAAGGCATTACATTCCTGATGGAGACTCACTTCCACGGTTTGTAGAATGCAGCTGTGAGACTCCTCTAAAAGGTTTGCTCTCTATGGCTGCGAAAATTATCACAGGCGTCCTGGCCTGCGGCCCTGCCTGAAGCGTGATTTGGCATGATTGGGAAATTTGCCATGCCATTGGGAAATTTGCTCAGAAGTGTTTCTGTTCTCCTTCTTCGTCTAATTACACTGCGGCTACGGAGAACCTTATCAAGTTTTAAACTCGTTTTTTTGCGTTTGTGGTGAGCAGCTCTTTTTCTGTCGCAAATATGTGTACAGTCAAGTACTGACGAAACCTGGAAGTTATTACCTTCTTTTTAATTTCTCACTTTTCGGTAGGCGGTGATTTAGAATTAGGTATATTCGAATCAGAAGCACATTCAAATTCACAACTTCTCACTGTAGCACTTTCGCTGTTAGTAAAATTCGTATTAACGCGAGAGCTTGAAGTATTTTTTTCCCCACTCCTTACGCTTCTTGAAATGCCTTGCCATTCAACACTGTTTTCCTTTTCATTTGCAAGCGTCACATTAATCTCATTCATAAGTCTCTTTCGCTACAAATATCCTCTTTACGAGTATTTTGACCATTTTCATTGCATCTGTCATGAATACGTGAGAGGTTATTTTATCATACCATCTTATAAAACATTTCTCATTTTTCTCTCGCCGAAATTATTTTCTGTTTTTATTACTCTGCAGTCTAATCCATTTGTCCTTTGTTTCTCTTTTAGGTATAATGCTGTTTTTTTAAATTGCGTTGGAATTACAGCCTTATTCGAAAACTGAAAAACCTCCCTGATTCACTTCTTTCCTTGGGTTTTCTAAGTGTGGAGAAAAAATGGTGTAGAAACACTCGTGGGTCTTGTTTCTTGGGAGGCAGCTTTGATTCTTTAATGGCAAGTTCAATTAGATGAAAAACCTTACTGGTAGGTTCCACCACTACAAAAGAACAGTAGGCAATAGTTTAGGGAAGCACACGTTCAAATACGCAACTGTATCCTACTCAACTAAAAACTGCGAGATCTGTTTCTAGTGAAAAGACCTAGAAAAGAAATCTACGGCCGAAAAAGGCGACAGAGGCTCGAACATGCTCGGCGCTGGCTGGAGGAAACAATCTACTCGTAATGAGGAATAACAATAATATAGCCAATCTGCTCGGCTGAGTCGACTCCGAGTGAGTGACTGAGAGACTTCCGCATCCGGAAAGGCTCTTCTAACAACCCCCATAGCTTCCACTTCATCGTCACCAGGGAGTGAGAGTAGCTGTCGGCGGCGTGGCATTGCTAACCACAACGGGTAACATTGTAGCCGTTGAGCGACTTCTAAATATTGTTCCACGAGTTCTAATTGTATACAGTAGCTTTTATGGAGAATTTCATGCAGTCTATGGTAAATTACCACTGTGTGTTTTGTGATAGACAGCTGTCTTCCGTTTCCCTTCTCACTATTTCCCTCTCGCTTCTTCCTTCGACCGTGATCCCGATGCCCAAATGCTCGACACGGATGCCCAAATATGCACATCCCTATGACAGAAAAAGGATGTGCTAGTGTGTGGACATCCTAATATGTATTTTAAAATTGTGAATCGAACAGTAGTAAGTGTTTATTCTTGCTCAGGTGAATGGCGAATACTTTCAATTTTTATTCCGTTT
>LYUA01000128.1:887236-903677 GCA_002093875.1 Calopteryx splendens
CCGGCCGGCGCCGCCGACGCGCCCGCCGCCGCTCCCCCGCCCGCGCAGCAACCGCCGAATGCCACAGGCGCCGCACCCCCGACGCCCAGGAGCCCCCTGCCGGAACCGCCGCCCCACGCCAGGGTGAGAGAATAATCCTCCAGGAGTAACCACCCCCACTCCAGCAGAGCTCTGGATGGGAAGGACCTCCACGCCTGAGGTCGTCCCCCGGACCTTTCCCTTGCATGACTTCTTGACTATCTTTTTAGTGGTGGTATTTGTTGCATGAGTAAAAGTTAGTAATGCGAACGCTAGTTATTTGGGAGTTTTATTTCCACCTTGCTTCAAGACCACATCATCAGAGATTATCTACCACTTAAAGGCAGGTTTTGGACTGTCCCTAACAGCTATTATGTAGGTATGTATTACGTATCACGTGAATTTCCTCTAGTTTGCCCAACATCATGTCCTTCTTCATTTCTCCGTACCTTCTTCCTGTCTTCGTATCATCAAGATAGATTATCACCCTTCTATTATGGCTTTTAACATCCAACTATCTTTTAATATTTTCTCCGTCCACTTTTTCTGCTTTCTTCAGGTTCACAAATCAACTTCCTCTTTTCTCTCAACATATTTAACATTCGGATGTCCAACCTTAATATAATTGTGCCTATGACCAACATGAGTCACTTATGACCCAAATGATAATATATTAAGATTGTTTTTTTGGTTCATATCATCATCAAAAGTTGTCTACTGGTGCAGGTCCCTGGTGCCTCCATTTCTATCTCACATAAAAGACATGTACATCTTCCTCTGTACAAGCCCCATCCATTTCTTCTTCCTACCTAAAAGGTCTTTAGCAGGTTTCTTTCTTCCCCTGTTCGTCGCAACACCTCCTCATTTCTAACCTTGTCAGACCACTTTATGTTAAGCGCTTTCTTCCATATCTACATTTCTAAGTCTCTATTCGTTTTCTTTCCCTTCCCGTAACCGCCCAGATTTTACCACTGTACATAAAATCACTCCAAACAGAGCACTTGACCATTGTCTTCCTCAATTCAAGATCCATTTTACTATTTAATAAAATCCTTTTCTTTCTAAAAAGCATCCTTCGCCATACTAATTCTTGTTTTAATTTCAACTCCACTTTGCCAATCTTCTGTCACATTTGTTCCCAGATATCTGTATCTTTTTACTTGCTCCAGTCAGTCTTCATCCACTCATATATTCAACCTCCTTTCCAACTTTCATTACCTTTGTTATCTTTTTGTTTAGTTTGAGGCCATATTTCACCTCTGCTTGCCATAGGTTATCTAACATCACAGTCAGACCCTCTTTTTCCTCTGAAAACAGACATCATCTGCAAATCTGATGCATTTTATTGTTTTTCCACCTATGCCCATTTCCTTATCATTCTTCCCACACTTATCTACCATTTATTCCACATAGATGTTAAAAAGAGTTTGAGATTAACTACACCCTTGCCTCACTCTTCTACCAATGTTAAACCTCTATGTCCTGCTGTTTCCTACTCTCTTCCATGTACAGTCTGCTTATCAGTCTTCTCTCTCTCCACTCAACTCCCTTCCTTTAATATCTACAAACTTTTTTCCCATACTACACAATCGAAGGCATTTTCAAAATCTATGAAGCAGAAGTAAACTCCTTTATCTTTTTCTAGATATCTTTCTACAGTGGATTGTACTACTCCAATTGCATCCCTAGTACCCCTTCGTCTTCTGAAACCAAACTGCTCTATTGCCATGTTCTCTTCCACTATCTTAATCATTCTGTTGGCCACTTTCGAGAGGATTTTTCACTGCATGAATGACCAAACTGATCACTCTATGCTCTAAACATTTCTTATTACCTTTTTTTTATTTATTGTAGGTATATATAAGCCAATTTTTATCATGAGAAACCTAAAATAGGTATAGTAAGTATCGAAATATAGTAATGAAATTTTCATTTTTAAAATTTAGGTGAACTTGAGTATTTTTTGGACCACTGCATAAAATAAACAAGATCACAATTGCAAGAATAATTTATCAATTTGTTGATAAATGTTATAGAAAGGTAATAAATAATGTAACCAGAACTCAAGGCAGCTAAAAAGTTTGAATTGTGAATCCATAAAGTAATTAGTATTTATAGTATGCATAAAAATCAATATATAGGAACAAAAACATTACAATTTTTTATTGAATGTGTGCATTATTATGTGTCATTTGACTCACAAATAATATGGGTTCTCTAAGTGCAATAGCTGCCAGACCCAAAATTCCCACACTCTTGACACAGAACTGTGCTTGTTACTGTTATTACAAAGGGAGCACCTAGCTTGCTTTTTGATTCCACCAATTTAAACTGTTGTCCTCTTGAAAGCAATTTGTCCCCCTGTTGATTCAATGGCTCTAATAATATTTTTGTGAGACCCTTTCCTGTGACTGATTCAATGAACAAAGCTCTTCTCACTAATATTGGCTTGACAAGGGCCATACCAAGATCTTGCAAAAGCATTTTCCTCTTTGTATTTAGTGGTGTATCTTTCCATTTATCCATTCTTTTTTCCAGATGACAAAAGCATTGTATGCAAAAAATATCAAAAAATTGAAAATTATTGTTTGTGGCAACCTTTACACTGTAGGAGAACACAAATATTTGTGCACTAACTCATTGAAGATATTAACCCCACTTTAAGTTGAATAGTAGCTAATAATTATATCTGGATTAAAATTAGAAGCTCCATAAAAGATTTCATGTTTGTCATCCATGTTTGAGAGCAAAACTACACTTTTTTTAGGTTTTGGGACATAAGATAAAAGAGTCCAATCTTTTGTGAAAAACAATTTAGATGAATATTCAGCCCTTCCTTCTTTCACAACAAGAGAATAAGAAAGACCTTTCCTATTCTTACGTATTGTGCCTACTAATGTATTTTTCTCTTAGTAAAGCTTATGTTAATGAAATATGTGTAAAAAATTATCAATAGTGATTTCCTGCATCTGCCTTTCTTGTCACTTTTAGAGTCTTCAAAGATCATATTTTTTTCCTAACAATTCAGCATGACTTTCTCAGTTTGGAATGTATGAGGTATAGGTTTTTAATATATTACTCATAGCTCACTTGGTCACTCAAAAATGCAGATCAGAGTTGAATGAACTTGACGAGGTGTTCCCCTTAGCATTACAACATTTAACTAAAATGTTTGCTAGCTAGTAGCAGATGGTGGGAGCAAGACTAAAATTCCACATGAGGACATGGATATGGAATTACTCATTGTATCGTTTGCTGCTGCTGTGACCATGACAGTAGTGTTCACATTGTTCTGCTATTCCCAATTGAGTCATAATTCCATGCAGCCACTTTCATGGATTTTAATTACTCATCAAAGTATTATCTGCAACCTAGTAATCTTTCCCACTTTCAGGGGACAGCCACCCAGCATAGGGCAAAAAACCCTTATGAGAAGAAAAAGTAGTGAGAAGCAGCATAGAAGCATGTTCAATGAACTATTTTATTGAAGTATGAGTAGAAGCATAAGCTAGTTGAAAATTTGCTGAAAGGATAAAAAATTATTATAATCTTTCACAGTTATAAATATGGATATGATATTCTTGGATCAAAATTAACCTGACGTTGGCCATCCAAGTGTTAAAGCATTGTCATTAGTTTTCCTCCCTGTCCAACTTTTTCAATTCTTCTCCATATCCATATCTCAAAAACCTCTTAACGTATGCTCATTATTTTGCTTCAAAGACCAGGTTATAGACCCATAACACTATATAATACATAAAAAAGTCTTTACTAATTTTTTCTTTACATTTTTACTTAGTCTACCTGTCATCAATTATCTTCTTCTTGCTAATGCTTCTTATATCAATACTATTCTTCTCCTACTATCCCTACTACTATGTCCACTCTACTATACTATCTACTTCTGCTTGTATGTACATGAAAACAAAGCCTTAACAAAGGATTAGGGAAATAATCTAAATTTGATCAGGTTACCTGAGAACAGGAATTCCTATGAAATCCTTGGGTTATTTTTTAAATGAATATGATACTTTCCATTTAACTAAATTTGGAGAAAGTGAATAATATAACTTTTTTAAATTCCAAAGAATTTAGAAATCGGGAGTTTTATTACAAATTATGCCAAAATGAATCTTTCAAAAATACAATTCTCAAAAGTCGAGAGTCTTCTGAATATGGGTAAACAAGGGTTATACTCCTCATTTATATGAAGCATTATATAACTCTAGTATTAATTATGCATTATATTTCATGTAAAAATTCATTGTAAATTTTGGGACTGTCATTATATCCTGCTATACTATTAATATCTCTTCATTAAGATTGTGCCTTAGAAAAAACTACTTACTCATTTTGTGGTTGAACAATCACTGTCAAAAGTAATT
This sequence comes from Calopteryx splendens, assembly GCA_002093875.1. Lineage (NCBI taxonomy): Eukaryota > Metazoa > Arthropoda > Insecta > Odonata > Calopterygidae > Calopteryx > Calopteryx splendens. Next base: position 891,640 of record LYUA01000128.1, read on the forward strand.
GATATTTGTAATTTTAATTTGTGAAGGTGGCATAGTAGTCAAGTGGAAATAGCTTCTGATACTCAAGGGTTCTGGGTTTGCATCCAAGTAAGACCTATGGACACTTCCAGTTTAAATCCAATGTGTGACTTCTGTATGCCAGATTATTCAAGTTAATCATGATGTGATTTGGGTTATAGACTACAATTTTTGGTTTCTCTTACTTTTTACCTTTATTAAGTAATCCTTAAAGCTTCTTAAAAAGAGATTCTAATTGGCCAGGAAAATATCCATCGAATCTCCTTTTCATTTATTCGAGTAAGAATTCTCCTTTTTTGCAGTAAAAGTCTTTAATTTCCTCTCCAGGAAAGAACAGTCAAAGTAATAAGACAAAAAGTTGGAGGCCTAGGACTGAGTATTAAAGGGGGAGCCGAACATCACCTTCCAATCCTCATTTCAAGAATATTCAAAGACCAAGCTGCTGACCAGACGGGGCAACTATTTGTGGGTGATGCTATTGTTAAAGGTGTATATTATCTACCTTTTATAGTAAATTGTAGATATTTAAATGTATCAATAAGATTAAAAGGCTAAATTATTATTTATATGGACATACCTTCCTATGAAAACATCATGTCAGATTAGTCTTGTGAATATTGTACACCTGCTAACCCAAAAGTCATGATTTTGTCCCTCCTGAAAGCTGTAAGAAACTATGAGGTATGAGTACCTATTGAGTAAACTTGAGGGGTTCAGTGCCTGGGAAACTTAATTTCAAGTTATTTACACTTGTTTTGCTCCCTGAGGTGGGTACATTACCAAAGGCATACTTAAAACAAAAATTGATATGATTTTTGGAAACTATGTTAGCTTGCTTCTTTGGAAATGGGTTAATTGGCCCCAGTGTCATATTTAGGCATACTACCTACCTAGATGCATTAGACATTTGAGTCAAAATTTTAAACTTTTTTTGTTAATTTATATTCCTAATTCAGCTATATACTTATATATGAACATATGGATATATTTTATGAAGTCAGCATGTTATATTTGAAAATTAAAGCAATAATATTCATTGATTCATAAATTACTGATGTTATTCATCCTTCAAAGTTGTGTAGCACTAAAGTCCTTATCTGCAAAAGACTATCTAGCATTTACCTCTGTATTATATGTGGCTGATTTATTTCATTATGTCCTTCCAGTTAATGATCGTTATGTCACTACTGCAAAACATGATGATGCTGTGAGTATACTCCGAAATGCAGGTGATACCGTCCATCTAACTGTTAAGCATTATCGAGCAGCTACTCCTTTCCTTCAAGCAAGCTGTAAGTTATTTTGTTTTATTCTTGTAATAATATCCTTTGTGTAATTGAGATTCACAGGTCTATGATAGGCATCTCACTTCAACCAGTTTTAGCATTTTAAAATTTTGGGAAATCATACTACCTCCATAGTTGAACGGCTGTACATATTTTACCTGATAAGTCCAATTTGTATTTGCATACATGCAGAAATAGGGAATACAGTTAAACTTACTCTTCTTGATTTCATAATTAGCCAATATTGAGCATTTTTTTAAATGCACTGGAAAATCTCTTATTAGCAAATCCTCTTGGGGATGGGCAAATTGCTTACTATTGAGAGGAGTATGCTTTTGAGAGAAAAATGAAAGCTGGACATTACTGGTTCCTGCCCCAAATTTTTTTTCTGTCTGCAAGAAATGCAAGTCCATGTATTTCCATTTCATTAGTTTTTAAATATTATAAACATTTATTATGATCTATTAGGCATCAAATATGAGAAATAAATTTTAAGCAAATCCTTAACAAATACAGAATTGTTTAGAGGCATACAAATTTTCTTCACCTTCCTGTGTTCTGTTAAACGAAAGTTTTTATAATCCAAAGGAGCCAGTTTGATCAAGTTTGGTTTAGTGACATTCTGGAAAATGCTGTATTGGAGCTGCTTATATGAGTTATAATTTTTTATAGTATATCATATTGCTAATGGAAATGAGTATGTATCTCCATTTTTGAAGTTCATATTAATCCAAGATAATTTAATGGGTTTTTTCATTATTACTTGGGGAGAAAGTTTAATGAAGCACATACTATCTCTACTATCTCTACTTTGAAGCTGTCTTAGGGTGCCTCTGTAATTAGTCAAAGAATACAAAAGTTAGCTGAAGAAATAATAAGTAATTTCTTAAATCTGTTGCATAATCGCTTGGGATAATAAATTTCCTTGAAACCTAATTTTATCTGCAATATTTACAGCATTAAAATTTCAATTGTTAATGAATTATTTTTAGTTTTTTCACTTGAAATTATTTTGCCAATATCCTTGCCCAAAAAGTTTGCCCAACCAAATAGCCAACGTATCTGCACTTTTGTGTTCCTGGGCCATTGCTGCTGAATGGCTATAAGGAGTATATAATTGAAATTTCCGTGCATTAAATGCTTCTAGTGCATCGAGACGAACGTCATCTTTTAGATGATGGTGTTGGAGGTACCAAAGCACCACAGCCAGAAGGGGAAGGTTGGCGCTCCCCTGGTGGAATTCAGGTGGACAGTGGCAGTCGCAGGCGCCATCCATCCTCCCCAGGCCACACCCCAACTCCTGCCTCACCAGTGCCATCAGAGTCCTCAGTGATATCCCAGCACCCATTGTCTTTGAAACATCCAAAAACAATGCCATTGGCTAATAGCCCAAGTTCAATCATTCAAATTAATTCAACCTGTGCTGAACCAAAGAGAATCAAGCAGTGGGTTGATGTGGTAACAGGTCAGTTGGGGACATTTAGAGATAAAATCTTGAATAGAGTAGAGCCTGGGAAGTATATAAATCTCAGGCACTTGATTGTGATGAGTGTGAAAAAATTTGCATTTTGGGTTATCATTATTGCCAATGAAACAAGTAATTGTTTGTTACATCAACCTTTTCTTGCACACATACCATTTTCCTATCTTAAGTCTTACCAAAACTTATCCTAATATTTATTCACAGAGAACTGAAATATTAACACATAATTTTACATATTAAATGATTTAACTCTGAGCAAATATTCATTGTTGATATGAGCAGTCTGATAAAATCAGTACATTTGTAAACATTCCATGTGATGTAGAGCCTGGACACATTTGATTAAGCACATGATGAAAATGCCTCCACATATAGAGTTATCATTGAGGAGCTTACCATCAGTGTACTCTAAAATATATAGTTATTATGAAATTAACTGTTTGAAAAAGCGTTCAAATCCTTCCATTTTTACATACAGTTATATTTGAAGCAATTTGAGCTCCTTAGCTGTGTTACATGAATATAAAACAATAAAGCTCCAAATACCATAATGTATGTTAGTGAACAATTAAAAAAATCAAATCATTAAAAAAAAATAAAATACAGTTTTATCTTTCACAGAAAATGGAGTATGTATCTGTAATTAGAATTCCCATTGCCTCTTAAGATTGATTTTGAGAAATACTCAAAAATTAAGAATTTGGTGATTCAATATGAAAAACAGAGTAAAAAGTAATTCCAAGTCACTTAATGTTCAATGACTTTTATAAAATGCATAATGACTACAGCAATGCCATTTACATTCTAGTCATTAAAAAACTTCTCATTTTGTAAAATTAAAATGTTACATAAAAAAGTTATTATAGTTGTATTAAGGAGTGCAGTAGTCCAGTGGATAGAACGCTGAGCTACTAACCAGAGGGTGCAGGTTAGATACCGGGTGACACCTCTGGGCACCCTCAGCTTCACCTCACCTCAGCTTGTGTACCATTTTTCGGGTACCAGGTCTACCTGGGAAATCGCAGGTGGTACAGGGAAAGGAACTTACCCCCCTAACCTGATGTGTGAACTTCACATGCTGTTTGGCTTAGTAGTGGGTGAACTCTACCCTCACCTACCAAACCAACCTTCGGGTTGATTACTATGATTTTTTATAGTTATGTTACTTGAAAGGCACTACTTCCTGAACATTAAGGATACGTACATTATTTCTTCTCTTGATATTCTGTACAGGATCTATGCCATGATTATGTGGCTTTACTGTCCCAGAATAAGTGTACAGAAACTGTTTATTTCATCCATGAAATTCCTGCCCAATATATGGTAAATTATCATAGTTAACTGGTGAAAAAAACCTCAACAACCTAAGCATTTTTTTCAACTTTCTTGGACATAACCAAACCATCCTGAGCAACCTCTAGTTATATTTGAATTAATTATACTGTAGTTGCATCATTCATTTTGCATTTGGTGTTTGGGTGGAGGAAGAATTATCAAAGCATCAAACGTTCATGTTCTATTTCATGAGTCAGTAAAATATTTTCTGGCGCTATGAACACCGTTGTGCTTCTTTTCTGCCCTCATCAGTGTGCAGATGATTTGAAAAAATAACAATAATTTTTCCTGGACAGAGAAAGTTAGAACCTAGAGCCATCCAACACCATAGGAGTTATACACTATTCCATTGTGAAATTAGCTTTGACCGTTGCAAAATCTAAAATGACTGAACTCTAAATGTAAACTTTCCTTGGGACTTTATTAAGATCTATCAAATGATAAGGATTATTAAGAAGTGGATTTAGTATAGGCACTTGAATACTTGTTGCCATTGTATTGAAGTCAAATTTATAGTAAGGTTGAAAATGGAGAGTACATTATTTTAGTCAATTTGGCTCTCCCTTGTTTCTATTCAAGAACTCTGCAAGTTTATTGTTCTTCTATATACCTTTTCTCAGTTTATAAGAAAATGCAGTTAAATTTATTCCTAATTTCCAATTCATTCAGTTTCATAATAGTTCATTTCTTCTGTATTTATTGAAATTAAATGATGATAATGCATTTATTACCATGGTATCAATTCTTTCTTCAGTAGAGGAACTCAAGAGATCTAATCAGCCACTTGTCGAGAAATGACAACAAGAATTCTAGTTGCTGTAGTAAACCCTCTAATTGGGAAAATTCATTTTTTATATTAACCAATTTTACAAGCAATGGTGAACCTCATCTCACCGTCAGTAAGGGTTAGATGGAAAAGTGGACTCAATAGTCTAAATCTTGCCTCATAAATAAAGACACTTATCTATCTAATACATGATTTTAAATACCTTGACTAAAAGAAATTTAAAATTCACTCCACCACTCAACATTCCACCTTAAGCAGATACTAAAGATGAAATTTTTTTGGAATAAACACTTAAAAAAAGATAATTTTGTGAAATGTGTATTATGTAATTGTTTTTCTAGGAAATTATTTTTTGGTGTCAGGAAATTAATATGACTTTTTCTCCTCATAATGACCATGTGAGCTCCTAAATTTTTGCTTCCTTGCCATTTAGAGACTGATTCTATCAAGATAAGGGATTTCCCTTTTTGGCTGGCTTTTCAAAAACTAGGTTGAAATTAACACAAAAAAACCTCACCCAACAGGCACAAATTTCCCTACAACACATTACTAACTTATTCTCAAATACATGATCCATACTTTTCCAATAATAGAGTATGGCAATTGGATAGTTTTTCACCTTTTTATGATTAAAAATACTAATGTGTGCATTCTTCATATTTCACAAGAAAAAACTGTCAAAAATGTTCACTAGTTCAAAGAAAACAATTTATTAAAATTTCAGTTCACACCACTACAAAATTATCTCTATACAGTTGAATATATCTCACTGAGAGCTTCAAAACAACACCATTCACAGTTATGTTGCTCTCAAGTTTGCTGATATTGACTTAGTGAAATACTCCCCTCTCACTCCCAGAAATATCGCATCATCATCCTCCACCCAAGGGGAGGGAGGAGAATGTCACATGCATAATATATTAGAGTAAATAATGATCTTCATGATGTGTATGATGGACAAAAACAATCAGTGTGCCACAAGTAGTTTCCACAATAAAATTTACCCTATTCTGGGAAATGCTACATATTCTTGTCCTAGCATTTGGCCATAAATAAACCCCATACTATCTGCAATTTTAGATGTAGTCCTACTTAAAAAAATAATTTTCCTATCTTGGCATATTTTCCTCCAAGGGTTTTGAGGCATTGTCTAACCATTGAGTTCAAACCCCCTCTAGGAACTCAGTGGATGTTTTTGGTCTCCTTGGAGAAAAATTTCATTAATATCTTGGTTAGAGATATATTTCCACCTGGATGCCCAAAATTGAATTTAATTGTTTGGCAACATCTTCAAATACACTTTGTTTCATTTTACAGTTCCTCTTATGATGGCGTATGTTACACGCTACATCTTTGGCACTGACCAGCTGCGGCCTAATGCTTTTGAAGTAAGGGGTTTGGATGGCTCTTCAACAGGTGTTGTCCTCTGTGAGGATACAGCTGTGCTGACAAGGTGGCTCAAGTACATTACTGACAACGTTGTTGGACTGACAAATCTGCAGGTCTGACTTTGTGGTATTTATGTATGTAGTCTTTTGTTATTTTTGCATGTGTTTTAGAATGTTTTCCATCTAATCTCTCATAATTCAGAGCTACCTACATCAAATTATATGGCTGGTTTCAGTGACATTAGGCCTATCTAGTCACTTTGGAAGGAAGAAGGCAATTTTTTAAATAATTTCATCTTAAATCTATTTTTAAACTTATTTTAGTCTAATATACAGGTATGTCAAATTACCGGGATATATTCTGAAGACTTGATTATGCTTGGAATCTGTCTGAAGTTGAAAATGATGTCTGTAGTATAGGGTGAATAGAAATGCACCCCCATATTATTCATGTTTTGATATTATAGCTTAATACCTGCTAATTCTGCATCCATTCAGGTAAATTGGTGAAACTTGACAGAAAACCAAGTGTTTGGTAAAATACCAGAATTCGTAAACGAACTATGACTCTTCTCTGTTGATTGATAATCATACCAAATTCTATGGTTGAAACAGTGCTTTGGTTTCAATACCATCATCTCTGCTGATAATCATGTAGCATAATACCATATGATTCCTTGAACAGCGTAAGATAGGACAGGCTGAAACAGAGGTTCACAAGTTTCTCGGTTTGCAGTACCTCTTATTGCCTCATTATTGAAAATTTTTCATTGTGTCACATTCATGGAAACTTAAATGCATACATACATAATCTTCATGCAGTTCCTTTTCAGGGTAGGACACCATCAAGAAAAAAGCCTGGTTTTAGGTTATGAAAGAAAACTTTCTCTCGCATGCTAATTTCTTAATACTGCCCCATCCCTGCATATTTGCATCCCTTAATATGAAAAAACTTTTAATACTTACAAGCGTTAATTGTATATCTATGTTACTTCTCAGCATAGTTGAACTATTTTTAAGTTCTCTTCCACTCGCCAAAAAATATACAATATTTAATATACTTTATTCAAGTAAGTACAATCATGAAACAAATTGGAATTCATTCTTAATGAAATTCTGATCCATGCATAGCATATTCATAGTTTCATATTCAGTCAACCTAGAGCGTGAGAATGTTCTGAACACCTAAATGTATGGACACCCACCAAGCAAAATGAGGACCTGACTGTTTGCTAAACATCTTGGTGTGCTAGGGGGACTACAGTCAGAGGTGATGTCACTCTTGTGAGAGTAGTAATCAAAGGTTTAAATGAAATAATAAGGTTGTGACTAATCATGGCTCACCCGAAAGGCATGACCATTGAGGTAGGAACTGAGCATTAGAATTGTTAAATTTTGAATCTACATAAGTAAACCTTTCAATGGTAAGTTAAATTCACATGCTGCATTCACTTGTGATTTAATTAATGGAAACTATAAACCCCTTTCACAGAAAAATCATGTTAGCGGATTCTGCATACATTATTTAATAAAAAACATCTTTCTTTCGAAAATGCTTAGAATACTTTCTTTAAATTTTATTTCAAATGACTATGCACCATTAAATGCAGAATTGAGTTTTAGGCTTCACATACATTATAATGTGTTCTTTACGGAGACCTGAAGGAGACTTTACACCTAGGATGCTCCCCTCCCTTCTCCATAATTAGTTCCTTCCCTGCATACAAAGTTAAATGTAATGTTTTATGTTTTCCATCAATAAAATTAACTTATATTTTTTAAATGTAGCTTTCTCTTTGGCAGCTTAAAGTTTATGAGTCTTATTCCCTTTTATCAGTTGAAACTCTGCAACCGCAACTTTGCACGCACAGAGCGCATCGAATATATGGGCTGGGTGAATGAAGCATCTCCGACAAAAGAAAACAGGAGACCATGGCAGAGTTGGCAGCCTCGGTTCTTAGCTCTCAAGGGTCCTGATGTCCTCATTTTGGATGCTCCTCCAGTAAGTTCACCGCTAGTCTTAATGCATATTTCTTGCTGTAGCTTTATCTATATTAATAGAGTTTTTTGTTTGAAAATATCTTATTTTGATGAATGTGTCTGTCTCAATCACTCGTAAACTCTCTTAAGTTCCTTGCCATGGACATGTTTACACAAACCTGCCTTCTTCCAGAATGCAACTCTTGCAAAATCCGCTAGTTTTATATGATTCCATATAAATATACAATTCCCGTTAATTCCCATGAATTATTAATAAATAGCAATGCACTAATATTTAATTTGATCACTTCAGCTATTTTATGCTTCATCATCAAATCAATCAATGCTTAGACTCGGTGCAACATGTAGTGAATATATTTGTGAATGTGAAAAGATGGTGAAGTGGTGTTTTTTTTAATAACTATTGTGAGAAAAGCCTAACATTTTTCGGGAATTTTTGTTTAGTAATTTAAATTTCAAAAAGAAAAAAATAAAAAGTTATAATTGGAGACATCAGTCTTATTCTTACAAATATTAAACAGAAATTATTATTTATTAGAGAGTTAAGTGATTACCTATACCTTAGATGATGCTAATAGTGGGCCATTAACCAAAAACAATTATATTTTCCACTTTTACACTCAGTGGGGAAGTTTCTGATACCTTTTTCTGATTACCTACTAGCATTCTTCAATATCCCAGTAACATTTTTCCTTTCCATAATTGATCTTTTATGGACCAACATGTGTTCAGAGAAAATATATATTTTGTTCCATTGAATATTTGTACTGGTTACATCACCCATGACTATTATTTGTATATATCATAACCTGTATTCTACCTTGGTAGGATATTTACCAATTTAAGTTTACCTAGATATATAAAATGACAAATGCCACCTAAATTAGTTATTTTCCTACTAATATCTGTCCTTGTGCCTACTTGATTACTGTAGAAAAATACTAATAATGAAAATTACATTAATTAACTGATCATCATAACTCATTGGTCAATTGAAATTACTCAGGTAATTCTCTCTCCTGATATCCTGAAGGTCATTGATTCAAATTGTTATAATATTTTCTGGCAAAAAAATTACCAAGTTAATTTTATGGTGAGAAATGGTCTTGTTCATCAGAGCTCCAATCCAATTTTGCTGATAAATCTGTTACATACAGTAAAACTTCATTATTTCAAAATTCATGGCACCAAAAAAATCAGATTTCAGTGTTACAGAGTTTGAAATGAAGAAACTTGTAAAAACATTTTTATGAGAAAGGAAAGAACTAATGGTAAAGACAACTCAATTGAAAGGAACTGACTGATCTTGATGCCTTACAATTTGAATAGTCATCTGTTTTCTCATTGGAGGAAGGAAGAATGAGAGGAATTTGAAGACTGATTTCCATAACTCATGGGTATTGATGTAAATTCAATCACAACATTAAAAAATAAAGCTTTTATAAAATAAAAGACTTAAAAATGCAAATTATTTTAAATTATGGTGAAAAAAGTGTACCCTCTTGGAATAAAGCAAATTGATTGAAATTAAAGTGTAATTTCTGCCCAAAGAGATTATTAAAATCAGCAGTTCATGAAGCATGTATGTATGACAGCTGTATAGGGTGATTTAATTGAGCAAACTGATTACACAGATTGGGACTGAAGTTTTAGGATTGATGGTTATATATTCTTTAGTGATAACTTTGATGCTTGAATGTATTTCACCCACTAGCATAGTTGGGGGGAGGGGGTTGGGGGTGTCACTCCGGATGGCACCTTTTTGGGAGTGGCATATTGTCCCATGAGTCAGATTACCATAATAAACAAAACACGACTGTTATGAGCACTGGGTATTCAAATTATGTGCAGTATGTATTTTACGTTCTGGAATATTTACAACCCATTCTCCACTTAGTTCTTCTGGCAAGGAGGCGTGCATGTTATCATTTATTATCAGGTACAAGAAAAGAGTAGGCATTAAGCTTTGGACAAGTCATGGTGGTGCTCCTCTTCCCCTCCACTTCATGCATTCAAGATAAGTACTTGGAGAACCTTAATAAAAATTGTTATGCTTATTGTTCCTAAATAAACTTGGAAACATTTCAATTGATGTCTCAGAAGGGCTTTGAGAGGCGAGTGGGCACTTTAAATTCCAGATAGTTTTCATAGTACACTCATCTTCTTTGGGTGATTATAACCTTGTCCACCCCTACCTTAGGAGGCTACCAACACTGTCTCCACCATCCACCCTCTCTCTTAGGGCTGGGCTTGTTTGGCTTGCTGACCTCAACTGCTCTACCTTATATATTGACCAAGTGAAAAAGTTAGGGCAAGAATAAAATGCATACATCCAGATGGCAAGTTTTTCTTTGGCTTGGTTCTGTCTATGAGCTCTCTTCTGCTATCCTTGAGGTAGGAACCCTGCATTAAATTAGTCGACCAATGACATTATGTACCAAGAGCGTAAAAAAATTCATAATACATAGGTCTAGCCTTTCAATGTTAAGATTTTTTGTCCCTTTGTATTTCATAAGATATATGTTTACATTGACTATGACTATTGACCTCGAAAAAAGAATTTATATATTTTGTAGAAAGTTTAGTTTTTCTCCATGAAATGAATAGCAGAAAAGTGATTCCTTCATAATGTTTACATTCAACTTTGCAATATGAAGAAACCTAATGGTGTGAAATGTTTTGGGGAAAATTTTGAAATAAATGGTGTGTTTCTGAGTCTTGGGGGCAGTTTATGACTAAATTTCATTGTACTAGTATATGTACATTAATTTTTAAATAATAAAAAAGAGCCAAAGCCAAGCTTTGAATTATGGGATGTTTTGAATTACCAAGCAGAATCAAAATATTTATGAGGTTTTACTGTTCTATGATTCTTATTGTGGTATGATAAATTATATGCTGAATATATAATTTTCTTCTCAAGTATTTCTACTTTCTTTCAGTTGACAGAAGAAGACTGGTCATGTTGTACAGGTGGTATTGACGCAATCAAAGTATACCAAACAATGTTTCGTGCGGTACGTGATTCAGAAAATGTGGATGGTCGCCAGCACTGCTTCCTAGTGCAGGCATCAGGCAGAGAATCTCGTTATCTTTCTGTGGAAACTCGCCAAGAATTGCTGCGGATTGAAGGAGCCTGGCATTGTGCAGTCTGCTCTGCTGTGATGAGACTTGGGGTAAGTGTGGTTTTATTCTCATTGAGATGTATGCTGGATCATGATGTAGGATTATCTCAAGTAATGTGAGTGGTACCAAAGAGCTAAGAATTTCATAAGGTCTGAAAGGAAATTGGTAATAGGGTCATGAGGAGAGGGGTCTTTGTTGAGGAAATATCTGATGGAGGAGAGATCTTATGTGTGGGGAATGCAAGTGTAGAGGGATGTTACAGTGATTTTGACCATTATTATGCTTCTTACTAGCATCTTCTCACCCAAAACTCCTTCTCATTCAACAATAGCCACTACTTCCAGATAAAAGATTGTGCTATGGGTAGCAGATTTAGTCCCTCATACATTAACCTCTATATTGGGCTCATTGAAGAATTCCTTTCCACCTACCCTTTGAAACCTGTCTTATGGATTTTGGTTGACAACATTTGTCTCCTCTGGTATCATGGTATTGAATCCTTCAGTGACTTTATTTCCTTGCTTATCGTCACCTCTTCAGTTTCCTTAACCCTTCAAGCGTGGAGGAGATTTAAAGGAATCCCATCTCATAGGTCGGAGGAGATTTAAATGGAA
>LYUA01000128.1:936137-948325 GCA_002093875.1 Calopteryx splendens
ATATATATATATATATATATATATATATATATCTGTGTGTGTGTGTGTGTATGTGTGTGTGTGTACGTACGTACGTACTTTTTATGCTGTTAAGTGATTGAGTGTTTTCCATCCTTTAGTGCAGAAACTCGACATGTCTTTCACTCGTATGCATGCAAATGAAGCAATTATTCACGATTTAAGGACAGTAATGGGATTTTAAACAAGTGTGGAACTATACAATGGACTGGAATCCAACTAGAATGTATCTTAAAATTTAGTAGTTCGATATTTATTTCATCAATGCGATTGCATTGTGATCCTATAATAATTTAAATACTTTTTCAAATAAATATATGCCATAGTTTGCTAAATAGTGTTTGGAGTCTGCATTTCTCCAAACTGGTAGCCCAATCTTGATAATCCTGTTGGTGAAAATGAATCCTCCGACGCGGAATGGTGGGCTGCAAAATGCACCACTTAACCGTGCGTAGGACAGGGCTCGGCTGCATGGCGTTTAGAATTTACTGGTATTTGAATTTACTAGGCCGTTTTTGAAATGAAATATTTTTTAACAGCTTTCCAGAAGTAATTCCAGATGAGGGATTGAAGGACCCACTTCTCCCCGTGTACAACTGTGCCACATCAGGGGTTAAGCCGGTAACCTTTGGGGAAGTGCATGCATTGGGGCGAACGCTGTCTCCCCAGACACCGTTCAACACTATTCTTTGGTATCCTGGAGGTATAATCTCCTCGTCTGTAATTGTTTACCATGTCCTGGTATTATTTTTACACCTCATTCCGGCTCTAATTTTTGATACGGGACTGTGGCTGTCTGGTCATAAAACTAGGTGAGGAGAGCTTTCTTTTGAATGAGGAATGAATGGTTAATTGAGCTTATTAAACTTAAAATATTATTAAAACATTAAAGTTGATTGGAGAGCTGGTATGGAAATTTCTTATATGATTTATTTTGATTCATTTCCATGTAGACTGTGGCGCCTTCATCGCCGTATTTTCACTGCCAACAAGGCTTTGAAGTATTACCTATTAAACCAATGGCAGTTCCACAGCAAGACCTTCATTGAACTGACTACAGAGCTCATCCTCGAGGAAGACCGTGCACTATTTGGATTGGATATTAGTACTGTTGATGAGGTGGAATACTTCCGCAACGCTATCATTGGAGGTAGACGATATCTTTTAAATGAACCGGACTCAACACTTCCTGCTGCGAGAGCAAATCTCAAAAGGTAAAATAATGAAGGATAAAAGTAGCAGATTAACGCTTGTTTTTACTTGGGTTGTTAAGATTTCATTTCGTATGGCATCACTTAATTAGATTATTGGTTGACACTCGATACTTCCAGATGCAAAAGCATATCTCACGCATTTATCAATGTAAATTACCTTTTCAGTTTCGAATTCAGTCCAGCGATCTAAATCCTATGCTGTCCCATTTTCTGGTTGGGCAATTGGTAGATCTAAATGTCCTTGGCCATCGTAGCATTTGCAATCTACATGATTTAATTTATTTAAATAGCTTTAATATTTTACAAGAAAATAACGGGAATAAGACCCAGATTGTATTGATTAAGCATCCACATGTTTCCTCAAGACCTGGGTTTCGTTAGGGTTTAGATAATGCTTGGGAGATTAAGCTCTGATCGTGCTTAAGTTATTTTTTTCGTTGTGTTAACGTTATTAATTTAAAAAATAACATAATCAGTTCACAGCAATGTTTCTAGACTTTAAATTCTTTTAAAATGGGGCTTAATAACTGAAAAATTCTTGAAATTAGAGACCCAATATAAAGTTGAGATGAAAAATGTGTGATCTGTAGTCTTTATATTAGGAGCAACAGTAAGCATGAGAGTATTTAGTTGCTCAATTACTTGAAATTCCAAACCTGCAGAGTAATATCGAGGTTCATTTTACCGGGATTTTTTTAACATGGATATCGAGGCACTTTCTTTCCGCAGACACCGAAATGAGATATTTTCCAAATATTGTATCCTAAAGTATTTTGGGGTATATAATTATGAAAATATCAATGTTTGAAGCTACGTAAGAAATATATTAAATGATACTAGGTATTAAAAATAGGACCCCTCTTCGCAAATCGTTAATTTTTGGAAACTACAGGCTTAATCAAATTTAAACCCTTCGGACATTTGGAGTGCACTGCAGGCAGATGTTTTTTGTGTTAAATTATAGGACTAAATTTATTTTAATCTTAATTAATATATCCAATTGACATTTAATGCGTATCAAATTTTGAAATGTTCATAAATTTAAGTATTTAGTTGTCATTGCTATATGTGTTTCAATGGAAATAAGAAATACGTAATTAAATGACTTACATATTGTGGCGGTGAATGGCTTCCGGTGCTCCATCGCGTCGTTTGTCTAGTGATGACAACAGTAGAACATCTTCAGGTCAAAGTGTTGAGAGTTTTTAAACTGTTGTCATCACTAGAAGCACAAAGCGGGGGAGAACCGGAAGCAATTCAGTGCCACATCATGAAACAGTCGGTCGGTCGGTCGAAAAGACAAAATCCACTATTTGTGAGTGTAAATGATTGCGGGTTTTTGAAAAAAAAATTTACCTATAGTGATAGTGGATTGGACAAAGGTGGACGAAGCGAGAGAAGGGTTGGGGGAGAGGTGGATGAGATAGTCCGGTCTATGAAGGAGGCATGACTGCGGGAATAAAAAAATAGTTATGCAGGAGATACGACGTAATTATAACAAAAATTGTTGAAACACATTTTACTTAAGGATGCATGAAAAATGCGAAAATATTCAAGGAGATATCCATTAGATCATATTAAAATTAGGCAAAGATTTAGGAAGAGCGTTGTCATATCGCACATTTCTGGGAGAAGGTGCTGATTCAGATCATAATTTAGGTTCATGAAATATGACGCCAAATTAAAGAGGAAAAGGAAGGATAAATAGTATAGGAAAATGGAATGAAGAAGCTTAAACTGGGCTGGAAAAGAGAGGAGTACCAGGAGAGAGTTGGCAAAATTCTGAGTGAGGACAAAATGATTGAAGACATGTGGGAAATACTTGACGATGGATCAAAAGCACAGTAATCCACCGGAAAGTCGGTTAGGTAGGAAAAGGTAGGGCTCACTCAGTATTAAACCCAACGGCGTGTGAAATTCACACATCAGGGTAGGGGTGCCAGTTCCTTTCCCGGTACCGCCTGTGATTTCTCAGAGTGACCTGGTTCACTAAACATGGTGCAGCTTGGATGAAGTTAAGGGTGCCCAGAGGCGTCACCCGGAATCAAACCCTGGCCCTCCAATTAGTAGCTCGGCGCTCTAACCACTGGACTACAATGGCCCTTGGCTAGCATATTATTAGGTAGGTAATAGTAATTTTTTTCTATGTAGGCACATACATTCGTTTTGCACCTTTCATTCTAATCACAATGTCCACGAGATAGGTATGCTGGAAAAAATCGACTAGAATACCGTGCCCCTTTATTAAAAATGGATACCTCGAGCCTAAATGAGACAATATTAACGGTAAACAGAACAAATGATGACGCCCAAGATTACTGAAGGAACGATAAGAAAGATAAGAGAAGGAAATGAAAGAAAAGTATGATCGGACTGAGAATGAAGAGAGCTCAATAATGAACCAAGGCAAAGGCAAGTTATGGGAAATTAATTGGGTAAAATAAACGTGATTAAAAGAGCAACATGAGGATTGGAGCAGTGGGAAGTCCTGTCAGGAAGTTAGCATAGCAAGTTCGTGTATGCTGTCAAAGATAAATTAGAAGAGTGTTAATTGAAGTAGGAGAGGTTCAACCAAGATGGAAAGAACGCCGAAGAACAGCCTGGTGAAGGTATAAGGGTAGAAAGTATACGTATTGTATTACGTATAGTAAGAGAATATGATATCGATGAGAATAGCTTAACTTCAGGCAAACTAGAATGCGAGATATAGGAGAAATATAAGGATATGAACACAGACAATGTTGTGTGGATAGAATATATTTTTCTCTTTGTGCCCCAACTTCTACACAGATTTTTCTCCAAAATATGGTCCAAATATATTAACTGTCCCATATTTTCGTGTTCATTCGCTTATTTGTTCTTCTTTCTCTTAACCTTCCCATTTATTAAGAAACTCGGCACGCGATAGACTACTTGAATATTTTTAGTTAAAATTGGCCAAGGAAAATTAGAAAATGAGTGGAGGTTCGTCATAAAAAATATGGGTTGATCTTGTTTTTGTAGGTTTTTGCTTTCTAACCATGAGGATCCTTCGAAATTTTTGACTCTGAACCGGTTTACAAGACGTTGATCCCAATAGACTCCGTCGTAGAGGAAACGCAATGATCAGCGGCCTCGTGGCTTTCTCGTTTATAACGTACGGGACGTAACGCAGCAGAGGCGTTTGCTTAAATGCATGTTTTTGAGTGCGGGAGCCTCCCCTCGCTCATGGACCACTCTCCCTTTCCAGGATGTACTGGCTGGACCGTTCGGTGCGGGCCCTCTTCGCTGCCCTTCTGCTCTTCGTCCTCTGGTCCTACCTGAAGCCCTTCCTCATCTCCGAGTGAAGCCTCGCCGGCCCATTTCCCCGCCACTCCCTCTCTCAAATCAACCGCTCCAAAACGAACGAAGGACTCCATCGGATGAGTGCAGTCGCCTTCCCACGCCGAGGATTTTTCATCTGGAATTTCCGATACTTGTTTAGTGATTAAAACTTTTACATGTACCATAGAGAAGTTAAAGCACACGACCCTGGTTTCGACGGTTGAGTATTTCAGGTCTATGCAACTACAAGCGACTCTCTTTTTTACCCCTGCACTTAACACACCACATCTTTTTGAATTACGTAAACGTTTTAATCATTAGATATTAAATTGGAATAAATAAAAGTTAAAGAAGTACGTGTTATTTCCGATCTTTACCATTGTGTCATGTGGAGAGTAGAATCTTCTCCTAGTTGGTTCGGCTAATAGTTAAACTGAAGTTTTTTTACCTCTTCCGTTTAGTTCGCTGGTTAACGACGACACCAGCTTTCTCTCCTCCCATCTTTTCGGCCTATTTGTTCACCCATATTTATCTCTTTTCTTCTATCAAGTGGTATCAACGATGAACGGACTGGAATCAGCGATAATACAATTGTAAACCTCCGGTATAACTATAACAAACATGTTCCATCATAACATATCCTATTATAGCATGGTAAACCATCACCATTTAGCGTGTCTACAGTCAGCCAGTGTGACTAAAGCCTCACTTTTCGTAAGACTTTTCCATACAACTAGTCGAAGCTAGTCTTGGCCTCGTCCAAAGATGGTGTTCTTACAGATCAGACACACCAATTTCAGACTAAACTGGAATTTAGTCTTCCTCGTAGTTCAAGAGAATTGTTAGATACAACTTATTAGCACAAACTGCTTCGGAAACAAGAGTACCCTTAATAGATGAAGAGCAATCTAATGCCTTAGTATCAATCTCCACTCGCATAAATGATTGAGCATATACAAAAGTGAGCTTGCAATTGTTTATTTCTTATCACACTCGAAGAAACCTTGGGAACTGATACTTGTGAACCAGTGAGCTGACGATATCTGGCACCGAAACACCGACATCCAATTTTGTCGGAATAGACATCTTAGACTAAGCCCACTCTAGTGGGTTACTATTCTACAACATGCTGTTAGCTAAATAGACAATTTTCTCCCCTCAGCGAGCCCTAGATAGTAGTTTTCTTTTTTACATTGCTATTTATATTTCGCATTGCTTTCTCTTATACCTTCCGCATACTTTCTCCAAAAGTACCAAATTTAAAAAGTGGTGGTGTTCTATTGATTTAAATTCCAGGTTCATGTGTAGTAAACCGTTTAACAAACTTATTATATTTACTTTATATTTTTGCCGTGTGCCACGCTGTATTTAGCGATACTCTTGAAATCCTCCCGAATGCTGGTTTGAGATCTCTCGCATTTACCGAAGAAAACGTTCGTCTCACTAGTAGTGTACTATTAGATCGAAAAGTTGCTGATATTGATATCTACGTAAGGGAGGGGTACAATATTAATCTCCGGTCAATGATTTATTTCGTCTGTCAAAATTTCAATTCCGAATTGAAGGTTAAATTGAGCATTCATAATGAAGAATGAACTGTACATTTGTGATTTCTGAGCGCTAAGGAGTACAACCTTCACGTACATGTATGTGGTAATTTTAGTTTTAAAATTACATCCTTTGATATCCCAGAATTTCCTTCTCATGGAGTGTTCATCTCCCGTAATCAACTCTTTGCATATGGACGGACTTTAGCGTAGCGTTAGTGAGCGTCACCCTTAAAGGTGGAGAAGACATTTCAGCACAGCATTGGGAGCTTCGATAAATCGCCTCAATCCTTCGACAGGTAGGCGTGATTTGAGAGGAAATCCCCGTTGAAGTGCAGAAGAGTACAGCGGTCTTTCATTTTCCCGTACATTTTTTGCTTGAGCCTAACACAGCATGACGCAGATTGCGAGACCAACTTTTACGTGCGCCTCCGATGTTTATCTTGCTTTTCTGGGTAGTCCAGTCTAGAAATTGCGGACGCAGGTCAGTTCAATGCTCCGAGGACCGTGTCCTTGGGTAGCTTGGGCCTTTTTTCACGTCATAGAGATGGATAGCGTGCGAATTAAGATTTAAGTGGCTAAATTTGATTTGAAGAACTTTGTGATCACCACCTTCCCCGGGTAAATTGTTGTTACATCATTATGTGTCTGAAAAGATTGCGTGTAGCAGTACACGAATGATCTCCTCCGGTTTAGGAGAAAGGGCGAGCCCATGCATTACGTCATCCCCAAAGAAGAAAGGCCTGGATGATGAATGAGACAAGGGGAGAGTTACAGGAAGTGTTATGTCACACGATGGTGTTCTAATATCATATGATAATCACACCATGCAAGTAAGGTAAATTACTTTCAAACACTTTGACGTTAAATGACCGATATTCAGCTCCGTAATTGATAATTTTTATTAAAAGATGAAAAGTCGTGACGGGCCCAAGGGCAGGTGAAATGTTTTGGGATTGTAGGTTTGTAATAGGTATATGTTACATGGGTTCCAGGCATTTCTTATACATAATACATTTCATTCGATTTACATTTAAACGTATCCTGGTATTTTCAAATTCAGGTGGTAAGATAAGTTTAGTAATAGGTCCTAAAAGTTTCCTTCCTCAAACTCTGCATTATAAATCAGCCAATTTCGTTTCACGTCTAACAATGATGCCGCCTCAGAAATTAAA
The DNA here is from genome assembly GCA_002093875.1 of Calopteryx splendens. Taxonomy (NCBI): domain Eukaryota; kingdom Metazoa; phylum Arthropoda; class Insecta; order Odonata; family Calopterygidae; genus Calopteryx; species Calopteryx splendens. The sequence goes on from LYUA01000128.1 coordinate 943,395, forward strand.
AATTTTTTGTGTTGAATCTCAACAATAATATAGTTTAAGTCACGACTACTCCTTGCAAAAAGGTGATTTCTTTCAAACCAGATGAAATAGGTACAACACGATGGGCGATATAAAAGCCCCTGTACGAACCTTTTTTCTCTAGCGGTGTTATCATAGCCTTGATGATGTACCCCGGCATCGAAATCAATGGTATTCTGCAAAAATTTTATTCTATGTTGGAGAAAGGATATATATTTCTCACACTTTATTCTTTCATTACATACCCTGATATTTTTATGATATCTATTTCATTTCTTTCCTCATAATAATATTCGTTTCCTTTTTTTAGGAAAATATTTATTTTTCCGTTTAAACCTAAGTATGTAAAAAGAAGGGAAAGCACTTGAGGTCAAATTATATATAATACCCGCACATTCATTGCCATAGAAATTCATGGCTCAAGAGGTAAATTATCACACATAATTAAAAGTTTTCTCCAGAGTCCTCGAATTCTCTAAGACGAAGGGGTTTTTTTACCACAGTGTCGGAAGTTCTTCAATTTTAAATATTTATTACTATGGGAAAAAAAATCATAAAAATAAATTTTTAGTGAAAAGAGAACACCGTGAATATTTCTTCATTTATTGTGGGACAATTTGGAATGAAATTTCACTTTCTAGATAATTTTCGCGCCATTGCGTTAGCATTGTTAACAATTCACTCTGGTTACCAAGAGAGTTCCTATCCACTATGATCGCGCTGGTTCCAGGTCTGAGGGTTTTTTCATTTTCCAAAACCACTCCCCACACAGTCACCAATCCGTGTTCTATCCATCCACAACGTACATGAATTCATCGCTACACTTCGAGGAGCTCACCACATCCTGGGAAATTGTTGGGGAGATGCTCTTCACGGATCATGAAACCATTTCACCGGTCGGCGTTTTTTTGTCACTACTTAAAACATGGCTGCAAGAACATTTCTAGGCGTCCATGTGTTGTGCATCATTGTTTTGAATTTTTGGTTTTGTATTGACTATGTGTCTCAATAAAATTCCCTTTTACCTGTAATTCTAACTACAATTTTCATAACATTAATTTCACTAAATCAATTGGATTATTTGAAGAAAATAACAAATTGCAATTCATTTTTTAACATCAAAGCTACTACCGACTTAAAAGTAAAAGTTTGGGTAAGCATGTGAGTAAGATGAACTGATAACGAAGCTCTCCAAATGCGTTGGAAATTTTGTTTTGAATCACAAGATTCAGGGCTTCTGAGTATTTGTTCTGTACAAGAAGAGTTGAAATTTGTTTAAAAAAATGTAGAGACTAGTTCTGCATATGGGAGATCATGAACTAGAACAGAATTATGCTTTTAGTGTTTATGTGTGTAATTCAATTTTAGGAGGCATAACAAAGCTTCGAATAAGACCAAGTGATAGGAATATGGTGTATATTTCCTTTTTTTGGCTTCAGTGACGGTGAGAATTAACATTAAAATTTACTATAAAAATCTTAATTATATAAGCGTATGTAGATGCCTGAATATTAAATTTCGAGTTATTTGATTCTGAAACCAATTTCGGAAAAACTAAAATTTATTTGGTAATAAAATAATAGTTAAAAATCCACTAGATGAAATTTTTTTATTCATTGAATATGTTGTGAAAAATTATATCGCCATATATTTTTCCATGGAGCGCGGTAGTCCAGTAGATAGAGCACTGAGCTACTAACCGGAGGGCCCGGGTTCGATTCCGAGTGACTCCTCTGGGCACCTTCAACTTTACCCAAATGGGTCGAGGAGGGCTAGAAAAAAAGACTTGTGTAGGGGCTTGTTAGTCCAGTGGAGAGACTGTTGACCTACTAACCGGAGGGCCCGAGTTCGATTCCGAGTGACTCCTCTGGGAACCCTCAGCTTCGCACAAACTGTGTGATTTTTCTGGTACCAGGTCATCTTGGGAAATCACAGTAAAGGAAATGGCCCCCTTACCCTGATGTGTGAATTTCAAAGGCTGTTGGGCTTAGTGCTTGGTGATCTCTACCCTCAACTACCAAACCGACCTCTGGGTTGATTACTGTGTTTTTTTTCGTATCATTAATGAACATTCTTGATCGTATGAAACTACGCTCGTTGGCTTAGCAATGAATAATTTATTGTCACTACATAAAATTTGCATCTATTGGCATTAGAAAAGGGTAGTGGTAGTCCAGTAGGTAGGGTGCTGAGCTGAACCTGAGGGCCCGAGTTTGATTCCCGGTGACGCCTCCGGGCACCCTCAGGTCATCCAAGCAGTGTACCATTTTTTGGGTACCAGGTCATGCTGGGGAATCACAGGCGGCACAAGGAAAGGAACTGCCCTCCTAAACTGATATGTGAATTTCTCACGCCGTTGGGATTAGTATTGAGTGAGCTCTACCCTCACATACCAAGCCGACCTTCAGGTTTATTACTTTGGTTGATGATATTTTATTTTTACCTAGATTTTATCTAGATATTTTCTTTCTCACTGTCATTTGCGAGTTATGATTACGAGACTGTGCTGAATATATGCAAAACAGAACATTAACAGGGGAAATACTTATGGATGGTTCCTAAAATGTATTTTCCGAATGAGTGGGGATCGGGTTCAAAATGGTGATTACACTTTTTTCACTTTATTGGAGCGTGCATTTGATTCGGGGCTCTATGGGGACGCACTTGCCATTCAGACATTTTTTCCCACCAGATGCCCGTTCCAATATTGCATTTTAAAGAACCTTTGTAACATAATGACAATTATATCGCCAAGACGATAAACCGGGAAAGTGTGTTGGGTTAGGGATGTTTTGGAAATGATTTGAAAAATCAATTAACATATTATATTTTATGTATAACTTTTGAAATTAAACCGAAGTAATTAACCCGAAGTTTGAGTTGGTACGTGAAGGCACTCAACCGTTTAAGGCGTGTGAAATTCACACATCAGCAGGGCGATAGGGGGTCCTGTGTTACTTGTGCGACATGTGGTTTCCTTAGAACCCGAGAACTCACAGCTTGGTGGTTGAAACTGGGGACTCACAGTGGTGTTGACCGGAATCGAGCCTGTGTCCTCCAGTTAGTTAATCAATTGTAGGTAGTACTAAAATATGCACATTATGCTTTATGCCATATTTATTTATATATTATGCAAAGTTTACCTTTGTCATCCTCGGAGTCTATGATATTTTTAGTGCCATAGAAGATGCTCAGTGACCTATTTCAGGCGGTGGTCATTTTGATGTATTGTGATTCTAACCACATTTGTTTTGAAATATTAATTACAATTAGGTGCCACATACTGTTTATTTAAATTATTATTTTAAGACGGTTACTATAATTTAAAATTTTGGCACTCTTTTCGTCTTAAAAATATCAGTAGTGATTTCAATTAGTGTCGCAAAAAACTATTATTCCATTAGCATATATAGTGAAGCGTAGATTACTTCTATTACATTTAATTACTAATTTCGTGGGCATTCTTAATATGTGCGATACCCATGTGAGTAAATGTTGGATCTCTATCGTTCCAAGCCAAGAATCATTGCCAAGAAAGAGAAAAGAATGTTAATAATGATGTTATATTGAAAAATACTTCGGAGAAGGCAGATGAATTTGGGCGTCTACGCAATCCATATACGCCCTTCTTCTCTCTTTACCAGGATTTCCTGAAGAGCAGTGAATATGAGTTTCTTGTCTTGCCTTATATTGAAAGACATGCCCGCTAGGAAGCAGTAAAGTGTGGATAATGAGAACGTTAACTATACGATGAAATCACATATATTGTTGTAAATACTTGTTTATTCTTAATATTTTATTTAATAATTCACTTATATTTATATTGAAAGTCTTCAAAGATGACCGGTGGAATAAGTTGAAAGAATACTCATGCGATTGTTTTTATATAGTTGTCATAGATGCTGGATTTGTCCTTTCCAGTTGCACACCTTGCACTAAAAGCACTTTGCACTCCTGATTCAAATACATCTCCTCGCGAGTGAACGGATGAGGAAAAAACACGAATAGCTCGCCAGACCTGCTTCCGAGTCTGAAACCGATGAGAGTTACCATAAAGTTATAGTTCACTCAGTATAATATGTAGTACTATTATAGTACTCAGTTCACCCATTGATATTCTAGGATTAGTCTATCGTTATTTTAGGCGAATACGGGAAAATTGGTGTAGAACGCATATTTGAAGATTTTTGACTATTAAAACTCGTTTTTTAAATGGAAGTTTTAGATTAACTGACGACAGAAACATTACGAATAGAATACCGGAACAGTTTCTTGAATTGCAGTAAAAGCAAATATTATGTTTTTTCCTTCTTTTAAAGATGGATTCAGGAGCTTTTAGCCTTAGACGTTGATGCTGGAATCTTCGGATTTGTACGATTTCATCCACGGAGAAATATAATTGTGTATTTTACCCCCGTTGCCACCCCATAAAATTGCGACAATCTTTTCAATGGAATAGATACTGCGTTACGTATTTACAGTAGTATAACTCATATAATTCAAATAACTTGCGGTTAAAGAGAGCAAGAGGATTTCGGTAATCAATAATTTTCTCTTGAGGGAAGTTCTGAAATTATATCATGTGCCGTGATACCTGAAATTCTGTGACAACTGTCCCCTCGGGAAATCCACAACGAAAAAACCTTTCTAAAACCCTCTCTTTCTGAGATCCTTGGGAGGTAATGATTTATTGGGATTCCACGATGAAGAATAAACTTTCGGTTTCAATTCGACAATACGATAAAAATAACCGAAATAAAAAAACTGAAATAAAAATTCTCAATTATCAGAAACAAATTTTTTCATTTTTGCTCATATGTCAGGTGAAATGGATTCTCTCGTGTGACTGGCTATAGAGAGATCATGTAATGCCCACGGAGAGCTTTTCTCGACCTAGGGAGTAAAAATTATAT
>LYUA01000128.1:953652-966342 GCA_002093875.1 Calopteryx splendens
ATATAGTACCACCACCACATATATATAGTACCACTATCAAAAATGTATTTATAGATTTCGGACGTCTCACCTCCTTCGCCAGCAGCCGAAGAATCTCAACGTGGTCTTCCTGTAACGGTATCCGTCTACATTTCACTCTTCAAAAAAAAAATATATATATATATTATAGGTACTAATACTAATACAAATTTCACTAAATAACTTTTCCAAAATTCTCCCTTTTCATAGCGGAGTATCATAGATTTTATATGACAATAATATGGAGTTTGTGAGTCCAATAATAAAATGTTTGTTGGAGATTTTTTGGAGTTTTTTTTTAGGATGCAAATTCAGTGCAAGCAAACAGAATATACCCTGAACTTGGAAAACTGGATATTCGTTTGTATTATTCGACTAGCTTAGAAAGTTAATTAGTTAGCTTACTAAGGAGCATTTTGAACGACTCGAAGAAGAGTCTGGGGCTGATGGTGTGACTTGATAGCCTGAAACAGGCAGCAGTAATAACCAAAAAAATCTGTGATCTATGGTCTCGTAATAAACTGAATATCACTGCAAAGTTTGACGCACGATGGGCAGCGTCGTTTCGTAATAAGCCAATAACCTTTTTTTTACATCCTTGGACTTAGATTTCGAGGTAAATATTTTTTCATCTAAATGCTTGAATCATGTTGGTATGCCTCAGCCTCAATTATCATATTGATTCTTGCTCGAAGCTATGAGAAATAATTTTTTTCCTTCTGATGAAAGCTTCTCGTTCCTTTCCACATCGCCAACAATCAGAAAAAAACGTTGGAGAGCGGTGGCACTAGATGTAAGAATATTTAACCAAAATTAATTAAACATAGATAACATGCAAAAAGGACTCTCAAAAATGTATTTATAGATTTCGGACGTCTCACCTCCTTTTTCAGCAGCCGAAGAATCTCAACGTGGTCTTCCTGTAACGGTATCCGTCTACATTTCACTCTCTCTCCATATATAGGTACGATCTCCACTTTTCTGTTTGCTTCAAATTTCCTCCAGCATACTCTGCTATAATTTGGTAGCCTTCCTCTTTAACCAGCTTAAAGGTTTTTATTGATCCATCAACATTTAAAGTTATAAATTAAATTTATTCATGCTAACCATCTTTTAGAGTTTTTAAATTAAAGTTGATGTGAGAAATTTAGGTTGAACGTTCTTAATGGAGAGTGTTAAATATGTAAGCATCCGCATAAGTTCCTTATCTGACATACTATTCCATAATCCTCCCTTCCTTCCGTGCAAATAAACATTGTTAATTGGGTAAGGACAAAGTACTAAAGTTATTAATTCTCGCGGCTCAACTTTAGATTGTAGTATGTTTTGATTTGATAAAACTAACGCATAAAATTATCTGCCTTAGGAACTAATCCTGGGGTAAGTGCAACATCCATGTCCGAGTCGGGGCTCAAATCCACGACTATTGAATCACCACATTGGCGCGTGAACGACTTGAAGGTGTTTGGGATCTGCCGAGACATTTCTATATTGGAAATGGGTAATTAAACGGCATTATCGCGAGAGGTTCGAGATTTTGTTGTTTTCAAAGCTCCCAGCAATGTCACGTACTCTTCCAAGTAAAGTTTTCTCACGGTATTGCTCGACTCCTTGGTTACCTAATACATTCACGACAAATTTCTAACACCCCATCTTCTTGAACACGTTCCAATATCAGTACATATTTCAATTCGAAGGCTGGTTGACTGCAGCCCTCTACTCTTTCATTTCTAATTCTAACTCCCTTCCTCCCTGATAGGTCTTCAATCTAACATCCCCACTTCACTTGGCCTACGTATTTGTACCTTGGTCCTCCTCGTTGCCCCATCCCTTTTATATTCCTTTCCATTATGTTCCTAATGAATTCATAGTTTCTCAAGGCGTACCCAATGATCTGGTCAATGTTTTTCATAATCGAGCTATTGTCTTTTCCTCCTCTAATAACCTGTGTACTTTTTCATACTTTATTTCATCTGTCCATTGCGTCTCCTGCATTCGGCAACGGGCTTCCAAGGGGATCCTTTCCTTATTTGGCATGCTATTCCAGTGGTCCTCTTTGATCCTCGGGGTGCCATACTCCACGCGAACACTTTCACTTAATGCTTTCTTTTCTACAAAATTATCATATTTGATTAGAGCAGTTGCCTTCTCGTAGTAAGCGCCTTCTTATCTTGAGATAATTGCCGCTTTCGGACTCCTTCCATTCCATCTTGAGGCACTTCCGATGCAGGTGAAAGATTACACTTGTTCTAATTTCTCCCCTTTTAACGAAATACCTCCCTGCCGCCATTACCTGCCGACACTACCCATGCCCTCTCTTCCGCATACTAGGATTTTAGTCTTCTTTATTTTACCTTTCATATTATATCTCTGAAGTACTCTTTCCGTTTTTCAAAGATGCATGCTAGTCTATTGAATGTTCTGCTATTATTGCGAAACGAAACATTCAAATATCTTCTCCTTTCACCTTAATTCCTTAGATACCTGTTTCTTGTGTTTATTTTATTGCCTCTTACAAGTCTATAGGTTTAATGGTGCTAGTTTTAATGTATGATATTCATTAATATTCTTAGATTTTCCACGAAATATTTCAACCAATATCAATTGTTACGGATTTTAAACTTGCGAACTCTCAAATGGCATGTTATAAACCCCTGAAATCCACGACCGAAACTAATTTTTGAACAGTGATATTGTCACGTAAATAAATTACTGTTGAGTTATTGATTATAATTTTAATTAAATATTTAACATGCTATTTTGCATCGTTTGCCCTGGTGGACTCTGGACGATGCAAAAACTGGCCGGTGGACTGTCGTAACCGTTACAAGGGAATGCTGCAAATGGCGCAGGTACTGACTAAACTGACTGACTAAAATGACTCTGACTCAACAGGAAGAATAATAATGCAAGGAGACATGGCCGGTGTTAGAAGGGGTTGCTCCTGAGAAAGTAGTGGGGCTATTTGGCGGCCCTGACTAAATGATAATGGAGAAAACGAGCTCAGTGAGTGCATGAAAAAAGATCTTTTTATCTCAAATCCGTGGTTTAAGCATAAATGCATGCTAAGGAGAGAATCCAGGAGAATTGTTGATTTTGTTGTACATGTTGAGATACTGCGATCTTTAGTGAAGAACGCGATGGTAGTGAAAGATGGTGAATGCGGGAAAAATCCCTATTTAGCTAGTTCCAAAGAAGATGTAGAATGAAGTGGGTAGGAAGGAAATTAGAGGAAGGAGATAATTGAAAGTAGAAGGCAAAACGTTTCAAGAAAATAATGTAAGAATGCAGTATGAATACGTGCTTGAGGATAAGTTGCACTTGAATAAAGTAGAATGGGGAGTATATGTCGACTATCTATGAGTGAATGATGCTTGGAATTGTTTTAAATAATTACCTTCTAATTTGTTGATAGTTTATGTGGGAAAGGAGTGGTCGGGAGGATGAACGATGATACTTGGTGTAATGAAGAAGTGAAAGAAGCTAAGAGTGCTAAAAAAAGATCCATTTAAGAGAATCCTAAATAGCAGCGAAGGATGGAAAAAGCAGCTGAAGATATGGAAGTTCGAAAGATATCGTAACAAGTAGAAAAGAATGAATTCAAACATTTATTGAAAGATAGTAAGGAAATAGTACGACTGGCAGAAGCAGTAAAAATGAATGATGAATTTGAACGAAATTAGCGCTTTGGAAATAAGTAAAAAGGGAAAAGGAATGAATGCAATAAAAAAGTGGTGATATTGTATGTGATAAATTCGGACTTATGAAAGTTGGAGAGGGTATTTTGAAGATTTGAATAGTATTGGTGTAAAGCATAAGAATGAGTCAAGTACAATAGATGGTGATAATTTTAAGTCAGCTTAAGGTTGCAACAGTAGTGTGAATTTTAAGGATTGGGGAAGCTCCAGGTGCATATGACATATTTAGTAAAGTGTTGACGTGCTGGGGCAAGTTACCTTTTACTCGTTTTGCGCGAGTAAAAAGTATAAAAACATCTATTTAATGATGCAGGTATGGGATATTTGAGGAGTGTTTGTGGTACAAATATGAGAGGTGTGTGAGTTTGGGAAAAATGTGGATTGAATAACTCAGCGATAGACATATATGGAAGAAGTGTGCCACGCTGATTCGGTCATCTAGAGAGAATGGATGAGAGTCGAGTTCCTAAACAGATGTATGAGGGTAGAGGGAAGGTTTAAGAGGAAGGCAGAGAAGGTTATGGATGAATGTGGTGGAAGAGACTCTCAATATAAAGGAGATTCTGAGTCTCAAGAACAGAAAGGCACGTATGACACAATACATGAATGGGACAGAGACGAAATAAGTCAGCAAGAACAGGATAATATGTAGAAAATTGTAAAAGTCCTTGAAATAATTTAAAATGAGATTGACTTTGACATTGCGTACTCCAAAAGGGAACGGCGCGAAGGGTATGATTGTAGTATTATATTTTTTGTCCAGAAAGTGAGGAATGGAATAAAAACTTGAGTTTTTTTGGAAACCTTTTTATGCCAATAAATTTCTATTTCAGGCAATACTTCGTAAAATATTTTAATTATAAAGCGAGTTCATTCTTCTTGATCATCTTTTAGAAAAATATTGCATATATTACATATATTGATGCAATTATTGATCAAAGCTGATTATGTAAAGAAATACAATTGATTTTAAAATTCAGTGTTAAGTAACTGGCATGGACTTCTATTTACGAATTTACCTTAAACGAAAAAGAAAACTTTTAACACAAATATTTTCATTTACAATTTTACGTTATTCAAACGTGGAATCATTTATTTTTATTATTACATTTTATAATACGTATGGCCTTGGCAATTTATAGTTTATTAGTATTTACCACTTGATGCTACGAGTTTAATTATGGAATTTCCAATTTTTTGGGAAACGTAATGTTTTGAACAAATCAAATCTCACTCATATTGATATTAAATAAGGTATTTATTCGTAATAATTCCGGTGCCTTGTAAGTCTTAATTTTATAATTATCATTATAATATACTTCAGTACCAAGTAGTAACACCATACATAAAAATAGCTGGCGCAAAATCGGAAAAAGGAACGTTTACTTAATACTGACTCGACTGGCTGTGTAATAGTAGAAGCTGAGAGCACAGTTTATTCACCGCCCGTTCCTCAACTCCTTGCAGATGGCTCATCCGGAGACTTCTTATGAGATTTAGCGTGTTATGTAATATCACATATATAATGGTAATCTACCGGTTAAGATAGGTCTACACACCCCTACAGTAACCCTATGTTCACTTCTGAATGCTTTCTGCCTCCCTTCATTCCATCTCATCGTAATCGCAATATCACATGAAGATGTATATTTTACCAAATGTAATTGACGAGGAACTATTTTATGTCTTACTGCTTTCAAAGACCAAGTGATTTTTTTATGTTTTGAGGAACCAGCCGCAGATTTTAGGAAGCACAGAGATGATTCGTAGAAAGATTAAGAGTTTTCCATCATCCCTACTCTCACTTCGCTAATAATTTTGACACATTAAACACTAAATATTGGAAAACTCTTTGAAGTTTACATTATTATTTGCAATAAAAAAATTAATAAATAGGTATCATCAACTTTATTTTATAAATGAGATTCAAGCATATGGATTAGCCAGAAATAGGTAGAAGTTAGATTGCCAAATTTTGGTCCCATTGCTGATAAAGATGCTCTTTTTGTATGGATTAAAATTGTATTTCTTGCAATAAGATCCTGCGACTGGAGCTTTCCGAAAGAAAATTACCTGATAAAAATAAGAAAATTCAAATGCATGTCAAGTTTTTCCACTCATTTATGTTCATTTTTTTGTAATTATATGTAAGAGTGTGTCTGGTGGCAGAGTGCTTTAGTACCCTACGTCCCGGGGTGGAAGAGCGGTAGTATTGGCCTTGTAAGCCCACACTTCAGCCTAATTTAACATTCAGCCTGCTACTGCCCAGCGTGATTTCTGCCTCGACTATGATAAAGGTCCTCGTGCCTAATGTTTCGCGGAGGCGCTTTGAACTTTGGGACGCACGCTTTTCCCAACCCGTTGCCTTTCTTTTTTTTCCGTCCTCATAGAATTCTCTGAATTCCCTGCCACCCCTTCTTCCACTTCCACCCCCTCTCAACCCTTCTTCACAGCCATTCGCTCTCCCGCCCTCAGTCAGCCCCAGAACAAACCAAAATAACTCTCCTGATTTTTCCACCACGCGCTGTCTTTTACCCTTCCCCCCGCCGCGCCCCTCCCTCACTCTCGAACTCGAGGTGTTCCTTTCGCTTTGGGCCGAGTCGTTTTGAGCCAGGAGAATCGGAAGGGCGAGTATAATTAAGTCCTTTTGGCACACGCAAGATACTGCAATTCCCACTTTGCGCCTTTCGTTCAAGGAGGGTAGGTATTAATGCTAACAAGGGAGAAAGGACGACCATTGGGCGAAGAGCGGTGAAAGAAGTCGTGCTCTAAATATTTCAAGTTAGCAATTTCGTTGTCTCATGGGACATGATCGTGACGGCCAAGTAGGAAAACATTCACGGCACAAAAAAATACTGACTTATAGAAGGAGGGTATTTACGATTGCTTGCGTAAGAATAACCATCTTTGCAGCGTGAAGTAATACAGAAAAAAATCGAGGAATAATAAAGGGAATTGGGGAATTAGTTATAACAGAAAACCTCTTTAATTGGTCTTATTGATCATCATCAAATCAGTTCAAGAAACAGCAATTAGTTTTCGGCACCCCGAAAGAACGAGAGCAAAGTATTTCATTTTTGGAGAAGTAAACTCGTCATATGAAAATGAAATGACTTACAAAAAAACCTTTCGCAAACGATAATTATTTGGTTTTAATTTTTTATCGAAAATGTTAATCAATCCCGACCTAACTATTAGAATTTTCCCAAGTTGTAATTTAAGGGTGATATATTGTTTCAAACGTATGTTCAAAGAATATTTATTTCCCACAAATTAAGCAAAAGCTACTACAAGTTATGCATTAATATAGCTAATCACGTGGTCGTTTATAGTATCTAACACACAATTTTTTTCTTTTCCTCATGATAAAAAATTGTCATTTTGTTCAACGGTCATTTCGTTTCGCTCTTCGTTATTCATCCTTTCCCTGATTACACTTCAAAAGATCAACATATTCTAAAGCGCACGCACCGCGCTCACTCCCATCTGGCGTCTTTCTCGTGACATGCTGATGTAGACTCGATCGAGGGCCCTTTGAATTATTTTCGGGCCTTAGACAAGAGTCACCATGTTACCAGTTGGCTATTAGTATAATATGATACAAATTTATATGGTTAGTTAAATGAAAAAAAAGGAAATAACATTATTTTTGGTATACACACGACCATTTTAAGTAAAAAAGTCAATCTTATTCATGAAATGGATGTTTTTCTAAGGAAGCAAAAACAAGGGTTTATAAAAGTGACCACCTACCCACATTATTGTATTGAAGAGTAACTTACGAGGATAAGGATATATATAAAACAAAAACGGTACGTATGGGGTACTTATGGTAAAATTGGAAGATATAGGGTGAGAAATGAGTGGGTTATGCAAAATTGTGGGATAGATGAACCAGTGATAGACATACATATATGAAAGAAGTGAGCTACCCTGTCTCGGTAATGTTGATAGGATGGATGCCAGCCGTGTCAGCAAAATAAGAAAATTAGTAGCGAAGCGAGAGTTTTGAGCTAGGAGAAGCTTCATTCTATAACATTTGCCACCTCTAAAATATTTTGCGTTGTCATCAACTATGTGAACTCTAAATAAAATGGCGTAATGTGTCGTCGGTAGGTGATACTGAATTAAATAAAAACAATTATATTACGCACGAGGTATGGAATTTATAAAATATATCCATAATTTTGGTATTAAGGAAATAGGTACTTAATTTAATTCCCTGTATCCAACTTCAGTTCCTCGATTTTTTACCGGCGAAGATTTCTATCGCGTCATCAAAGAACGATCTCAAGTCGTAGCTCTCGCCGTATCTTAGTAAGCAACGCCTTTTCAATGCTGAAACGAGTTGGGAATGGTATTTTGTAACCGCGTAAAGGGGCCTCTCAGCAGTTTAACTGGATTTTGGGATGGTGATTAATAACTGAACAAGTTTTCAACAACATTTCCGGAAAAACTTCCACAAATCAGCTGTTGTCAAGTAACGATTTAAAGTTGCATACTCTCCTTATGCATTCCTGAGTCTTTGAATAAGAAGCACTATTGTAGATGAAATGCGCTTTTTAAAGCATAGCAAATTAAAGAAGTTTCTATAACTCGGTTTTGAACTTGATAATTCCCCTTCCGGAAATTGGTCTTGAAATCTTCGAAACTGATTTAAGTCTAAATGAATAACAAATTTAAAATTTCTCAAAAATTGATAATAATATCCGAAAATCGGTAAATTCTTTTTTATGAATCAATAATTTAAAAAGTAGTCTTTCATATGATACGGGGTGCGTTCCAAAATTGAGTACTGTTTTTGTATATACCTAAAACCTTCACACATGGTATTTAAAATATATATTTTTACATGAAAGAGCATACTCTATACTATTTTTTGACATAACCTCCGCCGTTGCTTAGGCACTTCTAGTATCTGAATTAATTTTTTGCCATGTTTAAGTCAATAGAAGATCCCGCCAACTGTGAAATACGGTTTGTTATTCAATTTCTGAATGCAAGAAAGATGAAACCCGATGAAATTCGTCGGCAGATCGTTAAAGTTTATGATGGCATATGCAATGAGTGATGGAATGATTATAAAATGGGTAAGAAGGCAGTTCAACGAAGGCCGAACAAATATGCATAATGAACCAAGGAGTGGGCGGCCTTCTCTTGTCAACGACAGTTGTCAGAGTCTTGTCAACGAAGATTTGTCTGACTTGGTCAGGAAAATTGATGAGAAAATTCTTGAGAATTTGCGTTCTTACGATTTCCTGACTTATGCGATGAATTTCCCGAAATTTCAAAGAGGGTTCGTCACCACTCAAGCAGGAGTGTTTGTCATCATTGGCGGTGCCGTTCTTTGAAGAGGGAATAAACAAAACAGGTCTCCAGATAAAAAAGTGTCTCAACAACGGTGAAAAATATGTCGAAAAATGCATGGTTAAAGGCTATTTCACATGAAAATAAATGCAAACAAAAATACCGTGCGTGAAGTTTATATACAAATATGCTTATTACTTTATGAGCGCGCCTCTATCTCCTTGTAATTCCTCGAAAGCCTCATTCCTTATGCTGGAGGAGAGTCACTCCGGTCACAAGGAATTATATTTTCCTGTCTCCAAACATTGTCAAGTCTTCCCTGTGGTTTGTGAATTGTACAGAAAATAATACTCAGCTGTTTTGACAGGTGATTTTATCAATGACCTTTCCCTTTTTAAGCGTTTGAAACAATAAATTATATTGAAGAAATATAGATGAAAAACAGAAAAAAAAATTGAAAATAAAAATCTTTCAAAGTGGAGAACAAGCCCCATGCTATACACATTTTCACAATCCCAGACATTAGAATTTTTTGGAGTAAAGATTCATATTTTAATGCTTGACATAACTGTTTGTTTATTCATACATTTACTCAATCAACCATATATTTTAACTCCAAACTGGTTGGAACTAATTTCAGAGATATTCTCTTTGGCTTTGCGTATTGTTCTGCCGTTCTTTTAATTTATTTACAAAATCAACTTCCAAATCCAGAGAGAGCGTTGAAAGGTATTTAGCACTGCTTGATAACTTTGAGAGATTACGATATTACCATTCTCAGTTTATGAGTAACAGTGCACAAATATTTCCTTGTGGATATTTTTCTCGTACTCTCGTTGAAGGTCGCTGTATTCACCAGACATCACTAGTACCTCGTCATAAGTCTATGCGGCTACTTTATTTTCACAAATTCCCGTTAAACATATTAAACAAAAAAAAATCAATGAACTAGCTGATCCGTCGTTACCAACAGATTTAAAATACACAACTGTCCTCAATATTGTAGAGCGCTGGACTGCTGACCGGAGGGCCCGGGTTTCATTTCCGGTGATGCCTCTTGGCACCCTCAGCTTCACCCAAGCTGTGTATCATTTTTCGAGTACCAGGTCATCCTGGAAAATCACAGGCGGTCCAGGGAAAGGAACTGGCCCTCCTACCCTTATGTGTGTGAATTTCTGACGCCGTTGTGCTTAGTACAGAGTGAGCTCTACCACCACCTACCAAATGGACCTTCGGAATTATTTCTGTGGTTGAAATCTGTAGTTTTGTTTGGAATGATTACGACGAAAGAGGCACGGCAAACACACTTTTAGCCAATTAATCTTTAGCTTTAAAATAGAAAAAATAAGGTGAATTTGAATAACTCTCGATATTCCTGGCTAGGCAGATGAAATATTTATGTGATTGTTTGGTTCACTATCAAACCCTCCCAAATTCTTGGAGCAATTCAAGGTAACTCCCTCCATTTTGAGAGGTTTCTGACTCATCGTGGCCTCGAAAAGCAAGATCTTCCATTGCCAAAAAGCGTGCAACTCTAATTATGTGACTAATAAGTCACATAATTAGAGTTGCTTGTCGATATTGTTCACCAAGCATTTCTCGGTGCGTGTTTTTCAATATTTTAAACTGTGTCAGGTCCAAAATTCCCTTATGCGATAGTTTAAACCCTTTTAGTGCCTTATAAAAAGTATTCAAATCCTAAAAACTATTTTTACTCTACAAATGTTTCTTCTTGGAAAACAAAAGAGGTCAGCAAAATATTTTTTTAAACTATTACCTCCACACAGCATGGCATGGAACCATGTAGTTTTTCATGAAAATTACTTCTGATCTTGACCTTACCTATGTCCTTTTCTTTTGTATCCAAATCTATTAATTTTCATTTCGGCCTTCTATTCACGGTTATAATTTTTATTTATTGATACGAAAGGGAAAAAAACTGCAACTAACAAGTTTTACAATAATGAATCACATCTCCGTTCACCTTTCGTTCCACTTTTTGCTCGGGTGGAAGCGTTTGAATACCGCGTCTTTCCCGTTTTCCGTTGATAGGTACACGTTAACGAAATCCGTCTTCTCGACACGATGTTTCAGAGGAAAATAAGCTATGCATCATATTCAAACAGCCTTAAGCGAATTTAAACCACTATCCACTCCTAGAGGCATGCTTTTCAGGCAGCCATGCCAATGTAGGTCGAGTCAACGATTGTATTCCACTGATAGTTACACTTGTAAGTAAATCCACTGGCACAAACCACAATTTAGGGTAACCGACATTGTGTCACAGAAGGGTTTCCCCAGGAAGTGGTGCTTCCAGTATAGGGACTCACGTGTAGTCGTCGGACGCTCGTATTATTATTGGGCAAGCGGCCCTTAACGCGTCCTACCTACTCGTGGATGGAATCAAAGGAAGGAAATCGTTCTAAACGACGGACGGACTCGCTTCCACCAGATCTTGAATCTCATGTGACGAGCGAGGGACTTACCCATTTGAGCTACTGAGTAGAAAATTCATTTGGGGGAGCGGATGTAAAGGATCGACCGCAGGAAACTCCGACAGTGAAATCAGGCGTCTTCATGTCATGGAAAAAGGAGGGAGAGAGAGAGAAGAGAGAAGGAAACTGGGAAATTCTTTGGATTCACATTTTCCGAACCATCTCTCGCTGCTTCAGCCTCTCCTCTTATTTCCCCTTCCTATCCCTCCATTTCGTAACAGTTTTTTTCCCTCCAAGACCCCATTCGGCAACACGCCTTTCCCTCTGAAAAATCGAAGAATCCAGCTCCGGTTTCCAATTAAGTCGTGCAGGAAGTGACCGCCGGATGGCGCGGCTCCTAATGGGCAGCAGAATCGATAGCGATACGCAAGTTCCATCCAAAATTACACCGTTTCCGAGGGATAAGCGAGATATCGAATGACCTTGATGACGGAAGAACTCGTTTGACGACCGAAGTGTCCCGGGTTCAAATCTAAGACCTATCGGTGTTATCACGCATTAGTAAAATACCTCATATTGGAAATTAAATGTGTTTTAATGTCAAGTTAACTCGCAATCTGTTCTCACAATTTGTCATAGGTGGGAATTATTTTTTTCTTGAATTTTAATGATTCTATTCGATTCCTTGGACCCAAGAACAAATGGAAAAATCCCTCGTTCAAGATAAGATTTAAGATTTGGTCGAAGTGAGCCCATTCGTCATATAGGACCTCTCTATCATACCATCAACCAGTACGACGCGTAAAGGCCCACTATGCCCAAAGTGGAACGAGCGTCTGAAGAATGCATGTGAGTCCCTATACTGGAAGCAGCAACGTCTGGGGATTCCCTTGAGTGAGACAATGTAGTTTATCCTAAATTGTGGTTTTTGGCAGTGGATTTACTTACAATTATAATTATCTGTGGATTTTAATCAGTTAATTCAAACTACATAGGTTTGACTACAAGAAAAGCATCCCTTTAGGAGTGTGTAAGTGCTTTAAATTCGCTAAAGGGTGATTCGCTTTGATTTTTTTTATTGGTAATCTACCGTTAAAGGTATGTATTTGGTGGCCACACTCCTACAGTGAGCCTATCTTCATTTCTACATACTTTCTGCCTCCTTTCACTCTGTTCAACATGCCTAATTTCTTCCTCCCTCTCCCTCGCTTACCCAACATTCTACCCTCTAT
>LYUA01000129.1:128166-144348 GCA_002093875.1 Calopteryx splendens
GAAACCGAAAGGAAGAGTTGGGGCGGACCGATGATGCGCAAATGCTAAGGCTATTCGATCAGAATGGCAAATCATTGTGAATATGATGATGCATTGTCAAAACATTAAATCATTTAGAAAAATTAAAAAATGTAAACTATTCACTCCGGCCTGTATGGCCCATATTACATTACTGAGAGCCATTAGAGTCCTTTTCAGATGTCATTCAACGTTCATTGAAACTTTAGAAAAGTCCTTATCCTAGAATATGAGTTGGAAACGCGTTGTGGATAAGTTACGAGGAACCTTAATCATGAATTCAAAGGGGTTGGCAGAGAAGAATAGGAAATCAGAAACAAGGAAAATTTATTTAATAACGCAATAAGAAAACTTTTAGTTAAATACCACTAATGTAAGCGATTGTACGGCTAGCTACCAAAGAATATGACTTAATTACTCTACTCTTATTATGCATTTTAATTTTCGTCTCCAAACCTCAATGCTATTTTCATTATCACTGAGATTGGTGAACCTGATTAGGATACTGTACCTATACAGAAGAATACCTATTCGAAACACGATTCTCGTTTGCCGATCTTGATTTGTCTTGCTGTCTGATTTCGTCCAATTTCTGAAGCCGTGCTCTCCCAGAGCTGTTCTTCGTAAATAGAGTCGGGATATATTCGGGATATATTCATAGAGTCGGGATAATTAGGAAGAAGATTAAATCGAATTATCGGTGACACATGAAATACCACTTGACTTTTTGTACCGTCTTAATTAATGCTCTTTCATTCCAGTTATGTATTACTTAATATTTTTTCAACACTAAATATGATCAACTTTAGTAATTTTAGGCGTGACTTCTTGGAAGTATCTGGTATCCAGTAATAAGGTGAACTTTTTTTTTCCACTGTAACTTAATTTACTGCGGCCGATAAAAGTCAGAACTGGATTGAGATATTACGTAATTAAAAATTGCGGCACAAACTTTAAGATAGCTCATGAAATTTATTAACTAAATAATAGGCATTCTGTAACGGTAGAACGATAAACGTGAAAGAATTATTGGCCAGGATGGTTTCCCAGAACACATAAGCGAGAAATTTGATGCCTGTGAAAAGTTGAGGTCATGGATTGCAACAAATAGGGATATAAAAAAATTGAAAATAAGATTATTAATGCATTTTAAATGTCACATATCTCTGCAAATTTCAGAGTGTGTAAAAAAAAGGTAATTTAAATTTAATATTTTTTTGGCATTGATAAAGTAGAATTTCACCAAAAAAGACAGATTAATTTTAATAATCTTCGTTTCAATACAAAAAATATAAAATCTATGAGATCTATAAAATCTAAAACCTATGAGTAGGTACTATATGAACATAAGTTTTCACAAACATTAGGCTAAATTTAACAAATGAAATTAAGTGAAGAGGACAAGAAGAAGAAGTACCTAGAAGAATATCTAGTATTCCGGATAAAGGCAATGAGAACGAGTGTCACAGAAGAAATAATGTCAATATTGAACCAATGGAATACGGAAAATAGTTAGGATGTCTTTGTTTTTTTTTGGATTTTGGACTGTGTTACTTGGACAAGCTGATACCAGTACTATTGCAGCAGAGGTGTACTTAGAGGACCCTGGGGCAAACCCTGAGAACGGGGCCTACGCTAATTCTTTTGAAAAGCATGAGTTTTCATGAACTGAGAGTGATATATTGGAATAAGAATATGGAAATTAATTTTTATTCAATTATTATTGGTTTTACTTCTTTCCTTCTAAATATTTAAGATTACAGCACATAGGGTTGTCAGTGCAAGTTACACCGTGGATAAGATGGTAATGACCTTAGCAAGCATTAACCTCCAATTGATTTTAGTCTTGAATCGCTTCTGTAAATTTAAATAATAAATTATGTGAAATATGGATAGTAAATTTAAAAAATGCATTTAAATTTTCATTTTTATCATATCTGGGGCTGTTAAAAAATCAACAATAGTCATCAGTTATTTATATTTTCGCTTTGTAATGAAGAAATTGCCGATTGAGATGATCATTCTTCTGACATCAATGAACTTAGGGTGCCCTTGATTAATTTAAGATCTGAAACAATTTGGCAAAGGGCAATGTGAGCATCGCCAAAAGGTTATTGCTGAAAGAATTAGACGGAATAGCAAATTGTAATACATCATTAGCTGGCATCCTACTGTACAAAACATGTCTAAAAACCCACCATACCATCAGTATCATGGGATTCACCTAAAGGCAATAGTTTATCAAAGTCCCTATATCGTTTTCTTAGGTACTTAATGATCAAGACCGTTGAAAGTTGGGATCAATTGAAAAACTGCTCAACCTTAGCACAACACACTTTTCCCTAATAGCCATAATGTTTGTATACAAAAGTAGAGAATCAAGTAGCTGATCAGTACCCAAGAATACCCATCCAACTGCAAGATTTACGTCATATACAACAACATGTTAATTTAAACCTATATTTTTCATGTTGCTACAAATAAATACAGGGCAACCAATATCACGAATAATAATACTTTAGGTTCTGCAAGTATTGGACATAATTCTTTGGCACCAGTTACAAGACCCATGCTTGGGAACCTGATGTTTACATGGCCACCTTAGACTATACCAAATTATGAAAAACAAATTTTTGTATTTCAGTTGGCAAAGCGTAAAAATGCTCTAAATTCATATTATATTCCAACATTTCTCTTGGGCCAAGAAAAGGTCTCTTCTCACAGTCACCATCGCCTCAGCTTCTATGAAACTGATTTACTGGCTCTTATTTTTCAACATCGGTACAACTTTTGGCGTAGTGTATTACGTAAAGAAATCATTCAAAGGGTAAAGTGCCATTAATGAGATAAATAGATGTATATTTACGAAGATAAAGATTCAAGAATATCTTCTAACCACGTGAAGCACGAAAAAATGAGCGAATGGGTGTTTCACACGCAGACTCAAGTGATGTGCTAGCAAAGATAACGGGTGACCTAGAGACGGGCTATTGTCACTGATCGTGTCATTTTTAAATATCGCGGAATCTTAAGTGAGCATTGATTTAATTTTTATTTATTAATTTATTAAGAACACCAAGCTCATGCACATGACTCCTCGAGAGGAGTAACTACAACGTCATTAGTAATGTATTCAATAAAAGATAATCATACCCAAAAGAGAAACATAATATGAAACTTTGAACACCTATAGGTATAATAATAATATATCTATTTATCAAATGAGCAGGTTGACTGATATATAAGAATCTTCAATAAAATATTTACCTCACCTCAGGTATCAACCCGAAGATCGGTTTGGTAGGTGAGGGTAGAGCTCACCCAGTACTANNGGTGAGGGTAGAGCTCACCCAGTACTAAGCCCAACAGCGAGTGAAATTCACACATCAGGGTGGGGGGGGGGGGGCAGTTCCTTTCCATGCACCGCTTGTGATTTCCCAGGATTACCTGGGACCCGCAAAATAACACATCTTGGGCAAAGCTGAGGGTTGTCAAGAGGAATCATCCGGAATCGAACCAGGACATTCCAGTTGGAAGTCTAGCGCTCTACCTACTGTACTACCACGCAATGCCATAATTGACATAAGTCATGGACAGTAATCAAAATATTCCTTCAAGGAGTAGAGTATGTTTCTCCGTAGGAAAAACGTATAACGTCTTCCAAACGCTGCAACATTGTTGGTAGACAAGCTGCCAATAGATACAGATTATTTTCTCCGGTCGCAAACTCACTTTTT
The DNA here is from genome assembly GCA_002093875.1 of Calopteryx splendens. Classification (NCBI taxonomy): domain Eukaryota; kingdom Metazoa; phylum Arthropoda; class Insecta; order Odonata; family Calopterygidae; genus Calopteryx; species Calopteryx splendens. Next base: position 131,922 of record LYUA01000129.1, read on the forward strand.
AACACCAAATAACAATTTGGTATTGTTGCAAGCAGTGCTGTTCTCTTAGCAAAGGCCTAACCAGAAAATGGGTATCTGCATGAATAACAAAAAAATTTCCATATGGAAATATTTAATGTTTGTAACTGGCAACATAAGTGTGCTACGGGGCACAGATTGGTAATAACAAACCTTAAAATCATTTTTGAACCACATCCAGATAACACAAGTTTTGCAACGGTAATATTTATTGTTCAACGCAACTAAAAAGGAACCTTATAGATTTCTGTAAATGAATAACCAACGAGTAAATGGCGTAAGGCTTACATTAAACAATGCTCTCGTGACTAGCATACATCTGTATGACTGCATTGAAAGAAATGTAATTTCAAATCTTAAAGTTAAAAAATACATTGAGTTTTGTTTTAATTAAAAAATATCCCAATTGATTACATATAAACTTGAAGTTTATAAATAATTGTAAACAGACTATGACCTTGGACTGAAAATATTAATATGTATCTTCAGTAAGGTATCTTTAAAACAGCATTAATTATTCTGTGTTGATTGGCATTGCTGTATTAAATTAGTGCTTCTGCTGTTTTCTCACGGCTGTATAAAAACTAAAAATTTTTATCGTTCTAAATATATCACAATTTTAACGCAAGAGCATAATAAACATGAATTCCAGCAGATTTTAACGCGCATTTCTCCATATAAACCTCCGGTTTTGGCTTTTCATTGTAATTTGTGGGAGAATGATCCACGTGAAGCGGAAAAATCCAAGGACGGCGAGGTCCCCTGCGACCTCGATGGTTTCGACCAGATATGGGTTTTCACGATGCCAATAGGTCCTGACCCAAGGTCTCTCTGGATCACAACGGTAGTCTTGAGGTAGTTTTTGCAAAAACCAATCTAATAAAATTAAGTGTTTTGGCCATAACTGGAATTACGGAATAATAACGAAATATTAAAAAAAATCTGGAATATAATGGCTCCTCTAGTTTCTTAAGAGAATTTTTTTATGAACTTCCATGAGTCGGAAAGCGTGGTGGTGTGAATATATTATTAAATAATTATTCCCCGGGGCGAGTGAGTTCTTTGGAATTAAATGATAAGCATCATACTACTATGGCAATTAGGGAGAAAATTGGAGGGATATCCAGCCTTCGACATGCGAAGATGATCGGGTTACAGTCTTGGGATTAGAAACACCAATATTTTTATGCGATCATAGCTACGGAAAATGCACACCGAGTGGAGCGGGTCTGTGTCTAACGCAAGTTGACGACAAATGTCTGGATGCATCTAAGCCATTGTAAATTAGGCCACTTATGCATGTGTTTACTTTATGAGCGACTGTTTTGACGTAAAATACCGACCATGAAATTAGCCTTGTGAAAATTATCGCTAAAAAAGACTGATGGCGACGATTTATATTTAAGAAGAAATAAAGAGATACATGAGAAAAAAAACTGCAATGGGGGCCATAGTGCGATGAGGAATGAGAGATGAGGGTTTAAGGTATTATCGCTGAACGGGGAAAGAAGGGGGACTTTATTTATTTATTGGATTGAGATATTATTGAATTAATATTTCTACAACATATACCTACTGTTCCCCAGTAGACCATAACTATCCGCTGACCGTCCATTTTTTCCCTTTCCATTACAGGTTGCAACAATTTCGTTGTTTACATTAAGTATTTACTAGCTGCTCCCTGAATGAAAGCTATTTATCATCCAGGATTATGGAAAGTATCAGAAGCATAAGGAACTGATGAGCTTGTATAAATGTGACGAAGGCGAAAGAAGTCTGCGAAGACGGGACAGTATGGAGGAACTTAGTAGAAATTAATAGAGCCCCCTGAGATCTCTTTAAATGTTGGTTCCGCCTAAAGGAGCGGTGGCGTGATGGGCATGTACTGCGCCCTCCTTCCCTCAATCCCATGAGGTAATAAGTCAAAGATACCAGCACCAGGTCATCACCATAGCACTTACGATGACAGGTCAAATATAAGGAAGACCTAAATGCCAGGAAAATCAACGAGTCGAAAATCATTAAAGCTATCTTTACCCGTTTCCATCATTTCTGACCTATTATCAATCTAAGATCTTAAAATATGTACACTTGGAGTGCAGTTAGTAAATGAAATATGAAAACAACGGAACTATTATAGCCTACATTAGAAAGAGAGAAGGTATGGAGAATCAGCGGATAGCACCTGATTTCAGGAGTCTATGTCTACGTAGCGTGTGGAATTTCTTTTAGAGAGTTATCCTAAAATAAATAAGCAAAAATGTATGGAAGAACTTTGTTCTAGAAAAAAAGGAAATTCTTGCTTAAGATATTCCTGTAAACTCATCCGATATTGATATTTGGAAAGTTTCTGCGAGTGTTTAAGTATATTTTCCGTAAAAAAAGTATCTTCAAATTGGTATTCTGTTGGAAAAAAGTGATGATTCTACTTTAACTACATAGTCTTTTCATTATTTGCTGAAAACACTACCTAAGGCAGTAATGTGGATAAAATAATTTTTTAGGTTCCGAAACATAGCGTAGGAGGAACGAGGAGAAGCTTTTAAGATGTTTGTGTGGAGAGAACAAATAGGATGGGGAGGAAGACAAAAGATGTAGTGGCGAGAGATCGGGGTAGGGGAAAGATGAAGTCGTTATGTGTGGTTCGAAGGAGACTGAAAAATTGAATGGAGGTCAAGGGACAAGGAAGGGAATATATGGCGGTTGCTCTTGGCCTCAGGGGCAAGCGCATGCAAGCGGTCTGTCTTCCAAAAGGTACCGTGAACCAAATTCCACCCATTTTAAATATCAGAGATTGAAAAATAAACACAAGAATTTTTTTCCAGGTCATTTTTAGTTATTTATGTGGATATTCGAATGAATCAAATATTAATTTTCCTTCTGTTACAATAATATAAAAAAACTACCCGTAATAGCAAAAAATTATATCTGCATATACGATATATCGAAGGGGCTAAATATAAAAATTGTTTCAAATATGTAGATGAAATTGTATCAATTGATCGATGCTTCCGAAAATTGTGGCGACCCCTAATACTTGGAATTTTCCTTGACGGTAAGAATTGGATCAAAGAGTTATTGTTACGTACTCAATTATTAATTAATCGAGAAATGCACTCTCAAGTTATTTTTTATGATCATATCAAAGGTAAAAGTAAGACATAAATAAGTAAAAAATCGCTGCTTTTTCGTTAATTTCGATGCCGTCACTAACACTACTGCCAAACACTGACCTCGAAATCTTAATTGCTTATAATAACGTCGATAAAAATTAGTCATTTGCCATGGACTACCTAATATCTGTCGTTCTATCATCGTACAATCAAACCCCAATTAATCTTACAACGTCCATGCAGAGATGGTCTAATTGGTGAATTTTTAATGGAGGAGTTAGCAGTGAAACTGAAGGAACGACCATGGGACTTCACTGGGGAAATCCTCCGCAGTGACAAAACTTAATCTCGCCTTCCGAATCAATGCCTTTTAAAAGTTAAACATTAAATGTCGTCACAAGATATGCTTTGCGTTAAGTCCAAATGACGCTTTTCGCCAGACAATGACCAAATTAAGAACTGACAACATTTTTAGGTACTTAAAAATTGTGTACTTGTTTGCGTGTCATTGTTAACCTGTTTCATTTGCATGTTGCCTTTATTGCATGAAATATTAGTGTGTAATACTGGTTTTGAGCGTGTTCCTCTTTGTAGTATAACATGTAGTTGAGCGTTACCCTTCATGTGTAGTGCTAGCATGTGATAATTAAGTTATTGTGTATTATAATTGCATGAGTCCCTTTATACAGTACATGACACCTTTGAGCATTGTCATTCCTTTGCATGCCTGGTGTGGATTCACCCCCTGTAACACACCCCAGCGGTGGTTTTCTGCGTATTTTGTAGATATAGATAGCTATAAAATAAAAAACAGGTTTGTGATCATTCGCATCCCTAACATAAGACCACCGATCAAAACATATTAATTGGTTACTTGCCCATATTCAAAGAGTATTCCTATTGAGTATATGGATAAAAGTGCCGATTTACATGACAAACTGAATGATTATTAAATAAATAAACATAGAAGTGAAATGCCTATCATACTACTTGAAATTATATTCCCTTTGTGGCTAAAAGTATAGGATTTCATTGAATGAAGTATTGAATTGGGTATCTTTGAGCAATCATTCGGTCATATTTTGCACAACGCTTACCCTGCACGCTCATAGATTTTTTCCTTCCAAAAGCAGATCTGACTCCGATTTTCCTCTCAAACCTAAACCAACGCATGCATACACTACTTAATCTGGCCTCGAAGCAGAAAGTGCTCGTGGCACGCCATAAATCAAGGCGCGATCACCGCTTTTTCGCGGCTGATTGGACACATTTCCCCACCGTTGGGGCAATCTTTGCGATTCGTGCGCCCGGACGGCAGTTACGCCAAAAAAGAGGACTCTTTCGTTACTGCCCCCCTGCATGATCGACCCCTCCTCCCCAACCTCCATTACTCCCCTAATGCCCCTCTCATGGTCGCTCTCCTGGGAAGTGAATCGCATGTGTGGTCCCATTTAGAGCGAGCGATTGAGAATGGAAAGAGCGGCGGCGCTGCTCCGCCCTTCCCCCAATTACCCTCCAGCCAATCCTTTGGCCTCTCCGTCCAATCATTCCGGCTCTATTTACGTGCCGTTCATGACTCTCTTTTGGGCTCCGTCAAGTGGTGATTTTCCCTGTTCTGGCGCCTTACGTGACGAAAGGGCTGCTTCCCACACGGAGGCAAGAAAGTAGAGAGGGGAAGATCATTCTCTGTCAAAGGCATCCAAACTTCCCCATTTTCTGTCGTCACTAGTAGAGGAGATCTCGAAATATTATTTTTTTTCAAGACATTCTACATCAACGCTCGCACAGGAATGTCTGCATATAACATGCATCTCAAAGTGGAGCGGCGGTAAGATGGTGGAGATGTGTCGGCTACCTAGGCAGTCCCTTAAGATAAACATGGTGAAAGCAGGTCTGAGGATTAGCTAGGTTTAGTTTTTGCTCGTGGAATTCTAGCGAAATTGTGCCAAAACTTACCATTTGCGTGCCAGCTATCTGAGAATTCTACGAGTGGCAAGGGTACCGCAAAGGAACCTTGCATACCTACTCTTCATCATGCTCTTATACATACCCTTTCGTTTCTTACTCATAAACGACAAGTAAAAGACTCGGACGACCGAAGTAGGTCGTCTGAGATTGAACCATCAAGAGACGGATAGGCCAAAGTTTCTTGGACTTTTGGTGCTTGAAACGTGAGGGCTGTGAATGGCTAGAGAACGAGAGTTGGAGACTGGATGTCCTGGGTGCGGGTTAAGTTTAGCGTAAGGGTTAAGACGTCGTTGACATTAATTGCAGTGTGTTGGCATTGTGGTCAGGAGGTGTACCCTAGTGTAGGCTGAGTTAGAGGGCTAAGGGGCATGTTAGGAAGTACGAGTTAGGGTGCCATAGATGACCCTTGGTTCTCTCAGAAGTTGGTATTTGGAGAGTTGTTTTTGTAACTTGATGAGCACCGGTGGATGGTAACACAATGTGCGGTGGAGTTTCGGGGAAAAATTAAGAAAGTTTTGAATGACCATGGTGAGACTCTAGCTAACTATTTGATTTTTCATAATTTGGGCTCTGTTACATGGCTCCAGTTTGATTAGTAGGGCTGTTACTTCAACCACTGAATAAATGGAGTAGAATGAGTTTATTGAGAAATTATCAGTGATTAAAATTCAAGAACCTGGGGCTTGATACTAGTGGAATGGGTGCGATAGGCGCTCGCCATACGGTTTCTACTATTGCTTAATTCACTCTGTTACCTATTTAATAAATATAAGAGTAAAGTGAATTATCTCACCAAACTTCCCATGATTTTTATGGATACTTTTATTTAATCAAAGCATAAACCACACATTGGAAACCAAATGTTTAGACCTATTAGGTTGGATCATTTGACTGGTGAAGTTGCTCTTCTAGAGTGCAAGTGAAGAAAGCGTATAGGGGTATTTCAAATACCACCTTATCTTTAAAAGGATAATAGCATATTTAATTCGAAGAGATCTTCATAATACGGTTTGACCGAAGGATCATTATTAATTAATTAACACAGATGGCCCGGTGTTTTAGTACTCTAAATGAATTGAGAAAGAAAGTTACTGAGTCTATAAATGTAAAAAAATGCTACATTCGCTACTAACTAAAGTTTCGCTAACTAAGTTTATTTTCTGAGAAAGAAATTCATGCAAGACCCCTATCTGTAGCTCTCCTCCTTCGAAAGTAGTTCCTCGTTTTCTTCTTTTCTAAAAGACTCCTTTAAAAAAAGCAACTTAAAAAAAGAAGTGAATTTGAGTGCATACTTGCCCTTGGAGATAGTTTCATCTCATGCAAGATTGTTACTTCTGACTCACGTGAAAGAAAACAAAGGTATTTTGTTATATAATAAACAGTGTGCACATTCAATAGGATTAAATTTGAATAATTTTTCATTTCTGATTACGACCATTAAAAATGTTTAAATAAAAATTGAAATAAATTCATAAATCAGGACTCCAAACGGTACATTTCACCAAATACACTCACTCCTGCGAGTAAAGTTTTTCCATTAATGAACCACGTCTACAGCCATTTCACTATCCGGTCATTCTATTACCCACCTATCAGCTACCTAGATGATTACATTTGGGTCAGTTACACCTGACTGAAAAAATACTGGAAGTCACCAAACGTTTTTGTCTTCAGATAAATGTTTGTTAGTCCATTACATATTATTTTTCCGAAATGTTTCAAGCATTCTAGGAAAGTAGAACTGATTTTATGGGGAACGAATATTAAGGAAAGTATAAATAGATGAAGGCCCACCAGCTAACATATTCTTTATCTCTATTAAAATGAAAGTATGAAAATTCAATGCACATTTGTTGAGAGATGAGATATTCATTAGATAAGTGACATTAGTGATAAGCACTATGTAATTTGGATAATCAAAGGAAGTTATATTATATAGGACCTCTTGTTTGGCCACAGGGTAAATAAATAGAAAAATCGTTTCAATGGCCAATGTAATAATAATAATAATAATAATAATATTGGCCATTGAAAGGAAGTTATGCTAAGCAAAATCAAATGATAGAAATGAGATGGGTAATTGAAAAAAATTTCATCATAAGAGAATAAGTTTTACAGGGTCATTTGAGAAAATGGGATGGGCACCCATCAGTCAAGGAGAGCTGGCTAGACTATGAATTTGAGAAAGACACAGAGAACTCCGGATTAAGGTTCAGCGCCCTAACCTAGATCTCTTTGCCCTCTGAATGATTTTTTCATTGCCTCAAATTCATACATTTGTTTAAGGATGCTATCGAAGCAACTATTTCCACGTCCCCGCTTGAATACTTGCATGCTTTAATGAAGATGTATTTCAGTTTATTATCGGATATTCATAAGTGCTTGATCAAAATCGGATTTTTTGTGTGATTGGTGATTTAGTGAAGTAATGTGATACACGTATTATAGTATGATACAAGTAAATAGTAAAGTAAAAAAGAGCAAAATTATTAATTCTCCACAATATTGTGTGCAGATTTTTTTCAGTTACGATTCAATGTTTATAACCAAAAGCTATTTAGTTTGACTCTTTTCTGCTTAACAAAAATGTACATTTACGATGAACATCTTACAAAAAGCTATTCCAGTCATTTAAATTTTGGGATTATAACTTATATTTTTTTTGCGGTCCTCAACATTTTTTGTCCCTGCACTCTTCTGAGCAAATACCAGATAACCATCCCCCTCTTCAAAGGTGAATTCACAATTATTGAGCATACAACATCTATTGTTTTTGTGAAATGTTTTATGGTATGCTTCGATGCCATTCAATTTGTGGGAAAATAATGAAAGTTATCCTTCGAGAAAGAACACGAATTTCTGTGGCGATATTTCCCCCTGAAAATTGTTACCGCTCCATGAAGATATTATCTCCCCCCGCTAGTTGAGAATCTACTTTCTTGATTATGACATATAATGTCGAATTTAAATGGTCATGTAATCTCTGGTGAAATAATTTTGTTCGCCCAAAGGAATTTATTTATCATAAAAAGTAATCAAGACATACATTAGCACGGCACATTATAGAAAAGACAAAATTTCTGCTGGATAGAGTCCAATTACGAACTTCATTCCATCAAAATTTAGACGATAATTGAAAGGTTAATGAAACGCGAAAGATTTCAAAAATGTAGCTGAGACAACGTGAAATACTTCGAGGAATGAGGATTGCTCGTAATCTAACACTTTATCGCCCATCCGCCTAGGGGCATTCATTCGTTGCTGCCTTGTATGATCGGTGGGTGTGTGATATAAGATATTTAAAGACCTTTTGTTCACCCCAAGGGATTGTTGGCGTGGGTGGGAGATGAGGGTCCCCTTCCAAAAATACCCTTAAGGGCACCATCAATCTCAATGAGGGTGACGTCACCACCGCGAAATACATCGTGCGTGGCTTGGCGAATGAAGACAGCCTTATCTACATCCGACTTCTCTCCCCCCCCTTCCACCTCCCTCCCTTCTTTTCACTTTCACGAGTGATTGCCATCGTTTCTCTTTTGCAGGGCGAACAGAGGTCAAGCCCTTAAGGTCAAGTCTCGCCGTCGACGCCCAAAGTCCACGGGCCGCACGAGCGATAGCCCAGAAGAGGGGTTAAGGTGAGGGGGTGGGGCGGAAGAAGGGAGAATTGTCGGCCCAAGGCAGGTTACCCAACGGACGGGTGGAGGGTCGAGCCCGTTGGGGACGCCCGTGGCCCCAACGGGCCTCGCGGGGGGGAAGGGGGGGGGAGAATGCGCGAGAGTCGTCGGTAGGGAACAATATCGAGCGCGCGAACAACCCAAGTAGTCCCCCATCGCGCAAAGCCTTCACAATCACGCCCACAGCCACGAATTGAGAAATCTTCTGGCGGGCGATGGCTCAAAAGAGGGAGTTAATAATAAAGAAAGAAGGACTTGCTAAACGAGACGGAGGACGATCGCTTTCACCACTTCGATTTACTCCACAAATTCATCGGGCCGCCTGCAGACTACGTTGGTAAACGCTTAAGAAATTGTAGAAAACTGTACAATAGGTATTCCTGTATGCTATGACAATAATAGTATAGACTGGTGCCTAAAATATGTTAGTTTTGAACAGTAATTACTCTCGAATTTTCAATGAATTCAAGTTTTAAACGAATTTATAGACTATTTTTAATTTATTCCAAAGAGTTCAGTTCATAGCTTAGTTCATTCGTGACCACTTGCCCGAGACGGAATGCTGAACTGAGAGACAGAGAAAGGGGGAGGTAGGGAAGGATGGGAGTTGTGAGGTAGGGAGAGGAAGGAAAACTGATAGAGAATATGTTGCTATCGTTTTGGAGACCGAAAAGGCTACCATTCGGGAAATTGGGATAAAATTAAGCTGAATAACTCCAGGCTCGTACAAAAATGTTAGACGAAACGTGTCACTATGGTTAACATTGACTACCATTGGAATAAATTTAAAAAACACACCCTGTGGGTCGAATACATGCCCTCCGAGTAATAGGCACTCGAACTCAGTGGCGTTATCAATGCACACTGTTCATATTTTTCCTTACACACCTCGCGGTCCTTGGAAGGTTGAAGTCGGAAGTGGCACGATCCGAAAAGTCCCCTCCCTCCCATTCATTCGATTTCTTGCTAATGTGAAGGTTCTTTATGCGCAAGACGCTGTCCCAATCAGTGCCCCGCGATCTGTTTTTATTTCCAGGAATTTTAACCTCTTCTTGATTCCTTGCAAGTCAGCTCAGACAGCAGGTACTTGTTCTGTTCAAGCGATCGAATGCTGACACACCATATAATATCCCTTAGCCCAGTGTGCTTAACTTAGTGTTCGCTTCCCACGAAGTTGTAGTTAAAAAACTATATTTCCCCAAGGATGCGTGCTACGACCTCGAGCGCATGGGTATGGAAGAATCGCTAACCTTTGTGGGACGGTGTGGCATTAAAACAATATGCGAACATTGGCTTACGAAATGTTTTACAGGGCATGAGATATTGAGTATTATTGTACTTTTTTTCCAATGTTTTGACCATTCCAGTACCAACCGTCATTCCTTCTACAGCCAGTCTGATAGTCATATTTAGGAAATAAAATTTCCACTATTCCTCAGGGTCTTATTTTCAATTTCTCAGACAGCTCCCCTGTAACGAATTAGCCATAACTTCTGTGGCATGAAGGGGTTTTCTCCGATTGAGAGATATTTACCTGAAATTACAACCTTTAGAGTGAAATCAATACTCCCAAGGGAAAGCAACGTTCCACTTATACTAGCCACATTCGGATTTATGCGATTCTTGAAACGAGTATTAACCTAGATATTACATCCGTACATTTCATAGAAAGGTTTTTGTCATTAAAACTGAGTGGATCTGTGGTACGCATGTGCGGTGCGATATGCATTGTCACGGGTTCCGCATGAAAAATTATTCATTTGTGCAGCGTGATCATTTTTGGAGGCATGGAATACGGACAATAGGTAATATCGCACGGCGCGGCCCTGTCTCCTTTTGTCATCGACCATGGGCAGCGGCGTGCGATTGGAGCGAGTTCACCCAATTATCAGAGCACCTCTGACGACATTCCGTTGAATAAACTTGTGATTTAGGAATGCACACACGTGTATTTTTTATGCGTAAACAGAGCGCAAACCTGTTACCAATCTGAGGTGCCAAAACGTAAAACAGTGATGATTGAAGTGTTTTTATTGATGCCACTCAACAAAATATTTTTCTTCTACTGTTATTTATGTTCCCAGCGCCTCTGAGGTTTTATAAAAGTCCCCATGGTCATTTTTTTCAATACCGAAAAGGCCTCGTTTCGATTCTGTCAGGTTTTCATCGATTTTGGGAGATTTCCGTTCTTTTAGCACTTTCCTATCCGCGGAAAAAAAAGTGATCATGTTGTGCTAGGTCCAATAATTTTTGGTGAAATGAGAAAACGTCCATTTTGAATTTGGCTTGAAACAGGCGAATAGGCGAGGCGGCGGATAGGCGCCCACATCCCAGGTGTGGGCGGGGGCGTTGTCATGATGCAAGAGAGAGTATTGTTATTTTCACATGCGTGAACTGTTTAACTTTTTTTTACATTGTTCCGCAATCGCCTCAAAATTTCCAAAGAGTAAATTTTACAAGCCGTATGAAGAATTTTCGAATAAAAATTCCTTTCTAATAAAAAAATAAGCGAGCAGTTCGGATAGGACCTGACTTGGCGTGCAATTTTGACCTCAATGAAGATGGGGTTTTCACTCAGCCAAATGCTTTTGGCCTCTGAGCCCAAAATCTGTGAATCCATTTTTCGTTACCCGTTATCACATTTTAAGAAAGTAAAAGCATTTATGAAGTTTTCACAAACTTTGAGAAAACTTTCACTTTGTTTATACGTGAATTGGTACTCGAGGAACATATTTTCGTAATGTCAGTCATGATCAAAACGTTCAATTGAATCAAACCGTGAGAGATTGCTATGCTGATTGCGTATCCGTTATGGTTTTACGTTGATCTTGAGGAAATTTTTGGTCTTTATAACCCTAATCAGGAGAAAAAAAGAGCGATTCCAGGGTTATTCAGAAAATGGCCATTGCCTCAAAGTTTTTGATTTTTGTGAAACTTGTTCTAAGTGACTATGCTCACTCTTCAGAGGTCAAATCAATTATCTTTATATCAAGGTAAACTATCCCCCGATGTAAAGCTCTGGAAATTTTACCCTGCGCAATACAGCGATCTGAAATTGATCATCGGATTGCGAAATTAGCGCCAAATGTCCGAGTCCAAACCAAATGTCTGCTATATTTTTTATCTAAATTGACTCTTATACTTAGAGAAAATATTTTCTTACTGGCCAAAGTAAAAGAAAAGTATCCAGTTTGAGAAGCAAAAAAAGAGAATGGATAATGGAAACCCCTCGCCAAGGAATAATTCTTGGAATTTAGGACATTAGAGAATGTAGACCTTAGAAATCTTAGAATTCTTGGACCTTAGAAAACATGTTTTCATTTTCAAAAGGGGTTGGCGAGATACAGGGCTCGACTGTATTAGGTAATAAATCAATGCTGAATTACAGTGAGAAATGAGCCTAAACAGACTTATGCAGGGTAATCGTTTAAGTATGGCAAACTTATTAAAACTAATAGTAAGCTTTCTGAAAAATCTTGTAGGAGAGGGGAATGTACATAAGGTTATAGAGAGACAGAAGAGGGGAATGTGGAGAAAAGGGATTGACGGGGATGGAGGTTGAATAGGGAGATGGGTGGTAAGCTATTTGAATTACTACTCCTACGTTAGTTGAATTGGTTGAAGATACCAATTGTATGTGTATATATATATATA
>LYUA01000129.1:147505-158548 GCA_002093875.1 Calopteryx splendens
GGCGGCGGCGGTTTGATTCGGGGAGCCGCGTTGATTGGGGGAAGCGATCCGTAACGTGCTTGTCCTGCGAAATCCATCCCTCAGAATGAAGAGGCCACGATTCAGAGACCTCCATCAACCAAAATGGAGGTCATCCCCGTAGCATTTAGTTTTCATTTGTGTGTCACTTTGGTGCAAGGGAATTCAAGAACGCCTCACGAAAGTCAGGGAAGTTAGAGTCAGAATTTGATGCCATTATAAATAAGCACCTATTAAGAACATTTGAAATCAAATAATATGCCACTGAAAACAGTGCGCGTAAATTGCGGGGGTTATAAAATATGAGTTAGTTTAACAGGAGGTGCCAAAAATTATGCGCCATAATGAACCATTACGATGATGCTCGGGGCATAGAATGGTAATAAAATTTCATTTGAAAAAATAGGAGTTGAACCAAAATCGAAAAGCTTAGCTGACTAAACATTTTAGAAATGGTTTTCGGAGATTATACATTCCCGGACTTTACTTCTTTCCTCAGTTTAAAACACAGGATACCTTTTCGAAGGTATCTCATCTAGAATAAAGCGAAGGAAATCTCTCATAAAAATTCCATTAAATACTTAAGACTCAGACCTTTGAAGTCCTTTATAATTTAACTAGCCTTACTTACGAAGAAATCCCATTCCTTAATAAAATAAGGAGGATGTTTTAATACCCTTCATATGGGTGCAAATGACAGATGCCGATCAATGTAAATGAGCAATTTTTTAAATTATAAGATAACTCTATTAATATAAAAAAAATTTGGAAGTTTTAGCGTGAATCTATTTTGAATTAGTCTCTTCGCTGTTCACAGGACGGGAAACTTCCTAAAATTGGCAAGAATAAATTGTAGGTACATATTCTCTGGAACGAGTAGAGCTGTTGGAAAAATTGTACTTTCCCACCTGCGTTTATATACCGGATGTTCGAAATAATTTTGAGTAGTTCACCTGAAGATGATTTTATAGTCGAAACCTGGGTAGTGAAAAATTAAAATTGTGGAAAAACAAAATTTGGTTAATTTTTTAGATTTGAGGGCTCATTGTAAATTCAGAATGTTATAACTGCTTGCCAAAATTTTTATTTTTAAAAATTAATCTACCTGGTTTCATTTGTTAAGAATGTAACAATTTTACCATAACTTTGCTTATCTACTCCAATGGTCAGAGAGTTCCAGATGACAGGCGCTGAAGGTTTCTTGGAAAAAATATTTCCTCTACCTTTTCACCATTCGCCCTACCTCCCCCCTCCTTCCCCAAAGCCACGCGCCGCTCCGAAATAACATCGGCGGCCCTGCACGTTGAATTAGGGAAACGAATAATTGTTGCTCACTTGATCCAGAAAAGCCTTTTTTATTCCATGCATCCAGGATACATTTTACATGCGATTACACAAAGCAAGTAATTTTTAAAAAATCACTTAGTTTTGCACACGCTACACCTACTATGCGTGGCAATGTATATACTTAAGGTCCAATTATTGTAATGGAACATGATAATCAACTGATACTTAAAATTTTAAATGTATGAAATAACCAGATGTACCTACCTATGATTTTCAATTCACAGTGAACTGATTTTACAAAGTTACGCAGGCCAGAAATAATTTGAATGAATGAATTTTCCTGCTTGTCGAAGACAATAAAAAGAATGTGGTGCTGAAATTCAATGCATTTGTAGATGACTCAAGACTACTTATAAATTATGAATGAAATTTCCTAAATTCTGAAAAGAAATTTCTATGTTATTGGCTTGACGGAATATGATAAAAAAGTTTCCGTTTAGTTTTCCCGTACAGCAGTACGCTCGTAAAATAGGAGCATCATGCATGCATGCGTCTATATTATTCGTTTAACATCTGTGTTATTCCATACCATGTCACACACTTTTGCGTCAGATTGCTCAAAGAGATTAACGAATCCAGAGAAAAACGTTACGAGAGTTTCAGATTAGAAAAAAATACTGGACAAACAAAAATCTGCCATTCGGATTCGACCCCGGGATCTTCTGTTCAGATGGTGTAAACCCTGCCGATGCAAGTACGAAATAGTTTTACGGTTTATATAAATGACTTCGACAAGTTAGGAAACTTCATTAAATAATCTGATCGACGCTAATCTTTTTATAAGGATGGAAAATATACTTCAGGCCGACGTAAAAACAAAACGGCACATTTAGCCGCCTTATCGCGTTTTCACATTCAGTCGCGGGTTGAGCGACTGTTTAAAATATCAATTATGAAGATAAATTAAAGATTTTGCTTCTTTTTATGGGGCAAGGTAACCTGGAGACTAGAAATTTTTCGGAGAGGGCGGATTGACGAACTGAAGGATTTCCACAGGGACACCTGTGTTTCAGTCTTCATTCCCTTCTCTCGGAGGGCGTCCTGCATTCGGGGCTGTACAGAAAATACAGGAGGCGAAGGAGCACCTTGGGTCGGTGGGGAAGGGCTCTAGTGGACCAAGGGGCTCCTGACGACAATAAAAATAATGGAAGAAAAGAACATCGAATTAGCATTTCATCCTCTGGAGAAGAAAAGGAGGGCGTCGTCCCGCGGTTGTCGCTCGTAGCCTTCTCTTCATGCAAATAAACGCTCGTTTGGTCTCCCGCCAATTCTGAGGTGGCTCCCACGTGGGAGGTGTGGCGGCAGAGCCTTCAGTGAGTGGGAATCGTCCCAGAGAAGAAGGCCCGGGCATTCGGGTGGTTGGGAGGAGAGGGGCGTGGCCGTCTGCTTCGTCCGCTGCGTTTTCTTGGGAGGCTGAAAAAGGGACAGCTAGGCGTTTCGGAACGGCATAAGTCACCGCGAGGAGGTAACGAGGGACGTGCTTGCCGGCTGGGTCGAAGGCGTCCGTAACCTTGTCCCAAAATTGCACAGCCACACATTTATGGTTAGACATCAATTGTTACGTTCCACGCGAATTACGATAATTAATGAACTTGATTATGGTTGTCACCATCCATTATGCATAGTAAGAAAAAAATGATAGATAGGAATGGCAGCAGAGGGCTTTCTCCGACAGTTTAATTACTCATTATGTAATGCTATTTGGCACGACTAAAACGGTTGAGGTAATTTGTCAAAAATTTAATTTTTTTTATTTTTCAATTACTTTTCTTCAGCCTACGAACGGGGGCTTAAAATTAAGTCTTTAGCCTGGGTAGCCTCTTAGATAGATGAGCTAAAGAGCATGCATGAACGAAATGAAATGCCTTGAAGACTTTTCACACAAAATAAAGGATAATTGAGCCAAGAATTACCTAATTATATAACTTAGAAATATGCAAAATATCAATAGGTAAAATATTAGAAAAAACTAAATATATGGCATGTAGCAAATATGGACTGACACTCTGTTCGTATTCATGAATGGAGAAGGGATATGAGAATTTGGAGACCTTGACTACATAGGCATTTAATCACTTAAAATGGACTTAGTAGTAGTTATATTGTAAATTGGGCTGGATATGCGACAGTTGCATTTACTAATAAAAACCGGTTGATGATTTCCTAATAAATCAACCTGGGAGTAGGTAAAAACTTCCTGAGTACTCACATATGGAGCATTTTATACACGTCTGCGAGTCTTGAGCAAAAGTCGTAGGAACAAAGAAATTCATTCGAGCTTAAGTGCTTCGGGCAAATATCGAAAACGCAGTGAAATGATGCGTTTGGCAATAAAAAGGTCGTTCATATAATCTGAGAACAAAGCAAAATTCTGAAATGTATCGATAAACGAATACGTGCAGTTATAGACAATATTTTGCGCCATGGGGGACTTAAAAATACGTAGCGTAGCAGAAAGTTATGTCGAGAGGAAAATATTCAGAAGAAAACAGAAAAATCTAATAATCCATTAGTAAATTTTATTCAATAAAAAAGAAATCAAGTGGAAAACTTAGCAGTGATTCTTATGGAAAAAAGCTGTAAACCAATGCGTGGATTAAAGATTAAAGAAATAGTGAAAATAATGGTTGCTAAACAAATTATGATATTTTTACATTCTACACCCAGGGATTGCCTGTGAATTAATATGTTGTCAATTTAATGCTGTGAAAAACAACTGCAGCATATTCGTCACCTTCAGGAATCGAACCCATGAACTCTGATGACGAATTTAGGACAGTCCGGCAAACACCTGTCCCATTTTTGCTTCGGTGTAATGGTCTGAGTGAAGAAATAAACACGAATGTAGGCAGTTTACGTATCATTATAAATCCTTAGTGGAGAGTACTTGATATACATGGAAACATCAGGAAATAGGACTTAAATACAGAGTTTGAGAGAACAATTCAACAGAAAAGTAAACCATAAACAAAGGTGAGCAACCAAGTCAGTGGAAAAACGTTGTGGAAGGAAAATAATATCAAGGGATTGGTCATTCAGCACAACTAGCAGAAAGAAGAGTCAAGAAGTAAAAATTCAAAAGCACGTAATCTACCTACTCTTAGTGATAAATGCAAATATTATTATAACATTAAACGGTATTTTTTGGATGTTCGAGGGAAGGCGTGTAAACATTTACGCCAAAGATAAAGAGCATAGTCTTTACTAATAGTTTGCTACTCGGATGAAATTAATTACGTACCCAAACATCTAGAAAGGAAATTTAAGAAACTAATAATGAATTAAAATTCATTTAAGTCATAGAGTTAATATCAATGTAGAATAATTCAAGAGTCCGGGGAAATACGGAATAAAGAATTTTTGTCGTAATTGTCCAAACATTAATGGGAAAACTTTTGGCCATAATACATCTTTCCAAAAGTTTCAACACAACATGAGTCTTAAAAGATCATAAATTTAGTTTCACACGCGACGAGAGGATTATCAGGAATCATCAACGAAATTTGAGCCCAGAAGAGCAAATGAGTTCTTAAGTGAAAATCACCTTGGATCGAGGTGGATAAGGAGAACGCTCAAGTAAGGAGTGAGGAGGTGAAGTGTAAAGAATGTATTTGCCAAACGTAGTCCCTCCAAAAGGAACACTTGCCTGTTTAAAATAGTAAAATTGGCCCTTGGGGCATAACGAGGATTATTGACGCTTGTGCCATGCTGGATGTGTATTGAGCAAGCCAAGACCTTGAAACGGATGATAGATCAGTGAGGCAAAACGCGGGTCGTATTTAGGCTTCTTATCAAGGGGAATTCCTATGAAGTTTTCATTTCCACAATGGATTCCTTCGGAAACATATATTTTAATGCTGCTAACTTTATTTTAGAAGGGATGCTCCTGGAGCAGTAAAATAGCTATTTTTTGGCTATTTAGTGGATTATGATGCTGAAAAAAGTTTTAGCCTTTGCTTAAAAAAGGGTGACTTGTGTTGAACACTGGTTTACACTTAAATCTATTTATTTTCGTGTGAGGCAACTGGGCAAATCCGAGAGAATTATTGAGTTTAATATACGCGGTGAGACGCTGAGATCATTAGTGAAGCACATGATTGTAAAGAGAACCTGAATACGGTACAGATCAGTATTTGATGGTATCAAAAGTAGACATAAGGAGGGAGAGTGTATTAAGGAAGATTAGATGGTAAAAGCAATAGAGAGTAAAATTACTAAAGTAGATGCCAAAAATCTAGGAATGCACTATAAATGCATGAACTAAGGTAAGGAGAGATGGAGAAAATGCTTAAAAAATGCGATATTAAACATGGTTGGGAAAGGTTGAAAGATTGTTCAATGGCCTGTTAATGTGCGCAGTAAAGGCATTCTATGGTGGTATCTCAGGGAATCAAAAAGTGAAACACTAAGTGGGTGCAGAGAACTAGGAAAAAATTATGATAGCTATTAATGGCTCAGGCGTGCAATCAATGAAAAAGGAAAAAGAATATATTAAACATTTTGGAAAAAGGTTGGTTGGAGAAAAAATTCAAGTTACTATAAGTGCAAAGGGATGTCGGTAGCGATCAAAAATGTTTTGATGTTAATAAAATGAACTCAGAGAGATAGTTACTCAGCTCAGAACTCAAGAGTATTCTGGGTGCATGTATCATAATGATAACATAGTATAAGGCCATTAATTATCCTGATTGACATAAATGTCATGTACACAAGAAAATAAGAAACATCAGGCCATTCGCCAACGTTACCACCACTCATTTATTTACTGTATTGACATGCTATTATTGCCTTGGGGAACGATTGGAAAAGTTAACTCCCCGAGGAAATACAATTCGGCACATTAACTATTAATTTTTCCACTGTTGGTGCTAACGTTTGTATTAAATTGAAAATGGAAACTGTTATTTAGTTTCACAGCACTAATGGCTGAGGAGGGCACATGGAAAAGATGCTTTTTCTCATTTCAAGAGCAGAAATTTAGCACAAGGTCGTTCTCTAAGGAATGAATTAATCGTGCAATCCTACGTGCTCAGCCTCGGGAAATCTCCTAATGCCGCTCGCCGACGCTTCCAATGCAAGAACACTGGAGCTATTAAAGACAATGAACGCCACGGAATTAATGTCTCCCCGTTTTAAACTGCCTCCGATAACCGATGACTCCACTCGCAACGGGAATTGTAGTAGGCAAAGGGGGTGGGATTTTATGTCATCCTTGCACATAGGCGTGGGCTGTAATGGACCATAAATGGCGTTTTAAGTCGAGCAAGTGTCAGGAATCGAGGTATTTGGAGCAAGAAGCAAATGCAATGCGCACACACCAATGCTTTATTCCCTCAGCCTCTTCCGTCGACTACGGATCAAATTATCGGGTGAAGTGCCCTCATTGGAACATGGAGGGGGTCGCAGCACAAACATCAGAATCTGCTGCACGAGGTTCTCCCCGCAATCGCTCTCAGCTCTACCCCAACCTACTCTTATCAATCGCATTTCACGACTGTAAGTGATGTGTATCCAATACCTACTATTTCCATTCCAAGATCGGATAGATGCAGTTCTCCATTCTTCCAAAAACTACTTTTTTGCGTACCCTAAAAAAATTAATCTTACAACCCTCTTTACTTTGTATATGCTTTTAACTCTTGGGTCTTCCTTTCATTATCTTTCTTTCAACCCTTCCCAACCCTTCTATCTTGGATTACTAAAATGTTAAGTCCCAATGTCCCTGATTTGTAACCATGGAATTCATAGGTGTTCTTTTGAATAGCTGTGATGTGCGTACAACAGTATATCACATTAAAAATATTGTACATGGAAATAGTTTGTTTCGCACGATTTTTCGTAACCAGAAAAATTAATAAAAATCATGTGCTAGCAACCTTACTGCTGGAAGCATGGTACAGGAAGCTGTTTTACAGTTCTCTATCGGTGGAAAGATGTATCATAAGAGCATATATATATAACATGCATTATGAGCGCGATGGACATTCTTTGCGTTAGGTCAGGGTTAAGTTAGCCCCCAGAACCTCGATTGAGTGACATTTTTGGTGGCAATAATGATTACAGTTACAACCATTTTAAAATTTAAGGCTTTCTTATGTTTCATAAATCATCAGGAACCTTTATATTGATGCAGATATTCAGGAAATTTCATATGTTTTTAAGGACGGCCGAAAACCCTGCTTCTATCATAAAATTATCACAAATCTATTAGAGTTATGAGAGTAGAGTATGTCCACATTCCAAATCGTTCTTCTTATCCATATCGAAGCACAGTATGTATAATCGAATGCCCCTTTACTTCCTATTGCCATTGTTAAAATTAAATATCTATAATCGTACTTTGAACGTTCAATTGGTGATATAAATTTTAACCTTTCAAGGTACCCCATGATTTTGAAATGTAATATTATAATATAAAGTAGAGAAATATTAGTAGTTGTTCAGCTACGCTGGAAAATGGAATACTATGGAAAAGATTAGAGAGTGAAGACGCAAGGCGAGTGAAGACGAAGAGGCAAGATTTTATCATCTCAAACAGAAAAGTGTGAGAATCGGCCTCAAATTTGAAAGTTTGTTCTAAGATTTGAAGAAAGATAAAATCGATCGAAAGCTATCCAAATTTTATTTAACTTCTCAGAAAATTCGGAAATTTTCTATTCTTATCGCCAACTATCGCACCTCAATGACACTTAGGATATTAAGAACCTTTAAACACGATTTTTATCGGGTTTCCCATTCTTTTTTCATGCGAATGGCATTTTTTATTTTGGTAAACGGAGTTTGGGTTCCACTCTGATGTCGTTCAATCAGTCAGAAAAAAGGAATTTGATACAAGGTGCGGTGCGAGTTTCTTCCTTTGATTGTTGGAACCTCCTCCGTTCCACGCCATTAACATTCTTCATAATGCACCATTCGGGTTCATATTGCAACGAGAAGTGTGGGCTATGATACCCGTAATGTTACGGTTCAAGAATATTTAAAAGACTTCGCAGGCTTTTGGAGAATATCCTGAATTTTCTAAGGAAAGACCTCAGGTTTTACGACATTAACCCATTTCTTTACGCACATGGTTCAATCATAAATGGAGCAACAAATAAAACATTACTGTTAAAACTTCATATCGACCAAAGCCTCAATTTTTGCTATTTCCCTTTTGATGGCTTTCCACGTACTTAATCCAGGTGTAGAGTCAAAGCTCAAAATAATTTAATTTCTGATTTGAAAAATTCAAACTAAAACCTACCTAAAATGTCTCTTTACTTCACTTAATATTTAGTCCTAGCATTGGTGCCGCTCTACGTTCGTATGGGATCGTTTCCTCCGAGGAAAAATCTCAGTGTCGTCACGAATAGGTACAGAAGATACCAAAAAATGATTTTTCTTGGAAAAATTCATTCCTCTACGCTTACAAAACGAAAATTAAAATACCCAATAGTTCCGTCCATTCCGTTTTAGTTATTTTGTCATTAGAGATTCTATCACCCACCCAAGTCAACACGAGTGGCTCATTGAATGGACGAAAACTTACGAAACGAAACGGAAAGAAAGTGCGACACTTCAGTGGGGTCCCTTTTGAATTTACCCACTCTTATTTATTTTCACAACCTCTAAAAGACCTACTTGGTACATAATCTTCCCAAGTGGCGTCTACGGCTTCAGCGAGATAACGGATCAATTTTATGAAAGGCTCGGGAGTGCAGGATGGACCGTTAGCAACGTTACGATTTGATGGAAGTTCTACGAAAGGCACTTTGAGAGATCGGGCCCAATCTACATGGGAGACATTATCGAATGAAAAGTTGTAAATTGCGCCATTTGAATGCTAAACAAAAGAATACTACTCCCTCGCGTTATATTTTCCAGGGAAAAAACGATGTGAAGTTTTGGCAAATTTAATGTCTTACAAACCGATTGCGGAAATACATTTTGTCAGGATCGATTCACGACCAAAACGGTAACAAAATTAGCACAACCATTAAATGACTTTAAAATGAAGTATCATTTAATTTTATTCCAATTTTCATGATATAAATTGCAATTTTCAAATAATAGATGGTGACCTAACACCTCTTGTTTCGTTCCTATCTGAGGGTTGGGCGGATAACATTTCTTTTACCTCTATTTTAACTCTTTCTTTTACCATATTCTCTTCACACAATGACCCAGAAAATCTAACTACAACGTACTTCTGCTATAGCATTGAAACTCTGGGATTTCTGAGGTTCTCATGAAATATGAAGCTTAAGATAAACATGAACGTTGAGGGGTATAAACTTGCGATTGCAGAACATTTTATATATTTAGAAAGAATTTTAGATGAAGGTAGACAATTTGGTAAGAATATTAGGAGGGGAATTTCATTAGGTGAAGAAGTATATACAAAGATGAGGGAATCCATAAAATGGACCTAAGGAAAGATGTAAAAAAAGATAAAAGTGAGTGATATGAGAGTGATATGTATCGTGGTTTTGTATGGCATGAAAACTAGGTTGCTGAGGAAAGGGGACAAGCATAGTTTATGTTTTTGAGATGTAAGTGTGGAGAAGGATGGGAAAAGTTAATGAATGGAAACGTAAACGAAGGAAGAAGTCCCGGGCTTGGTAGGGGAGGGCAGGTTTCTGAGTAAAATACAAATATGAAAGGAAAAGTGGATACAGGGTGGCAATGGATTGTTGAAAAGTGCTATAGAGTTTGGGTAAGCGTGGTAGAGGAAGGAAATATTATGCATATTGAATGGGATGAAGGGAAGCCGAAAATAATGGGTTTGAAGATTGGGTTATTGTAATGCATGCTGCTGCGGTATTAGTGTCTTGTTAGTTGTGTTGCAGAGGTGTACATCAAAAGGCAACCATAACCGAAAGACCCGTTAATAATAATAATTTTGCTTGCAAATTTTAATTATGTGGATTCCAGAAGCTGAAGCTATCGCGTAGAAATCATAAATGATTCATTTCATCAACCGTTTCGTGAACTTGCAAACTGTACCTCTCTTATGTACCAATGCATCTCATAATTAATTTAATTAAAATTTATGGTAGTTTGTACAAAGAAAATCAATAAAATTACTTGGTTTTTCAAACGCTTTGTTGCGTTTTGGATTTAAAATTGCACTATGCTGCATCGAACATTATCAACTGTAAGAGGTTTATTTTTTCATATTAAAAACTTCATTACTATCGCATTTGTCTAGTTCTAAAAGTTTATCCAAAAAATGGTCCAGAACAGGAAGACTTTTTTTGGTCGACGCACGGCACAGGCAATATTCTATCAGTGACCAAGTTCAGAGACAAGTCAGTGTTAGGATAGTTTTGAGACAGTAAACTCAAGCAGTTTCCAAAAATTCGACGGGCTAAAAGAAACGTTTTGCAATTTGTGGCTAAAAGGATTCAATGTTATTTTCAATTAAAAAGTATTCTTTTGTTGTTTGAGGGTGTGGCAGTGAAAAATGAACTGCGATCAATCCATGGAATTCATATGCCTAAAGTTAATTTTTTCATTATTGGGGCGCGGTAGTCCAGTGGGTAGAGGGCTGATCTGCTAACCGGAAGACCCGGGTTCAATTTCCGGTGACGACCGACTCTAGGAACCCTTAGTTTCACCCAAGCTGTGTATCATTTTTCTGGTGTTATGTCATCCTGGGAAATCACAGGCGGTACAGGGAAAGGAACTGGCTACCCT
>LYUA01000129.1:188672-198776 GCA_002093875.1 Calopteryx splendens
ATTGAAATGATTTATATATTGTAAGATTGTATTGTAATTTGTATTGCAAAATTGCAAAATGATGGTGCTATTTGTTCCGTATTTCATTTAATGTTTAAAAATCTGTAATGTCTTTATAATTTTTTGCTCTTACTGACCAACTTGTTTATTGCTTAAATATTGTGTAATTTTAATTGCACTAATGACTAGATGCATTTTCTTGTTTCTCAACATGTTAATTCCAGTGTATATAGTATGTCCCAAGGGAGATCCTCCCAGAACAATTTATTGGGTTGTTTCTATTTCTATCGTTCCTTTCTCCCCGACCAAATTTTCTGTCCGTCTTGCTCTCAACATCTTCACCAACAACTGCATAAAGTCTTCCCATTACAACTATGCGAGCATTCCACCGTTCCTATTCAGTAATATGTTCTATCCTCTCATTAAAAACTCCTCGAATTCTTAATCTAAATGCTGACTAGTTGGCATATTTTATCCAATTATCAAGGATGGATTATTTAATTTTTCACATCCTCCTACCTCCCCTTTTTCAGTGTTATTACACCTTACGGGATAGTAAGACATATACCGATAGGCTCATATTGTAAAACAAATTAAAACTAATTCATAGGAACAGAGTAGATTTATTAAGGTTATTGAAAAAATCAATTGAATGAATTTATACAAAGGTTTAGTTAAGCGTCCGGATGAGAGGAAGACTTTAAGTTTTTCTCTACTATATATTTAAAACAATTTTGAGTTGTTTTCAAAAATAATTCTAATTACAACAAGGATTTCGGTTTAACAGCCAACTGTGTAGTCAGCAAAATTATGTGACCCAGCTGCACTCACTAGTGCCCAGGAAGACCCAGCCACGAAGCTTCTCACTTGAAAAGGGATAAATGTAAGCACTTCCTCCCTCTATGCCTTCCTTGACTCAGCCTATAACCACCAGTATCTAAGGTTACAACTATCTAATTTCTAAATGCATAATTTGTTTAAATTGAAACTGTAAAAATGTTCTTCCTTCTTGAACATATAAAGTTTGAATGGGAGAGTTGAAGAAAAATATTTTTTGGAAGGTTGTTCACTTTTTTGACGCCACTACAAAGAAGATTCTTTCCTTAAAGATTAATAATTCTTCCCGAGCTTAGTAGTTTATTCGTAGTAAATATTTCATCATTTTTAAAACTGGAGAAAGTCATGCGTTGATGACTTCCTATTTTGTACTTTGAGCTCGATTAACGCCTTCATTATTCGGGATGAAAGGGCGTCTTTGAATGTTTTCACATAATACCAGACACACCCTTCTCCGTCATTTTGGTAAAAAGGGATTGCAGTGTTGCAATCGGTCGCGTCCGCGAATGCGTTGAACAACGGAGGGTAGGCGGGAGGGCGGGGGGAGAGATCGAATCCCCTTTCAGGGGGAATCATGCCCCCCCCCCGCGGGGCGAGTGCCCGGGGGACTCGAAGGCGTGGCGGGTTTGCAAACCAGCGAAATCTCAGCTGGAGCCCAATGTCGCAAATCTCATTGGGACAGAGCCAAAAAAAAATATAACGAGAGTTTTGAATTTGAAACGGCGAAAACGTCGGAAGATAAGGAAAAATTACTTGAATGATCAATCTCCGAGGTCGAAATGAAGAATGTTTCTTTCTCAAATGTGACTCAAATATCACTCCAGGCGGATCGACGTGAAGGACTCTTTAATGCTCTGAAGGCGCATGAATTTTTCATGGCGAAAATCGAGCCCAGCGATGCGTGAAGCTTTGGGGAGGGAGGCTAACGGGTAAAGGAAGCCTAGGGGGATAATAACGGAATGAATTTCTGGCTGTTTTGATGAAAGCTATGGGACGAGGAAATAGCTCGCGGAAAATCTACTTTTAGTAGACTTTTGAGAAAATATTAAAACGGGAATTAAAGTATCTTAGCGTAGAA
Source organism: Calopteryx splendens (assembly GCA_002093875.1). Taxonomy (NCBI): domain Eukaryota; kingdom Metazoa; phylum Arthropoda; class Insecta; order Odonata; family Calopterygidae; genus Calopteryx; species Calopteryx splendens. The sequence continues at coordinate 190,588 of LYUA01000129.1, forward strand.
GATACAAGACGAGTATAATATATGTTCATCAAAGAGTGTGTTAATCAACATCCTTTGCATAGGTTCTCCGATCTCCGTTTTGCCATCGAAGGGTGGATACGCTAGATCGATATTGATGCTGCGGGACATTTACGCCATAATTAGTTCAGGATGTAAAAAAACCAAAGGTCCTTAAAAGCTGAAAAGATAATCAATAAAATTGCAACAGGGAATCGCGAGGAAACTTTAACTTTCCTACTTTGACTCAGATCAATTTATATTCTGCTTCAAATTCAGCTGTGAGTGAGGAGACACCTTTTTCGTCGTTATCAGCAGCATAGTTTTCTTTTAGTATTGTTATATAGTTATGTAGCAATTTATATTTCTTATAGTATTAATATATCACCAATTATTTTAATAGTAGCAAGGGTTTCTGACAAATATTCCCGGTCCTGTTTTGATAATGGCGTAGTATTGCTGCTGAGAATTTTATTAATTCAGCATGAAAAAAATTCCAAAACTCTGATGGCATTTGGTACATGCAAGCAACTGTTCTCCTCCTTTTGGCCCTTCGTCACGCTTTCTGCGGATGCCAGGATAGGCTGAACACTGGTAGAAACATCCCCCGACTGAATAACCTAATGACATCACGACAACTGTGGGAACATTCAAAATCTTGATCCTCAGGATGGTTTGAAATAGGAAGGAGCGAAAGTAATACCCCTATTAATAAAGCTAGTGGGGAAATATGAGCATTTATTGATGTATTCAGTTATTTTAATGAATTAAGGCCACCTTACATTAGAGTAAAAACATTATCTCGATCATTACTTCAAAGTCATCAAATTTCAACACCGTGACTATAACGGCAAATGCAGACTCGGTGATTCATTAATTTCAGAGATTAAACTTTCAGGATATACTCATTTATTTCATAGGCATTTTCTCATATATAAATCATGCGCATTTCATTCCTGAATTTGATATTCAAATAATGCAATATGTACGAGAAAAAAATAAAATGGATTTGCATGATTATTCTCTTGATAATATAGTGTATGTACCTAGATAGTTTTGATTGAAGTGCAAATAATTCGTTTTGAAATCCTATATTAGTTATGATAGTTATCATAGAAAATTTATTCAAATAACAACTCCGAATGGATATTTAAGGACCATTTCGAAATGTTTGCATGAACAATATTGTTTATCAATTGAAATTGACATTATGTTGAACGGTTAAAATTATTCTATGATCATAGCACTTACCTAAATTTAAATAAAATTTAACCCATTTAATTAGAGATTAACTTAGAAAGGAGAAAATACAATTGCCTTAAATAGAGAAATTCCTGCTAAGGCTAATATGTATTCGGATGATCCCATGGGAAATTTAACTGACCAAAAATTTTACAAATATAAAAACGATATAGACACACAATATAGAGGTGAATTTGGTCACCTTAAACGTGAATGTTTACTATTGATAATCTTTAAACAAAGAATTATCTTGAAATAAATAGTGTTTTAGTAAATTTAGCATATAACCATGATATAGGGATAAAAACTATTGTAACTGATTTATTAGGAACGCTTTAACGAAAGTAAAAGAGAAGAACGTACGTTTAGGAAGCTGATGAAAATATATCGCTAGAGTGTTTATAGAAACGGTTATGTTTCGGGGTGGCTCTTCCTATCACTTTATTTTTAGATTTCATTGCCTATTCTTAAGATTAGATGCTTTATGTCGGTAGATCCAATTTAAAGGCAAAGAAGCAATCTTCCTCACGACGGGCTCCATTTAAGGAGCACGTTCGGTAAATGGAACCCATGCGGGGAAATTTCACCCCTGGCGTAGAAAACATTTCGTCTTGCATCTAAAAAATAACTACTATGAAAGCAAATACTTCGCTCCGATCATTCCCTTCTAAAGATTATAACTAATGGGGAGCTAACGATTCCGCACAAGGGACTAAATGTAATGAAAAAAATAATATAAGATAGGTTCACTCCTGAATTTCAATGCAATACTTGTATTAGTTGCCCGGATTATATTTACCGATTTGATACCGTTCTTAAATTAGATTAAATAAGGCTTAAACTGCTTGAATTTGGAACTACTTCTATACAAAAATAATAAGAGATGGAAATCAAGTGAAGCGTCTTGCTTTTAATGCAGACCTTTTCCCATTTATCACTACCCTTCATTCATTGCTGCTTGCACATCTGCCTTGAAGACAACACTTTATTTTTTGTATTACGAAATATCTATTCAGGTTTGATTAAAGATTAATGAACTTATAAGGAAAACATGTGATTGGAGAATAAGATATAATTAAGAGATTTGACGTACTAAATCGACGGACCAGATATAGTTCTATTTGTGGAAGCTTGAGGAACAGAGTGGTTGGTTCGTGTTGAGGGGTTGGCAGAGGACCGGATGTGTACAGTATATGTATAGTAGTGCTGCGAGATATATATCATAATACAAGAGAAAGGGGCAGACTAATGCTTCGATAGCTAGTTGAGGTCAATTAAAATCTGGAGATAGGTGAAAATTAAAGAATGGAGGAGAAGATTATAGATTTGAAACAATGGAGGTTGAAGAAAACAAGGCCCCCCAAGGGAGTGCCACGAAGAATGAGGAAGAGGTAAGTTTTAAAATCATTCTCCCAATATTGGAATTTTTATTTTCCTCACATGTGGATCCCACATAAGTGTTGAAATCGGCTTCTAAGGTTTTTGAACTCACTATAAAATAAGTAATAAATGCATTCCCTATTAATAAGAGAATGTAAAAGATATGCTAAAGTTAATTCATAGTTTATCCAATAAACAACATTTAACACGACTTGCTAGTATTTGTTACTTGATAAAGGTACATATATTTGGACGTAGGTATATAATATTTTTTTTGGAATAAAAAGGCTACAACCAGACTATATATTACTTAATTGGACACATTTATATTAATTTCTGAAAAAGCGCCCTGGTCAGTTAGGCATGAGTGATATCGTTTAAAATATGCTATCAAGTGGACAAAAATTATCTTAAACGATATTTGTAGCACCCATAATTGAAAGAACTTGATGCCCGAAGATTAAATGCAGCCCTTTACCTAATGGAAATATTCAATTTTCCGCGTTTTATGCTGATACGGAAGGAAGAGAGATCAAGTCCAAGTTTTCATTTATAGGCGAGACCCCAGTTCGCCAAATGCGCCCTCTATCATGGGCGAAAGCTTTTTTGGCGCCCCTCGACTTCGAGGGGCGCCGAAAATACTCTTCATCCATTCACCGTCCCACTCCTTGAATCAGTAAGTACTCTGCAGCCCGCTCATATCAAGTACCGTTTTCTTAACACTAAAAAAACTCCATATAACTATCACCTAATTCTCCGTTATTAAGATGCAGGTTCTGCATCAGGATCCTTGATTGCTTAGGATTAAGTAGTGGAGATTACTGTGTAGAAGTATTTAGCGCAATTAGAAGACATGGAAATTTTAACCTAATTTTGATACGCAATTGAGACCTCATGGCTACTTTTTTGTTTCTCCTAAGAAGATCCTTTGCCTCCATTTTTTCTCATTAAGTCCTCTTCTCTCTCTACTGCTTATGCTTTTCACAATTTTGGGGTCATAATCTGTCATTAGGTGGTAGAACGACGTTAGATCTCACGGTGTAACTTTTCAAAGTGAGCCAGTAATACATGGAGGTTATATACTCTATATGCTCTATATGGTCTTCTATATGACAATTTATCAATGGCATTATCGCCTAGGGTGAATGATTTTATGATACTACCTTCAATCCTTAAAAAACCCATATAATGTACACACATTAAAATATCGTAATTATCTGTTATGGAAATGTGATTCACAAAGCATATGCGGTTAGTTGTTGGAACGTAGGAGGTGGTACGGGAGAGCTAGAGAGAAAACTTTTCCAAAGCAGTAATGTGAAAAATGAATATCAATTTTAAGACGTGATTTAAGAATAAGTATTAATTGAAGAGAGAAATTATCTGAAATGTACTCCCTCGAATGCCTCATACTAGCATACACCATTTATAAATACGTTCTTTAGATGAAAGTGGAGGTGTCACACTTCTAACTGGGATAACCTACATTTTTTAAATAAACCATATTTGGAGAGTAAGGTGATGACATCGTATACTTACACATTTCCCACCCCATCTTCGTCCTATGTAGGGCTCCATAAAATAAATGGAGCTGACTGAAGGAAATAGTTTGAGAATTTCTGCATTAGACCCATCGTACGTAATTCATGACCGACACTCAAATATTTATTTTAACTCCTGAAACGGAAATAACTATTTTCGAAAAGTTCGGAATGAGGCTAAATGCTTGCGCCGTGATGGCGACGCCATTGCTTGCGCATTTTGGCCGACCAATCAACGATTCCGCTTCTGTGGCTTTTCACTCGTAGCTGCAGTGGAGGGAGAGGAAGAGACGGAGGCAGGAGGACGGGGGAGAAGAGGGCGACCGGAGGGAGGCTAGGGGTGGGGGTGGTACCCTCTTGTGGGGGTTCTATTTTTTATCACGATAAAATTACGTCATCCGGGACAACTCTTAGGGTTTTCAAGTGGGTCAAGAGCATCGAACCAAAATTCTTCGAGCTAATGACCTTGAAATTGTCTGGTTTTTCTTTGGGGTGGGGCCGAGAAGGTAGCTGGAGAAAAAAGGGAGACAAAGGAAGGAAAATAATAATCAAGAACGCCTCAACCACTTGACTGAGTTTTCGAAAAAAACCCTGGAAGGAGCCTTATATCTTTGCAGGTCGATAAGACTCCTCGTTCTCACCGTCTTACGTCTCACTTCTTCTATTTGACCGATTTATTTTTACATACGATACTTTGAAATATTTCGCTCACACTTCAATAAAATAAAGATAATAGCATTTTGAAATATAGCCAAGGTTCATTTTCCCCAAAACCATTTGCCCAATTCGATTTATGCAAAACGATTTAATAATTGCAAAGGAATTTCTGGGGAACGTTAATAGAAAGCTTAGAGTATTCTAATGGAACTTCTAGTATATGAACCTTAATTACGGAGTAAATAGAAGCACAAAAAGTGAAAATTTCTCTGCTTTCCCAAAAGTGTGAGGCATTATCTTCACTGAAATTTAAGGTTTATTTCATTGACGATAGTCTTTTTTAACTTGTCAATGAAAATTCCTGTCTGCTGTAATCTTAGCGCAGTCATGGTACTTGTAGAATTTAATCTTAACATTCTGCAAATGCATACATATTTTCATTCAGGAATATGTGATTGCGTAAAATATTGCATTTTATAAAACGAAATATGTTAGTTAAAATTTATTCCTAAGTGTAGATTGTAACGACGATTCGGAGTGATGTATTTCAGAACAAATTTCCCGTTGACTTAAATTATATTCATTCTAAAATTCGACTTAAATCAAATATCATGCGGAACTACCCTGCTAGTGATGACTTCGTTGAAATTATCCATACTTACAGAATTTTAAGAGAGTAAGCTACTCCAAGAAATTTTATTCCACATCGACGACCTAGGTTTCGACAATTTTGACCAGCTGGTAACAGCATTTGTCAATACCTAAGTCAAGGATGTGGAAAAAAATTTCTTGGAGAAACTTACTCTCTTCTTATTATTCATAAGTAAAAATATCTTTGGCATTCAAAATAATTATGATTTTCTGTAAACAATCATATATCGTTCCCTCCCAGAATTAATAGTATTGGACTAAAACCCCATAACCCTTTGTCCGTGTATCTCTCTTTCTTGAATATTTAAAGAAGATTAAGGTATATAATCCCGTACACATGGTGTCCAATCCTTGCCAATAACTCTGGTAATGTGAAATTAAACGTATAATTGGGTAATTCCACGTCAATTCAACAAACGATCTGGCAGCACCCTCTCAGATTTAGTTTTATCTTTACTCGTTGCATTGATTGATATCCATAAAAAAACAAGCCACGTAGAATAATTTTGCGATTACATAAAGTTTGTACACCATATGAACAACTGAAATTTTCGTCGAAATGTGTGAAACGACCCATGTCCAATATAATTGCATTATTTAATATCAAATAAGCATTTTCATAACTAATATCAAAGGACAAAGATTCATATTTACAATAAAAAAGTATTTAAATGAATATAAAAATATTTTTTCTTGTTTAAACAATATTAAATATTTAAACGTCATGTCTCAAATAATCAATATGCGGTTTTTCTTAATTTTATTTATATTATAGTTTAAATATTCCTATTTAATTTTAACCATTTGGAGAAGTTGCTTTTGTTTAAAGTGAGAAATTATATTTTGAGCTTTCATCTTCCCACCCGAAAGTGCCATATGGCTACTAATACTACTACTAAGCACACGCGAAAATGATAGTAGGCTGCAGAGAGGTCCTTCGGTCACCAACTGACGCTAAATGATTTTTACTCTCTTGTGTTTTTATAGCCGTACGTCTTATTTCAACCAGCAGATCGGAAGATCAGTGCATATGACAGCAGAATCTTAAGGAGAAGGATTATCACCATGGCCTCTTCAACTTTGGTTTACTGTTGATGGTGTCCTGAAGTTGTATGCAAGATACATCCTTTCCATATAGGTATATACGGAAAGGATCGAAATTTATAAAATAGCTAAAAAATATGTAATTCACTAATCATTTTAATGCATTCACCATTATGCGTTTCAATTGCGATAGGGTATTTCAGGAAGTTATTTAAAATCTGAGAATATATTTCACCTTTTTTACAAAATTCAATTGGGATATACTGTTATTGACGAAGCCTTATATTTAGAAATATTACCAGGAAGATTACTGTTCGGTCAGTTCATCAAACAATGTTCAGTAACTTACATAATGGAAATCCAACGGGATTTGAAGGAGCAAATTCCTAGATGGATAGAATGAATAAACCATATTGACCTAAAGAACGAAAGAAGAATATTGCAAATAACCAGGGACCAATTCTGCGCTGGACAATGATCATCAATACGACCGATGACAAGATGGCGTGACGTATTGCCATAGTACCTGCAAGAGAGATACAGAAAACATTCGAGGAAGATGAAAATATTCACTCGCTTCCCTCTCGATGAAGCAAGATTTAGTGTTTGGACTAAATGTAGTGTATGTACATTGGTGTAGTAAGCATTTAAAATGGATGCGCGTCAGAAAATATTATATGTTTTATGGCGACCGGGAAGCATACAATGGGTCGTTTATTATTTCGTCATTTGAATCCAATGACTTTAAAATTTCTAACCGCTCGAGTGCATCCAGGCAAAGTCCCTTTCTCTCTAAGTGTAGGATTTTGAGGTTAAAATTACTTTTGTGTTTATTTTCAAAATGTTTAGCAAATTGTGATGCTCGGTTCAAATTTTTAAATCAGGCCTTATGTTTTTTAATCCTTACCTGAAATTTCCGTCCTATTTGCCCTATGTATAGGACGGTATAGGATTCGCACTGAAGTTGATAAATTCCGCTCCTTTATAAAATTGGGATTTTATCCTTGGTGCTTGACAAAATATTCTTCAGCTAAGCTTTATTATAGAAGACTGGCCTTATTTTGTCTTTTGGCAAAGCCTTATTTTTTTAGACGATAATTTTCAGAGGCAAAAAATCCTCCTCCATTTCACTTCAGTGCACATTTCGGAGGTGGTACCAAGGATAGAATTATTAGGTATTTTACTTAATTTAAAAAAATACAATTATTTACAGGGATTTTACTTAATTTAAACAAATACAAAATCTATCAATTGTGTAAGGTATCCGTTATTTATTGCAATGCATGTAAGTGTCCCAAGTTCTGTTTTAGTATTAACATGTGACATGTGTATATTAATTTGACGGTGAATCGTATAATGAAAAGCTACCAATTTTTGGAAGGAATGGTGTCTGCATTTACATTATTTGACTAGGCCTATACACATGTCTTTCCTGAAAGTCGAAAATTCCAGCAATTTATTGTTTTTGGAGATATTAAGATCTAAAAAGTTGATCGATCCGTCACTTTCTTTTTCTGCTGTAAATTTAATGGGTTTGGTTATTTAATTTAAAAGAATCAAGAAATTCTCTAGTTATCTCTCCGAGCCAGACCACACACAAAAGTTATAATCGTCATAGCGATACCAATGAAAAATGTTTTTAACTAAAGCATTTGAAGAGGAAAACAGATCACTTTC
>LYUA01000129.1:455438-467241 GCA_002093875.1 Calopteryx splendens
GGGGGGGGGGGGGGGGGGGGGGGGATGGGGGCTGGAAAGGGTGGAGGTCACGCATCTGAAACCACAACTGTGCTGCGGGCAAGCATCCCGAGCGAAGAGGATTTTCATTTATTTGGATTTCCGTGTGGTTGAGATAAATTTTCGGTCTCTAGTCATTGGTTTACCTAAACTGAAGACAAAAAACAACTTAATGCTATAAATGACAATAAATTTCCGTAATACGATAATCAATTTTATTTTTATCTAATTCATTAAAAAGTTCAATAAAGGCATCCTTTTTACAACAGAATTCACCGTCTTTAACAAACTGAATTTCGTTGTCAAACGGTTATCGTGATAACTAGTTACAAGTTTCCGAAATCTCTCAAAAATAAGGTAAAATGAACTTGAATATGCGTGTTACACCTTCGCTTGAAATGTACCTTGTTACTACACCTGTTTCCTATACTCTGCCAAATGATTCAAAGTAATACAAATAATAAAAATGATATGAAATTGGAGTAGACCTTTCACTATTACTAGTTAGTCATTTTTTCGGAGGGAAGGAATGACTTTAGAAAGGCGGGAATGTGCATGAAGCCAAGCTACTTCACACGCGCCAGTTCTTCCGTCGATTGGAAATCCATCTCCACCCATTTCTAACGAATTTTATCTAAGGGACGATCGTAAGGCAAAGCACACGGATGTGCTAAATTATAACTTTCGAATGAGAGGTGACAAAAAATTAAGCACCGAGTTAAGAAGACTAAGTTTTTGCCATGAAAAGATAGAAATGAAGAATTCAACCCCTCTGACGCACATTGAGCATATGTTGCATTGATTCCATACGGTTAGAAATTCTATCACACAGTAGAATAATGGCCGAGACAAAAAGAGATGAATAAAATACCTACCCAACGAATTCTAATCTATCCATTAATAACACACAAATTAGACTGCACTGAAAAACGAAAAAGTAAAAACGGAATTGATAGCAAATTACACTAAGTTCACTTGTCGTTTCGGCAACTCATTTAGGGCATCGAATGCAAAGATCACTGAAAAACGTTGATTTCGAGAGTTATAATTCATTTATTCAAAATATACTTTATCTGAAACCACCATTTTGATTCATTCACGGTTACTGAGCCAGGTCTTACATGAATGTGCGCATTCATGTGTTTTTATTTGACTTATCTCTAAGTTGAGGCGTTCCCTCCCTCTATTGGCACATAAAATCTATTTATTATTCTATTTATTGATCCAAATGAAATGTAACAGAAATGGGCATCAGAAAGGATATCCGAAAATATTTGGATGGAAATTAAATATGTAAAATTTTATAGCGGGAAACAAACTTTATTTTACCTTTCTTTAATTCGTAAAGATTCGCCGATGCACATTACAAAAGCTGACTTGCCCCAATCTTCGTCTTTATTCCTAACTTTTCTTTTGATTCCTTTAATTTCGATTTGTTCACGGCGAAGATTGTTTGAAATAAACCTACTTTTAGCTTAAGATCAGCTAATTAATGTGCAACGTAATTCTCGGCAATATAAGGTCTTTTTCTCTCAAGTCTCAAGTTCACGGGACACAGTATTTTAAATGCGCTAAAAATAAATCCAAATCCAGAAAGTGGATAAATCGACACCGGGTGAAAAGTCAGTCCAATCTAATACATGGTCTGCGTCACAAGTCTGCACGGATGGCCTCAGTGAAATTCGGTGCGTCCTTATTTAAGGAGTCGGACGATGAAAAAAAATGAAACATTCAATCAATTGATTGTCTCAAGTGGCGGTTTCTCTGCCCTCCTTGGAGCGGCAGAGAAACAATGATCTCCTGCTGATCGAGGCAAAGAGATTGCACTGGGCTCCAGATGGCGCTGCAGGCGAGAGGAGGTCACGTTGGAGGGAGTGCAGAAGGGGTGAACCCCCTCCAATTCCCCCCCTCTCAACTGATTCTTTGATATTTCACCGAGACTTCATTGTTTCCCGGGAATTTATAAGTTCAAAGTTCACGGCGGCTGATCTTGGCATGCGTAAAGGGCAAAGCGGCCGCCTCCTCCCCCGTCCACCCACCACCCCCTCCGCACTCGAGGCGACTGTCTTGTGACGAGCCCCGCGAAGGATTTAGGAAGGAAATGTGTGGATGGGGGGGCGCGTGCAGAGCACGCAAATAATCCACAAAATGGAATGAATTGGAAAGAAACGGAAAATCTAGCTAGGACGATTAAAGAAATATACAAAATTGAGCTGGCGGAAAACCGAAGCATTTTTCCACGACTACAATGAGAGATAAAACTTCTGAAAGTGAAAGGCGTGAGGGAAGAGCGAACGGTATTGTGAGAGCGAGAGTGGCATTATGGGAAGGAGGCTCCGAGACGAGGGAGAGGAGGAAGGCATCCGCTCTCGTGCGCGCCGGCATTCGCTGAGGAGGGGGAAAGGGGAGGAGAGGAGACGAGGGGGGGAGGGAGGAGGAGGAGTGTGAGGGTCGCTGAATGGCCGGGAGGGAGGGAATTATGATTCCCGGCGGAAGACATCCCCGGCAGTCGTGGAGAGGAGTCACGGAGGAGGCTTCGTAAGGCAGGGAAGGAAACCGATAATGGAACCGTTGGAGCCTAAATTTCGAATGAAAGGGAAATCGCGAAGGAATTAGGTACGCTAGGTGAAGGGAAATGCCGCGCCGCCGTCCACAGCAATAGAGGGGAAGGGGCAGGGCCATGATGCCCTCAAATCCAGTCTGCCATCTGAACCAGTACGGTACTGGGGTGAAATCCGGAGGATGAACCATATCGGTGGGGAGAATAATAAAAATGGCATCCACGTTACTCAACATCTATGTTTTTAGCATAAAACTTACAAATTAGCAGTTCAACAAATTAGTCTACCACTTTGTCTGCATTGCCTGTTACATCCATTAATATTATGACAACGCTACAACATTATTCCTCTAAGGTCTATTTACTTCTCACAGATATGGGAGGTTGAGTCTTTTAGGAGTCTACCGAGTCAACATTTCATAAAATGTTTCAAAGCACAGCTTATACTCAGAAGAAACTCGTGAAGAATTTTTTATGCGTCACAAGAAAAGTATGTATTCGGTAACTCATAAATGTAAAAATCTATTTCCTCATTTGCTTACTGCGCAATTACTTCTGCCCGTATTTTTGTATCGATGGAATCTAAATATTCCGTGCATCTTTTTGTTCTCATCAATGAGAATTATTTCTTGATTTATAAACCTAATTCCAAGGATAAGAAAATCGATGCAAAGGTAATTTATTTTTTGTGTTTTCTAGCCAGGATTACGACTATTTTATCTCAAAGTTGGAGGCGCCCAAAGAACTTTCGGCGAAACGACAAAAGAATCCAGGTTTAATTAAGGGTAGTTTTATAGATCATTAGAGCTGCAGAAAGATTGCTGGAGTCATTTTTACCAATAGGATTACACTTATGGGTAATTGTGTGCTTCCAGCACCAAAACCTTTTAAAATCGCGTTTTAAACGTAGTTAGGCGTATTTTAATGGTTTATCAACGTAGACTTAAAGTTTTCATTCGTAAGCAATGCACACTTTTAATATAATTTACTTCTAAAATTCATAAAAGTGAAGCGTGGATTTCAGTATTTTAAGCGTCAGGTTTTATGCATAGAGAACAATTCGCCCCGGGTTCATCGTTTTGGCGGCTGGTCTCTCTTTTCCTGTTCATCTAACTAACTAGCAAGTTTCGCCTGAATTGCAGAACTCGATCTTCAAATGAAAGAAACGCTATGGAACGGAATGGAATGTGAATCGTAGTCTGATTGTTAGGTGTTCAAAACTCCAATATCATCAGCGACAGCTCCTACATGTAACGTGGAAAAAATGTTAGAACATTCACATCTCAAACAGCACACGTACCTCAGGACTTAGAATTGGCTAACTGAGATGGAATGATGCGACGATGTAACCGAGGATTGTTACGCGCTCCCTTATTCGAACTGTCATGACCATTAAACGCATCTACATCCAAATATTACCAGATCAACCCCTACATGGGGGTGCGGCGCAGGGTTTTAGTTCACCAGCCATTTGTGTAATTAAAGATCGTATCATGCGGGAGTCATTTGTTACCATTTAATTCCGGTAGGTTCAAACTGTCGCTGATTTTTTTTTAAACTTGTGTTGTCAGGTAATGTGCGAAAGGGAAAAGGGATTCCTGAGGTTTATTGGTCTGCTCGGCTGCCAATCTCTCTCGACTTCTCGTGTTGTGGACTAGCCCACCAATGTATTTTATGGATAAAATGAAAAACCCTCATGTTAGCATTATACTATGATCATTTGTAGTTATCTAAAAATTTAAGCATGCTTCTAGCGGCCGAAAACTCGGGAAATGCAATATTTACGTAACACTTCCTTCTCGTAACGAATCTTCTCGAGATGAATAGCTTTTCTCTATAAATTGTTTAATGAAGAAGTTAGGTTATTTTTATTGCAAGGTTCTACACGATCGACAATTATTTTAATTGAGGCATTGCAAACACAAAATAATACCTCTCCTTAGATTTTTCATTAAAGTATTTCTCCGAAGTTAGTTTGATGAAATCAAGGTTCGTTAGTTCAGGTCAGCAGACATTTCTAAAGTATTATTCTCGTACTCGATAAAATATCTGTATGACTCCGAAGTATCGGTGCAGCATATCATCTCATGGCGGAATATGATACGTTGAAAGTTTTCTTCCTTTCGCATCCATCCAAAGTGCTTTACCTGAACCATTATTCTTATCAACCTTTTTCCAATCTAATGGTGGAAAGGTAAAGGGATATATTTTCCTAAAAATGAACCACAGCACTTTTTTCAGATTTATCTGGAATTCAACTACCATAACTGACACCGAGCGCTAATATTATTAGTAGAGATCATGTGAAAAGGGGATCTTGGAGCCACTCGAATTTGAAAAATCGCTTCAATTAAATAGGGCACCGACCCTTGATTCAGTCGGTATATGCTCACGTGCGCTTAGAGACCTTCGTGGGAGAAGAGCGTGATGAGAGAAGAAATAGAAATAATGATTAATGGTCGGTAAATTATGATTTAATGCAGAAAGGCGAATCGAATGGAAACCAAAGCGCTTTTCAGAATTAGTGCTACCTGGATATTTGCTAGCATGATCGAATTTGACGTCCTTTAGGGATCAGATACCCATTCGGAGTTTTAAATCCTAAAGAAGTTGAGCACATTTTTTAAAATTTTCAAATGTTAGAAACGTTGAGCTCACATAGATCGTTTGAAAAACGTGTAAATTAAAAAGCAAAAGTACTGTTAAGATTATTTATAATACATGTTTTGTTAAATTACTTTTTTTAATCTAAAATTACTTTGAAAAGGCATGAAAATTTCTTTTTCTCCAGTATTAAAATTTCTCTAGAAAATACTCCTATTTCTTCAGAGCTTTAAAATGTACATCAAATTCTGCTTTAGTAAATCTATTTACAGTTTTTTTGCTGATCTAAGTACAAGAATATACACAAAATTCTATTTTGGTTTTGCATGTATTATCCAGAATACATGCGCTTTATTACTGTTTTTTGGTAATTAATAAATCTATGATAAATGGTGAATATCGTTTTCAATTTTTTTCTTTTAATAGGAACAAATCTATTGAAATATTCTCCAAGTCCTTTATTGAAATCTCAATGGAAATTGGTACAAAATTGCAAGAAACAGAAAAAATCAAGCCGATCATTTTCAAGGAAAACAGTCAATTCAAATAAATTTATTGAAGTGTCTATACTTGCTAACAAGTAAATAAAATATTTGAATGAACTTCATTCAAAAATTTGGTAAATCTACCCAACTTCCTATCTGTGCCATTCTATAAAACCACAAAGTTATTAGGGATAGCCTTATTTAATAAAATTGAAGTTCGTAAAATGATCAGAACGAAATGGGTAATTGAGCTAGAAAGATTCTCGTAAGAGATATATATTATATAATTATAGGAATGTTTAAGACAGGAAGTGAGATACAAGATAAAGACCAAGTGAAGTAACAGGGAAATATAATTATATACCTAATAAACTTAAGGATTATACTAATGATCTTATATTTTTAGGCTAATAAGTGTGCGGTACAAGTGTTATTGATTTGACCCATTATTGAGCCAACGGCAGCCGTTACTAGATAAAAATTTTCAGTTTTCCTGCGCCAAAAATGGAAGCAACATTCGATAAGTAATACATTCTATTGCAATTTGTTTTTGCCTTAACAAATCATCTGATGTGGCTACCGGAGACTTGTGGAGAGCATGTTCTTGCCTGCAGTACAGCTAGAAGATTATTTTTTATGTTTATAATAAGGGAGAAAATACATTTCAAAGGAAGGTGGATCCAGAGCTTCAGTCATTGCTCTCACGGAAGTAAGCATTAACACCGCTACTTCCATTGGGTGAGAAGATCTTTGAAATAGGTGCGTTAAGAGCACTATCAGAAATATTGAGCATTTCATTGGGTGCCACAACCTACACGTTGGCAACTGAAACATTGACCATGATTCGTGTTTGTGCGTGGTGGGTTCCGAGACTGCTCACACACGAAATACAGGAAGTTCATATGCAGGCTGAGTATCTCGCGAAAATTAATGCAAAGTGCTTTTCCCATCCTCTCTGTAGTCCAAGCCTAGTCCCACGTGAATTTTTTCTGCTCGTCAATGTGAAGAAATGCCATTCCCGGAAAGCGAACACTTGCCGCAGGGGACCCAATAATGTTTCAAATTGTAATGGCCATCGCTGACGCAATACTGGAGTCAAATTAGTGAAACTTGCACCATAGATAAGGTAAAATTAAGACATTAAGGTATAATATAAAAATATTTTTTTCGCAATAAATAATGCGGATAAAATAGTTACTGTCACTTTTTATTGAACAGCTACCACACTTGATAAAATTTTTTTCGCAGGACATAGTTTCAACCGATTAAAATAAAACAAATCGTAAATAAAGGGAAATAGTGGGGGGCAGCATCTCAAATGACGGGCGTTCATTAATAAACATGTTGAAGATGAATGAAATGGGATCATATGAAGATGAAGCAGCACTGTGAGGCTGAAAGTATGAAAAAATGAAAGAGTCCACCCCAAATCGAACCCCATGCTTTCTGGAGGCAGGAATATGAGTCCGTCTCACAGCCTATCTTTCTGAGGTGTCTCGACTAGCTGAAGGCTGTACGATTGGATATAGTTTAGAAAGGAGGAATTGAAAAGTAGTGCAGAAAATGAAAACCAATATCAATCAATTATAGACATAATTTTAAAGATACTGCAGGGAATGAGAAGGGTAGCACGCAAGAGAGAATAATAAATAATAATTATAATCAATTGTCTTTATTGCGGTGAGACTGAAATTATAATAGCCCCTTCTTCCAAATAACCCCTAGTCAGAATGGACGATAACTATAGCAATCTAATACTTAGATTAATAGATAGATCTTTGCATGGATGAAGGGGGAGATGCCTTCATACTCAGGCACATTTTTAAATCACTCTAATGCTTTGAAGATAATATTAATTGTTTGGACAAAACCAGGATCATATTATTCTCACCTGCGCGAATGGATTAATTAAGTTGTGTATCATATCTACGAACAAAATATGAAGTACCTTTTTCCTGCAATAATTAAAAATGATTCTATATTAAGAACTTTTTTTAGAATATATTTTCACTACAACACTTCGAAAACTGGGATAAATTTTGAGAAAAACTAGAAATTTTTTTTTTCACCAGAAAAGGATACATTTTTGAACACATATAGTTAAGATAAATCAAGACTATTCAAAATGACCCATTAAATGGCTTTATTTCAAATTATCGATTCTTTTTATTTTCACCGTGAATTTTTCAGTTGAGTTTTATCGTGTCGTTCATATTCAATTTCAGTAGTTGAATCAGTAATTAATGCTGATTTCACGAGTTAACAGTCTGCATTAGAAATTTGCATTTAAAAGGTACAATATGAAACGCACAGAAGTACATCCTTTGCAATGAGGGCGACATTGGTGTTACGATGTGGATGCGGACCTTGGGCGGAGCCCGACATTCTCTCGGCGACGAAAAAGTCGTACGAGGAACCCGTGGGGCAAGGGCGGGACTTTTGGGAAAGGATTACTGTGTGTTATGAATAAGAAGGGTGAGCAATTGGGGTCAGAGTCGAATTACCATATCGGTGGGGGAAAATAAAGAACATTGCTTTGATTATGGTGATAGCCGAAACGTTAATTGCTCGAGGGAAACTATACAAAGTCGTTCCCTCCAGTGTGGAAAACCCTCCGGGTAAACGATGACATAGCAGTTGTACCTCTGATGAGGTGTTTCACTCTGTTGGCGTCTTACTACGAAAATTACAGCGGAGGTAATTTGGAATATTTGTACCTATTTCCTTTTGTCCTTTTCAAAACTTTTCATATTTGAAAATGACTCTTAATACGTCCTTCCACCTTCGTAATAACATTCCCTTGTCTTCTATTTATTTCTCAAAGGACCTTAAGCCTTTTTCTCATCATTTCCGTTCTCCAAATGCTCTTAGTTAAAAATAATTATGATTATTCCTCATGAGCACTCCTACAAATCAATTCTTTCATTCTTTTTTTAGTAATGAAACTTTACCGACTGTTTCCTACCATTCTCCGTATAATATTAACTATAATCACTTCCTTCTGTTCCCTATCTACTCAGTAACATTATCCACCTTCACAACAACATAAAAAAAGGCCAGAGTAAATCATTTCACCCTAATTTATTTGATTTTTAGGTTTTTATTACGCTTCACATATTTTTTTAATTAAACATGTTATTCGGAGTGACAGATGGTGCATAGCGCATAGCTACGTCCACCAATTAAGCCAAAAAGCAATAGAGTTAAAAATAAAACATACGTAGCTATTTGTCATAAAATAAAACAAAAACTTCAATCGCTTAAACTATTGTTTGTGACATGTTTCCATTTTTAGTCCTTTATTATTTTCTCTTGCAGTTTGTTTAACTTGAAAAAGCACTCACAAGTTAATTCATGTTACCGCGGAAGTGAGCGAAAGAAGTCAAACGATACCGAGGTCTAACCTCAGAGTAAGGATTGTGGGTCTTACTAGTATGTGCAATTATGCAAATTATTAGGAAATTTTCTTAAGTAATAAAAAATAATGATTTGTTCCACCTACATTCTCCGATACACACCTTTGTAACAGTTTTCACAGCAATTGTTTCGTCGAAGCTTTACCTGTCATTAAAAGAGTGAACAGTATTGACGATGAGAACTAATATTCAACAGCACATGATAGGAGTGGTTTTTCCGCAATGATGTCCGAAAACCTTCCCAGCCGTCACAAAGAAATCATTTAAATTAGATTGAATGAGACAGCCAATGGAAGGATAGTTGAAATGAAAAATCATTTTAAAATATATATATAACGTTTGTACATAAGGACGAGTACAAACGTAAGAAAATGATAAGTTCATTGAATATTACTAACTAATTAAATACAGTGTGAAAATTGAGGATCAAATCCTCATTATGTCGCTAACTGCGCAATCACAACTGTACTTCGTCAATGCATAGTTGCAAGTGACTACGCACGCTAAATCCGTGTGGCTTTGCTCACAGAATTACTTCATAGACTTGAAGCCTGATGATAATAATATGGACCTGTTTTTCGAAGAATATGTTTCGCGGACAAATAGAAAAACCAATATTGACCAATATAATCCGGGATGAAGCACGAAATGATCTCAAAATCATTTACGAGGAGAAAGCACTTTTCAGCCGAGAGAAGTCATGATTTTGCAATAGCCGGCATTACGCTTTTCGAAAATCGAAGAAAGGCAAACCTTCGCATTGCAACATTGATTTTACTCATTGGCGTTAATAACTGATATAATGCCCCGGGATGGATTCGAATTTGGGTCATGTTCCTACCAGCTTATCGAAATGTGTTATCCGAATTCCGGGGTCAATCACATTTAAGATATACCATTTGGAAAGAGGAACACAAGGTTGAGTCTTTGGAGCACTACCATGGGAACGAAAGCAAAGAAAATAACTTAGTTCCTATTAATTGGGAATTGACCTGCTATAAGAAAGTAAAGTGAAAATTGTGAGGTAATGATAATGATTGACCATTTTCCTCCTCTTAAAACTTCCCACCAAAGGTATCAATCTAGAATAAAATGGAATCCTGGCGTCCGGGTATAATACGCATCCGGGCAGAGAATTTAATGAAACTCAGTGATAAGCAGAGAAAAGCTGAAATTGACTTGAAAGACAAATTTGATTTTGAATTGTTCGATGCGTATTCAGAATTAAAGGGATACAGCAGTCCAAGCTGATGTAGACAAGGTGAGAAGTAATCATACTTTGAATCACTATTGAATTATATTATCGACCAATGGCTTACTTAAAAGGAATATGGGTACCGAAAGAGTTTGTTGGTTTTCACCATTGATTGAACCTGATAAATAATTTAGAAAATTGAAAGATAGAAGCAATAAATTCAGTCTTTCCTTAACGATAGACACCTTACCTTCCATCCAAGATATCCCCTTTTTGTAATCACGCTATAAGATACACGCTTTAACCACTTATATTCTACTCATTTCTGTCAATAAAAACTGCCAGATGAGCAAGTTTAAGCAGAAGAATATATGTTATGTGTACAGAAGAGAAGAATGAATATCATATATACAGAAGAATATATGAGCTCTGGTTTCTTTAGCATAAACTAAGAGAGATAAAGTGTTCATCGTAAAAATATCCAACGATATTGCTGCCTTTTAAGGGTGACTGTAATTTCTAACAGCAGATGACGCACTTTAAAAAAAAATTATAGTGAAAACTTGGGAGGGTATAGTGAAGAGATGGATGGAATAAGAATCGTTACCGATCGAGAATTGTGAATTTCAATCCTAAGAGACAAGTGCGTAAAAGAAATTAGATATCTGAGGAGTAAGCGTAAGACTAACTTGCAATTTGTATGGCTTATCGAACGATTTTAATTCTTATTAATTAATGGTAACCTACCACTTAGAGTACGTTTCTGATGATAACACGACCTCAACCATAGAATAACCCTTTCTCTATTTCCGAATATTTTACGCCGTACTTCATTCCATCGAACATGCCTAATCTTATTCTCCCTCTCCCTCGCTTACCCAACATTTTCCCCTCTATCGCTATTTTCAACAATTTATCGCCACTCAATTGTATCCACTTTCCCTGCCTTCTTTGAATTTCTCCTAATAACCTTCTCTACACCCATACCATACACAAAACCTCTTCGTTCGTTTTCATTTCTGTCCATTTCACCTTTTACATCCTCCATACCCACATTTCAGAAGCCTCTAACCTATGCTTGTTCTTTGGCTTCTACTAACAAGTTTCCATGTACCTACGGAGGGATTAAGCAAAACACGAAAAAATATCAATGAGTTACACCTAGTTGAAATGGACTACGATTCAAAAACTAATATATTTTATGCCGCGTATACTAATGCTAAAAGGTAGAAAATAATGATTACAGGATAATAATTGCATCTAAGTGATGTATGTATTTTCAAGAAAAAAATAACTGAAACAAACTTTTTTCCAATAAATATTATCTAAAAATTTTCGGATTCAGCAACTCTTAAGTTTCTTTATATTATATTAGTATTCCCAATTAATACCCTATGATATAGTTGCACCTATATTGAATCAATATTTCACTTACTTCTATGTCGCTTACTCAAAATCAGTATCCATGGTCTTCTGCCGCAGCTTTCGTGCACCTAATATATATATATATATATATATATATATA
>LYUA01000129.1:599273-610583 GCA_002093875.1 Calopteryx splendens
CATTCTATTCTTTGCGGAATTCATTCGTCGTTAAAAATGGACCAGGAAAAAAATTCATTCCTCATTTATGACAGTTTTGCATATGGAAAATTCCTCTCACATATTTTTACAAATATTAAATTAAATGTGGGGAATGAATATTCAATGTTGGATCCATTGGGATTGAGAGGGAGAGGAATTGAGTGCCATCGTTTCATTTATACATATTTTTCCCCCGACTCCTTGGCCCCAGACGGGAGTTCATCAATCTCCGGTACCCGCACTTGAGTATGATTCGACCTCAACCAGAGATCTCGGAAGAAATAAATACAGATTCCACGGGACGAGATGGTTTTGGACTCCTCCAACCCGCAGTTCTGATCACCACGATCGCCGGTTATACTATACATACTGGCATCTTCCAGTTACGCGTCTTTGCGTGCTACCACTCGGAGTTAGAGTGGCTCAAAAAATAAGAAAACGTGACTGCGTCCTCATTTTTCTAAAATTGCTTCTGTATTACATGGTTGAATTCTCCAACATGTTTGTGTATAAATTTTGGCCGCGGACATTCTCTCGCTGTTGGCGTCAGATGAGTTGAAAAACTTCGTGCTCGCTAGGGCGATGGTAATTACGAGGTAGCCGTTATTGCCCCATTATCGTACATATAAAAGTCGGCTAAAGAAAACTTATAGTTACGTAATTTCCAGAACGTCGTTATTGCGAAATTCAAACGGTTTCCTTTTCCTTTATATTCGACCTCAAATCGTGAAAAAGTCGGAGCTCATGGAGTCGCTCTGAATGCTTGAATATTTAACTTGTAAAAGATAACTGTATTTATAATTCAAAGGAATGAATGTTAATGGTTAAAAAATTTTCAAACCATTAGTAAATCTAACAGCTATTTAATCAACCGCTGTGCGCTCTTCAATTGTTTGAAAGGTACTAGCGAGCTTTCTGTACTATAGCTGTTACGGCTGCGATTTAGATGCTATGAATAGGCGACAAGGGAGCTTGTTCGAACGCTCAGCGATCTTCGGCACCCCAAATGCGCGCGCCATAATTCAGGACACAGTCTTGTTTCTTTACCTTTCCAATCGCTTGTTTGTTCTTTACTCGGGTCACCGTTTTTCCCCTCGTTGACCCTTTTGAGGGGCACCCCTCCTGCCAGCCTTCATGGGATCGCTTCCGCTCTTCAGCATCCCATCTTCGATTCGGTATTTCTCACCACGTCCCCTCATCCCACACACCCGACCCTCCCCTTCCTTCTTTCTCTCTCACCATCGTCTGGCACCGACACATCGAACCTTTTTCCCCACTAGTTCCTTTAAAAGGAAAGTGCCCGGATGCAGGGCGTCACCATTTGTGTGACGCACTCGGGCCTCTCGGAATAATTCCGCGCGCCCCGAGTTGCAGAATAATGAAACAAGGGACGCGGATGCTGGGGGTGTGGGCGCCTTCGCCCTCCATCGGACAAGGCCATCGGTCACTGGCGCCCCCATCCCAATCCCCGTTCTCCACGAGGTGCACTGCACACACCGATCCTCCGTTCAATCCCCATTTGAGTAATTTAAAACTAAGGACTACTTGTGCCATTCGATCTCGCTAGTGTGGTTCATTCATCAGGAGTTCATCTGAATGAGTAACGTACGCTCACGCAGTTACAATGTTAGGGACACCAAGGAAATATTTCAGATTTCATCCCGATTGCCAAGCCGTCCTTCATATATTATTATATGCTTGTTTATTTCAAGAATTTAATCAAGGAATTCATGCATACCTGATCGCCAAGGTTCCTGAGGAATTCTGTGTCACTTTAATGCAAAACATAACCAAATACTGTGATTTCATTAATCCACTGTTGATTTCACCACTCATAGAAACTGATGTTACTTACATAAATACTAAAATTGTTGAAAATATGACATTCACTTGTATACGTTGAGCTACAACTTTTTCTAAGATTATTTCGTGATGCACTTATTTACATTTCATCATTTATTTAGTAAAGTAAAAGATCCTGAATTAAAATGCAAACCAAATCGTTACATAATGAGGCGTACTATGAGGTCAACAAGAATTTATTCCAAATGCACTTACGGTCAGTTGCGGTCCACACTCGCTCGTACCATGGACCATGTTTTTAAGGCGGGAGGTGGTACGATGACATACGTAAAGCAATTTTGCAAATCGAGGTGGTGGGATTGGCTATCGCTGGCGAACTCACTATCGCGAATGGCACAGGGAGAGAGTGGGGACGTGGTTTAACGATAAGCTCAAAAGTTTACGGGCGGGAGCGATTCTTTTCGATCAATGGCGTGTACTACGGAATTTTTCCATTGGGAAAGCGTTCGCTTCTGTCAAATTTCTCTCCTCATACGTTTCACTAGACGAGCAAATAAATGTTTACGAAGAATTGGGACAACAGAGGACGCCAATGCACTTAATACCTATTAATTGAAAAGTTCCGTAGTAGAAATTAATTACTGCAGTTAGGACGGGTGGGCCTTTTGCCTGTCCCGGGGTTCTGTTCACATTCTAACTCCCATTCAGAGGCAGCGTGGATGATTTACAATTCCACTCAACCCCACGCCTAGCTCCCTAACCCTATCCCCTCACCTATTTGAGGGGAACGACTGACCAGAAAGAATGGCAGTGCATTAAATAGGAAATTCTGTTTTATGCGAAACTTTCAGGTTTTTGGCTTTACACCCAAGTTGGCTTTTTGAACCGCGTGCCTAGGAAGTGGTGCGCCCTTAGTTGAGGGTATGTTCACCACACTCGTTGACATCTAAACTGTTAATCCAAACAGAACCTTATGGAATCAATTAATCAAAGTGAATGGAAAATGATTTATTTTGAAAAATTCTTTAAATATTTTATAGTAGCTAAGCATTTTATAAATTTCAATACTTAGGGGATATTTCAATGCGTTTCGTTCATTCTCAATTATAGCCAAATCACCATAAATACAATAAATTAAAAAGTCACCAAATAATTTTACTTTTTTAAAATCTTTTTCTCTCCGGTCCGTACCCTCCTGAGTTAAGCCACTCTTGATTTGTCATCCGATCTATCCTAGGTGCCGAACCGCCGAACCCTTGCCAGAGGATGGATATTTGGAAACCCTTTTCTTGTAAGCATATATTGCCTAATGAAAATGGTGAAAATTCCTCATCAAATTTTACATTTAACTCATTTTATTTATGCATAGATAATTTTAATGATCGCATTTTGACGCTCCAAATATTTTGAAATTCATTAACACTAACATCAAGTAGCGCATGGGATATTGTAAACAAGGTCATCATCTTTAACGATATATGGTATCGTAAGCAATATTACATAACTTGCTTGATATGATTACTTATTACTATTATACCATTATCTACACTCCAAAATGTAATTTATTACTGTGGTAGCAGTCATTTAATACGGCCGAACCGAGTCAAGGTGCTCGTACATTATTTTATAGCAAAGAGAAAGAGAAAATTAACCCAAATACGAGATTTAGAATAATTATCCTTCAAATGTTTCTTATCATTGCTTTCCTAACTTTTTCTTTAAGCGTAAAATAAAACTAGAAGGATACATTCATTGCAACAACGTAGAATGGATGGAGTCGTAAATGCTGAAAATCCATCACATTTATGGCATGTTTTTTAAGCTTAAAAAATTGAATTTTATCTGCCCTACGTTAAAAAGTCATCTCTTTCCAATAAGTAATGGCTTATGAGCCCCTTTGGTTATTACTCGGGAAAGATTTTTTTAACTTCTGCATAAGGTTACCAAACACCTTAATCAGTTACGGTGAGCGTTTTGGGAGAATGGGTTTGGGTCGATCTGGCGGCGCTTGGGAGGAGGGGGGGGGGCNNNGCGCTTGGGAGGAGGGGGGGGGGCAAGTCGAAGGTGGGAGGGGAGGAAGGAACAACGGTCCGAACAAAGGCGGACGGATACCCCGTGGAAGTATCCACCACCTGCGACCAACGGCAAAGTTTAAGGCTAAAGTTTTAAGTGGCCAATGTAAGGGAAAGGAGTTCCCGCCAACTTCAATTGAACCCAATTTCTTGGCATGCGTAAAATTTTATTTCTTACCAGTGGGGAAACATAATGCTGGAGAGCTCCAAAGCATAGGATTTGTACTTACACATTTATCATAAAATTCTGCCGATATAGGCACTCTAATGAGACGCACACACACTGTCACAAGTTCACTTATTTGGCGTAAACATTACACTTATTTTATTGAAAGTTATGCCATATTACTTTAAGCGATTGAAAACAAGGAAGAATGCACCCGTGCTGGAACTAAAACACGAAATTGTTTTTAAATAGTTACCACTCAAACAAAAAAAGCAGGGTTGATAGCTAGGATGGTAATGAGGCTTAATTACCGAAAGCCAATTCTCGTAATTTAAATTTACGGATTAAAATTAAAGGCCTTAAAATTTCATTTCATTTCAGAATTAACTTCCTTTGCTTACCTTCTATGACGTCTTACAATGTCACAAACATTCGAGTAAAGTATAATTTTGACTGTGAATGCCTAATGAGGAATAACACCCCATTCCATACACCATAGTGATTGCCTGAATGGCACAATGTGAATATATTAGGTAAATCTTTCCTTTTAAAGTGGCGTACCTAAACATAAAAACTTTTTAGCTAGTTGCGTAGGATCAGTTCCATAGTATTGGTGCCTAGCAAAGCCTAATGCGAGTACATGCCTTTTGCGATTTGGATACAAATAACTTTACGTACATTAACAGTAATGCTATAAATTATAATAAAATTCCACAGAAAGCTTATGAATAATTAAAGTACTCATTAACTCTTACTTTAATGCTCTTATATGAATTTCATTAGTATTCTCCATCGTGTATTACGAAAAGGACTACAAATATGGAATTATATTCTTAACTGGCAACGACCTATAATGAATACTACACTTTTTTACATTTAGTAATATATTGTTTTTTCATTTTTCCGTTTGTATTTTATGTACCCAATATTAGACATTAGATTCACTATCAAAACTGCCGTCTAACATCATAAACCGTTGGACTGTGGATGATCACGGGAGATGTTGTTAGTGATAGGAGTCTTCAAATAGTTGTAAGAGAATGATCTGTTTATTAATTCATGTTTACCGCTATATATATTTCTAAGGTGGTTTTAATCAGGATTAATATTCCTAACAGGACAGAATCGAGTAATTAGGGTCGAGAAGAATTCGTAAAGAAAAAGCGGAAGAGGTGAAAGTCGTAATATGTTGGCAGCTGAAAATAAATACCAATCGAACCTCATTGAATCTCATCTCATCAGATCAAACTCATTTCACGGGATTCGTGCGCTCCAATTTCAACACCCACTTGGTACCATAAAAGCCACCACTAGGGTGCATGGAAGGTGGTATTTCCGCATCAGACATGCACCGTTAAAATTATATAAGTACTACAAGAATGCTAGAATCATACAAATTTTAAGCGATTCAAGGGTCAAAATACCAACAGCTTAACATTCACTATTTTTCCAAGAATAAAATAGTACTCCACGCATGCAAGACGTGCTGCTGAAAGGGGTTGTAGTCCAGGAAGATATTATGAGGATTGTTTCGAGGCTACTTAGCATAAATTATTCCTTTGTGAGAGCTATCTTTCACCAATATCCCGATCCCTTATCATTTGCGGGAAAAATGATAATTTAAAACAACCTGTTCCTCAGTTTAACTGTATGGCCTTATTTCCGCGATCTATCCTACCGTATTACTACTGGTGAATTAAAAGTGCTCCACACCATTAAAAAATAAACCAGTTTCTAATTTTTGTAACAAATGAAACCAATAATTTATCCTCCGGTTGGTAAGAGATTCTCAACCTAGTTCTTTAAATAACCCAGTAATGCTGCTAAATTTATCACAGCATCATTAGAAAACCCATCTTTATTTCACTAAACGCAAAATAATTTGGCAATTAAATCTGATTCGAATTTCAATCAAAGGTTCGTGAGCGTCGTTGGTACCCAGCCTCGTGAGGTTGCACCTCCACACTCGATCATAAGACGTCGCTGGATCCTCGTCGCTAGGGATCGCCTCTTCTGAACAAGAAGACGAAAAACAAGATAGGGAGAATAAGGGAAGGAAAGGTAACTGTTGAAAACAAAGAAAACCCTCCCTGCTTCTGAGGGTGGGGTTCTTGAGGGAGGAATAATTGGTTTTCGGAGGGCGAAAGTGATTGAATGTGGGAAGCAAAGAGCCTCTTAATATCCTGTTCTATTAGGAAACCTTGGCGAATGTGAAGGGGGCTTTGGAAGCAGTGGCGGAGGAAGTGGTTGTTCAGGGTTGGTGAGTTGTTTTTCTGCACCTGGGCTGAATGATGGCCCACCCGTCTCGGAAAAGAAAGCGGCACCTCGGGTCCATTCAATAATATCAGGAGAGAGAGAGAAATAGCTGGCCATCAGAAGATCATGGAGATTAGGAGAGGCTCTGACAGAGTCGGATACTTCAGAAGAGGTGGTCGTCTGTTATTATATCGGACGAAAAGTTAGACGTGCATTGGTCTTCGTGGGCCGATTGGATGAGGTTTCATTTGCAGCTCAGCTTTTTAGTGTAGGACCATCGGACTCTTATGGAATACGTCCGAGAAATCCTTTCTTCCGAGTCGCCTTTGGAGCAGGACCGCCGAGCGAGCGAATCTCCATCGCTCTCCTCCCTTCCCACCCCGATCCGAAGAGTCGAGTCGAAAGAACGTTTGCTACGACAGTTGACTGAAATAGAGTTGCGTGTGCCGTTGCACGGGATTGGCAGTAATTGACTTTAAGGCAGCGGAGAACGTGCTTGACTTCTGTCTCGATCCGCGAAATCAAACGAATACCTAATCTGAAGAGAGGCATCGACGAATAGCGTAGTTTGATTGTGGAATTAAGATCCCTAATTGCAAGAATGGATACACAAATCTTCGTCACACATTTAAGGGCCCATCACCTTACCAACGTATTTAAGTTAGGAAAACCTCAACGCGAAATATAATGCGCAACATTTTTTTCTCCACGACATGAATGTGCGTAATCGACAAAATTAAGCACGTAGTTTTTACATGCGGTGAGTGAGACGTCACCTGTGTAAATAAATGCCTTAATTTGTGATTTTCAGGGAAGAAGTGGCGTATAAAGGATTGTAATAAATTGTTTCCTCATTTCAGGAAATTAGAAGAAGGGAATAATTTGAGGAAAATATATACATACCTTAGGCGATCATGGACAGCGTTGTAATCTGGTGAAGCAACACAGAAGTTCTTTCAATGACGAAGCCAAAATGTTGATCAAATTACCTTAAAAAGGAAAAATTATAGAAGATTAATGACTTTGGACAAATATGCATAGATATTTAAAATTTGAAATCCCTTTTCTTCAATGTAAGCACACCTTAACCTCATACAATATAATATACACATGTTCATAATTCACTTCATGTTGTAGCAAGGAGGAGGACAAGGAACTGTTATAATGGAAAATAGATGAATGGCATGCTATTAAATGGGGTATTTCCTCCTTGCGATGTGGCTGTAAAAAATTGTTCTAATGACACATATTTGTTCACACACCATTTAAATTATCTATTTAGCCTATTGCTTTATGAGCATTTAAACGTCCTTTAGTACATTTTTCGCACGCCTCTTGTATGTGCAACATGATCGTCAGTTACTTCACTGGTAAGACGATCACGTGGTGGCTCCGGGGGACATATTCAGTATCTGGGGCTCGTCGTAATAGTCTGGCAAAAGCGTTTGCTTAATTAATCACTGTTCAGTGAATGTTTAAAAATAAGCGGGTATCGTAATACGCAGCAGTTAGTGGGATAGGAATCTACGCTCATGGAGGGAATATAATAAATATTCATTGTCTTACAACAAAGAGATAAAGTGGGCCTCTAATAATTTATACTGAAGAACAATTATCAATTTGGGTGCAGAATCATTTAATTACACATGGAATTCACAAGCAAATTCATCCCGGATTCAGAGGGAATTCCACTTTGCGTTGTGCAATGCGTAAGGTACCAAAATTTACTTTTTTTCCTAATTTAGGAATTCTACCTGCAAAACACAATATGTTTGGAGTTTAGACTCCAAGACTGTGAGAGTCGAAATCGTACTGCGTCATACATCACTACCTGCCGCTATTTTTTTCTTTTGCGCTCAATACTAAGTGAATACTTTATAATGCAGGACCTAAATGGAAAGCACGATGATAATCAGGACCCTTTCCCCACGACGTTGGCCTTGATGTGACGATAGAGGTATATTTATGGAGATATTAGCCTTCGACACCAATTTATGGTATTAATTTGAGGAGGCATCCTCACGACATTCAACATTTGACGAAGAAGCGTGACCCGAGAGGATTTTCTGTCAGGAAAAACGAGTGAAACACACCGGTGACTCGAGATGTATTGGAATGGCGAAGACACGGAGTCGCCGAATCGTGAAAAATGTTACAAAATTTCGTGATACCGAAAGATGGAGGGAGGGAGCAAAGGAGGGTGGGAGCGTGATCATCCTTGGGTTTCAAAACATCACTTTCGTCGACTTCGACGCGGCGGCAGGCAATCGGGGAGGCAAATGTACGTCCCGGGACGTCGATCGTCGCGTCCTCTGGGTTCATGACCCTCTCGAGACAACGCTTCGCTCACTCTCTCTCTCCTCTTCGCCACCTCCACGCCATCTCTCTCTCTCTCCTGATTCGACAAAAAGTTGACTCAAAAGTAGGAACTCTGCTATACACAGTTGATTTCAAACAGGAGTTGACACTTAAATTATGCTTCCATGGAAGAAGAGACTTAATTTGTCAATTAAACAATTATTTAAACGATGAGGCAAATCATTGTTGAGTAACATATCGCCTAGAGTGAAGAATTCTGGAAATTGTAGGTACATATCATATAATAATCTACCTGTTAATTTTAGGTTTTTGACGGTCTCAGACAACAATGATTTACTACTTATTGCGTGAAAATCCTCGTTTTCCCTATAGGTATCATTTCCACCTTTTAGCTCTTCGTACTATCCATGACACCTAAATATCAAAATTATATTCATTCCTCTACCCCGTTCACCTACAATTCCCCCTTCCATAACGATGTTTAACCTTCCGCTTCCTCTCAATATGTCCTCCACCCACTTTTTGCCTTCTTCGGATCTCGGCTAGAAATACCCTCTCCTCTCCCATCATATTAACAATTAATCATTCAAAAAAATTAAATTTTTAAAAACATTCTAATGGCCATCGGATCACGCAAGCGCTCCCACTAAGGCAAGGATTTAGGTTGTGGGAGGATAAATTTGATAACGGTATTTATTATATATGACGCCAGTCGACCTATAATGCAATCGCGTGTTACGGGAATAGAATATTTCAAATCAAGTTATCACCTTAATTCCCTCAAAAAACATTGGTGAAAAAATGAAAAATATAGGTATTATAACGCCTTGAATACGAAATTAAATTTTTCTACTGCTAGGATTTCAGTTTACCTTTTTTTATACGTATTTAAAAAAAACAATCGTCGGGTTGCATAATTAAAGATGCTTTGAATCACTTTGATACACGATATATATTTTTCTAATAATTTGCTACCATTTAAAAAACCCTTATTAACAATAAAGGTATTCATATGCATTATTCTAAAAGCAAGATAAGTTATAACGAACTTCCAGGCTCTCTTCAAAATTTGACCGTAAATATCACAAATGGAAAAAAAACATTTTTGCCGTAACTATCAGTGAAAGGAAAGATAATTTTTTTTCAAGATATTATATGGCAGAAAAATTATCAACTGGCAAAGCATTTTAATTAGATTATTTATAGAAATAGGATTTATCACCAATTCATCTAATAGTATCTAATTCTAATCAGAGAGTTTAATAGACGATTAAGATCATCCCTTTAAGTCAACACCGCATGCATCCCATTCAGTGCTCCTAATTACATAGTGTAGAAAAGGAAATTAGATGCAGTGTCAATCTTTCAAATCTGCTGAATAAATAAGGCTCCCCGGGATCGTATGACTGTCTTCTGGTCACCAATAAGATTTTTTGTTAACAATTTTTAAATAAATACGCATAGCTCATGAAAATTATTAACTTTTAAAATTACTACAAAGGAAAATGCAGACATTTATTGAGTATTAGCGCAACGCTACTCATCCTTCAACTCTCTCCTCTATTTACATCACTCGACAATAATTCATTAATGTATTGACGGATTACGTAATCAGGAGAACGCTAGCCTGATCCTTGAACACCTATAACATGCAGTGACTGGTGCATGCTTGGTCTTACCAGGTGATGTATTTCCTTCCAGTAGTCGGTATTTCACGAACGTGGGGATGAAGCAAAAATGTATGGTTTCTTCTGATAAATATATAATGTTACCTTCAGACTTCATTTTAAAAAAATGGGACGTTAGTATTATCTTGAAGAAAATGAGGTAAAATTAGGATTACATTAACTGGTTAGGAAAGAACCACAATGGAATCTATTCAAAACAAAGGAAACTGGTATCGATATCGAATCGAAATAATCCATTCATAGGAAACGAGTATCGTACCTATGCCTCCTATTTTTGTGCGAGACGAATCGTAACCACCGCATCATCGAAAGGCGACTGTCCGCCTTGCGATTCCCGCTCCGAGGGAAACTCCCTTCCCAAATACTCCTCTTACTCACCCTAATCATTCACCTTCCAATTCTCATCCCACATCCCATGCGCTTTCCTACGTCCACCCCACGCCTTCTCCCCCCCCCACCCCCCGCTCTCCTACCCCCCTCCCCCAGGGATGGGCATGCACCAAGATGAGGCGAAAATGCTTGTCGGGGGAGTCCTGGGAGAGCCAGGCGGCCCGAATGCTGACTCTCCGCCCCACTCGACGCCCGGTCACGCACACTCCGTTCATGGAGGAGGCACTCCATCCACCTCCATCTCCCTTCGCGGAGCGGAGAGGGGGGGGATTGTTCGTGTTGTGTCTTCCTCCCGTGGGATTCCTTCCTTCGCCCACCCCCCCTCCTCCCCACAACCAACGGCTCACGCGTCAGCAAGTTTTCTTTCCCCCTTCTCTTAATTTCTAAACCCATCCCCGCCAAGAGGAAGGCAGGCACGGAATCCTCGCCCTCCGTCTCTCCAATCCCACCGATATCGAGGACAGTTTTTTATTCATCAACCGTGGGATTCTCAGTCGAGAGAACGCGTCGCAGTTTCCTCCGTCGATCTTCAAATGGTACCGAGGAAGAAAACTAGCGAAAGAGACCATCAAACGGGGAACTGGACAAAGCAGCA
>LYUA01000130.1:211062-223444 GCA_002093875.1 Calopteryx splendens
GGCTGCAGTAAACCAATCTTAGGATTGAAATACTGATGATGATGATGACTATTCCGTATTATCCCTCTCACATACCACCAGCCACATCATATTAAGACCTTGTCCCAACACCGTTCCCAATATGGCATTCCTACCCTACTCCTCAAACGACAGTCTGGTTAAAAGAAAGATCTAAGTCACCTTCACCCATTCCCACCGTCCCATCACTATTATAGCCCCTGCAAAGGGTATAAAAAATTATCTACTCTTCCTTACCGAAAATGGAACCCAAGGATTGAAACGTGTTTTCTTACACATAAATAAATGGCTTGCGCAACCGTGTGTTTAATTAGCCCTCACAGATGGAAATTGATGGTGGACGAGGTTATTTTATGGAGTGCAGGCAGAAATGTTGTCTCATTATTTAGTGATGTTTTTTTAATGTCACAATATGGTATTTCTACCTCGCATAAGGAACATAAATACATTAAAAATAATTTTCGATTATTTTGTGCTGGAATTTTTATAGCGGTTTCCATTTGTATTGCAACAAACATATTTTTCAGCACTCGGATTTCAGATTTTTATTTTACTATTATGACATCTGGCATTTATTCATACATGCAAGGGAAAAAAGTGGCCCAATCGCCTAAACATAAATGATGTAGCTATACCCAAGCATAATTGCAAATCGGAGGCAGCGTCAGACCTTGTCTCAATGCTTGTAATGAATTGTGCTTTTAATGGTGACGTTATGGCAATTTTCTTGGGAATTTTTTACGGCAATCATAAATAAAGTTTGCTGTCATATTTAGGCGACAGACGGGGACTTTCATAGCAGATACACTTTTCGCGAATCTTAAGATTTAGACTACTAGTAATTACATTTATGGATTATTCGTTTGATAGATTCAGTACAAAACTAACCTAAAAACATAATAAAGGAAACCAGTACCGACCTGAAATTCCTTTATCACTAAATAATAATCAATTGAAAAATATAGACGATGTTTTTAAACATTCGAGTCTACTTTTAGTAAGAAGAATTATAACATACTCGTAATCGTATTCTCACATCAGTGATTCAGTGCCAACAAAGTATTTATTCCGACAAACAGTTCCGTCTACGCGTTGGTTCGTTCTTATTTCATATTTTGTTGGCCTTACCTTATCATATGCATATAATGTAGAAAGAGAAGAAATTAATGCCAAATTCATCGAAGTCAGAATGATCCAGAATTCACGTAAACTAATTGGAATGGTAATTCCTCCGAAGGGATGGCAGCACTGGCTGAGTCAAAAATAGCCGGAATATTCAAACGGGAAAAAGCGAATATTCAACCCCCGAAAATTAATGAAACTATGTTACTACTTGTATTGCGCCACAACAATGCCTATAAAGTATTTAGTTTCATTGAAATTATTAATAATTTGCACATCCTTTCGCTATAATGGTGTAAACTTTTACGTATTACCAAGACGGTCACTGTAAAGGTTAAAGATCCTCAATATATAAAACCCCACCTAAATTCAACTAAAATTAGTTATTTGAAGTAATTTTCCCCTCTTTTCGAAAATGGTGTGTCACGATTTTATTTCATTAATTGCTTAATTTTTTTATCCCATTGTAATATATAACTCTCAGTGATATTGCATAACACAACAGCTAACTTACCAAAAATGTATTATTTGTGACTGCATCTGTTGTATCTTTGAGGTTGATGACAAGCTTTTACTAATACAACAAAATGTCATCCAATATCGTCGTTACCATTAAAAGCCATTTTTCGTTCGGAAAATCCAGAATAACTTGGTTTCAAAACGATCGGAAATGAACAAAAGTCGCTAAGTGGTGACATGCATCCGAAATTATCCACATATTACGCCATGCGTATAATACACAGAATTATTCAAAAGCTATATTTTCAATTTCGCTGTGTGATAATTAGCAAATATCTGCCTCGTACGATAAATATTTATTTTGGTGGATGAAATAACGTAATTATTTTAAATTATTAAACTTCTTCGCCGAAAATGAAGTGTCAAAATTCAATCAATCAATTTAATTTCATCCAATCAAAAATCAAATTACATTGGACTTCTCATAAATACCTATACGTGGTCAGATCAATAAGATCCAGGAATGAGTTTTTTATAGTTTTATTGAGGAACAACTTATTCAACCTTATCGCCTTCAAAGTACTTCACCTGCCTAGTCAAACACTCTTCTACGCGACGCTTCCACTGCTGGAAGCATGTAGAAAATGAATCTTACAGAATCCTGTTTAGTTCCTAGAGCGATTATTGTTTTATTGCCTCATGTGTCAAAGGGGAAACTTGAGCTTGGGGAATGAAACAAAAGTCGGCAAATACCAAATCAGGCGAGTACGGGGGTTGAGTAAGAACTGTCGTACTATTTTTGTGCAAATCTCGCAATTAACAAGTTCTGAATGAGTGGGAGCATTGTCGTGGTGCCGTACTTATTCGACACTGCGCCTAAGTTCAGGTCTCTTCCTTCGAACACTTTCATGTAATCGTTTCATAACTTAAAAATGATTAAAACTACTGAATGTTTAACCTAGTGGGTGAAGTAAATGATGAACAGCTCCGTTCTAATCAAAATAGTGTCAAAATACATTCCATCTCGTCTGACGTGCTCTTTTGGGTCTCAAAGATAGTCTCCATATCACATCCTCAACCCTTTTTTTCGTCACTTATTATGATGTCATTAAGAAATGTGTCGTCATTGTTTCTCTCCAACTAATTCCTTTTAAAAAAACTAATTCCTCACAGGCGTCAACCCAATGTTGTGTTTGATCCTCCGTCATAAGTTGGGGAACAAACTTTGCTGCAAAACGACATATTCCCAATTTTTTGGTTAGGATCTCTTAACACGGACGAAACGAAATGTTGCACTCCTCAGTCATTTTTCAGATAGTTAATCAACGATTTGACGGCATAAGTTCAGTCACTCTTGCAGCATGATTCTCCTCTGCCGATGTTGATTCTCGTCCAGAGTAATTGTCATCTCCAACTGATTGCCAGCCTTCCTTGAACATTTTAAACCATTAATGGCACTTTTACTCAACCCCTAAATTCATGTCCTTAAGCAATTTGCATAACTTTAAAATTTTCTATACACGATATCCTCAACTCCAAACAGAAATCGATTCAAGCATGTTGCTCTTCAATGGAAATCCTCAAAAAAATCGCTGAACAAACAAAAATGCTTCAGCAAAAAACAACTGTAGCTCCACAATGAGTCGGCATAACAACAATCATCAAACAGCTGATTACTCGTGGGGTAATTTTCAGTGCTACTAGCCGTGCAATTAATGTTCAGTGCTACTAGCCGTGCAATTAATGTTCAGTGCTACTAGCCGTGCAAATAATGTTCAGTGCTACTAGCCGTGCAAATAATGTTCAGTTCTACTAAACGCACGACGCTACGATTACTGGTTCCCGTGTTTTTCAAACAGTTCTGGAATATTTTATCAGACCTCGAAAGCGACAAATTTATTGCTAGAATGTTTTCCAAGGCGAGTAGTCAGATCATAAGTTCACTGGAATGCTAGTCAAGAGGTTTAGGGGCCAAATGCCAGATCGGGCATTTGTAATATCACCCGACGGGATTTTTAGGTGGTTCATCGTAGAAACAATTGAATGATTTTACATGATGTCGGAAAGAGATCTCAACAAAAAAACCTATAAACCTTTAATCTAGTTATGACACGGAGTCTATGGAAAACACTGTATTTAACTTGAAGCAGCTCAGCCAGTAAAACGCCTGCTTCCTCCTACTCATCTCCTTGTATAGGACGCTTGGCCTTTTCCTTGTGAAATATTTAGAGATATTAACTATTTTTCAGTTCACCAGAACGTAAAATCTTTTGACTTAAATGTCAAATGCAATGTTTAAGACATTCCGGGACATTACTGTAAAGGTAGTGCCTCATTTTTTCTGAGAGAGGTATTGGTATATATCTGTTTGACTCAAAGCCTCGAATTCTTAAGATTTCGATGCTTCTTTTGAAGTTTTGGTATTTCGTACGGACGGTATGGTCCGTTTGAAGATAAACTCGCATGAAAAACCTCCTTTTCTTTTACAGAAACTAATTTTTTACATAGTTTTTTTGGTATTAGTCTGAAAAAGAAGCATTTTCATCTGCTCAGGCGGAATTAATCCGTTATATTTCTCACGTATACTCTTTTATCTCTGTTGTTGAAAGAGATAAAGAAGTAAAACTATTTGAAATGCAAAGATCTTATGGAAAGCATCCAACGTTGTCTCATTTTCAACGATACTAGTTTAAGATAGACGGTGAACTCTTTTCCATTGTCTTTACCAGACACATCCTTCTGCCTTCTGATACATTGCCCTTATCAGATACTTCCTCTTTACGCTCATACATTATTACAATGAATTACATGGAGGTTTTAATTATTTCTAACGAGTATTTGTCAAGGTTTTGATATTTTTGTGGCTGAAGTTTGAAAGTTTGCGATGAACAACGTCTGTAGAGGAGGTGGAATGGCTTCGGCATGTTAATAATAATTGCATCAGATAATAAAGCTTTTTTAAAAAAGAATTTGTGGGATGACGAATTTTTATGCTTCATATCAAATGGGCTTAAATGGCATCAATGAGCTGAACCTATCAGAAAGTAACGTAGTGTTTAACCTATCGCCTTACTATCAGGCGCAGAGTGAAAGTGGAAAGGATCTGGTAAAACTGCGCGGAACAATTTCGAGTGGTGGAAACTCGGTGAAAACTGGTTTTCATTCCAAATTCCTCCAATTCAAATGTGCCGTGACATACCCAAGGGAGACATCAGCAGCGCATGCCGAGCATTCATTCTCACACCCCCCGACTTTCTCTCTCTCTCGCAGTAGGAGCTCCGAGCAGAACCTCTCGCGGAGAGTGGCTCCTACGGCCGGACGCCGCCATTTCTTCGTGCAGCTCCAGATTACGGCACGCATGCACTTGTTTTTTCGGGTTACGTGCAAATAAATACCCATGTGCTTGTTATTTCTGTAATTTGCATTTCTTTGGTATTTAACTGAGTGCTATTTAGTAATACGCACTTGATGAATCGCTCACGTAGGGTAAATCGGTTATTGAGTCCCAGGTAACTTGGTCTGCTGCTGGAATAGGAGGAGGGGGTTCATTAGCCTTGCCTTGTAGCCAGTACGATGACTACAGCCAGGCTGTACAATGGCAAGACTTGAAATGATGAGAAAATTCCCTCGCATGATCCTTGACCACAGAGAACAAGGAGAGGTAATCACTGACAAGTATATTCATACCCTTTACAGACCAAGCACCCTTTTGGTGGCTTGCGGGAGATTATGTAGTCATAAATTAATTTATGATTCACTGAGGTTTTAGCGTCGTGTTCCATTGAAGGGTCATTTTATGCATAAGAATAAAAATTAAAGAAGAGAACCATTAGATTTGTGACAAGCTTTTTACTAATACATAGCGAGAGAAATTTTTTAATTACTTTTTATCGCTGTATTGTCGAATTATCCCTGTTATAAATCGATTACCAACAATACAATAAATTACAGCGGTGAGATATAATATAACAACAGTAAAAATAGAAATTATTCAAAAATTATTAGTATTATCCGTTATTTCATAAATTACGCATGAAATGATATACTTATTACTCAGTTTTTGCCGGATGAGGCATTTCCCACCTATAGGTAAAAAATGACGGAAATTACACATTTGATAGGATTCGGCAACTTTATTTAATTTCCATCAATTTCTCATATGACCAGATATTAGAAGACTTATCAAATATTAAAGACGCTAACCTTGTGACGCAAAGGATGGTAATCTCCTGTATTATTTTCACCCGCTTGCTTAATGGGTGCTACAAGCATATTCAATTATTTATCCCTATTTATTTTAAAATTATATAATTCTTAGTTCACCAGAATGTAAAAAAGGTAAAATGGGTTAAGAAAAAATGACTCAGCATTGTCCCAAAACTATATTGCCTTTATTTAAGTTTTAATTTGTCATCTTGTACATGGTTCTAAAAAGTTCAAAACATTTTATGATGGTCTTAATACGAAGGCAACCGCTTCTAAAGTTATATGAGCTATTTTTTTGAGAAGAGTATGTTGAAGCTAATTCTCAGAAAAGCTTTATATACACAGAGATTCTCTAAAAATACTCCTAATTGTTTTCTACAAATTGATAAATAAACCTTTCCTTTTGTAATAACTTAATATTTTTCACCACTTTAAAATTATAATTTTTATAAAAATGGTAGGTATAGTGTAACAGTGTTACTCTCTATTAATTTTCAGAATATATTATTTACATTTCAAGTATAATGAAAAAATAGCACTGTGTAAAGTTCCATGTGAATGTCGCTGTAAAAGTACATATGTAACCACAATTATAAAACGTAATCATGGGGTAAATACAGTCATAGTAAAGTAAAAAGGGCATAACCTTCACTAAGGAAACCAAATCACCGCCAAGTTGAGAGAGGTATTGTCTAATTATTTTAAGGTGTTTAAGAGGCACACTACTCCTAAACAATTGCACTTATAACATTTTTGGTTGATGGACGACTTGATGGTATCATATTATGAAATTCACTATAGCTGAGCAGGTACTACCACATGATTAAGCGGGGCCTGCCTCTGTATCTATAGTGCTACGAATCATTATAAAAACTTACAAATTCTTAGTCCAATCAAGAACTCGTCGTCGACACTGGGGTCTACCAAGATCTTCTAGAACGACCGCCCAATACTTCAGCCGACGAACGCCGGGAACCCCGCGTACCCACCGGGGAAATACCCGGGGAATGCCGGCGCGACCACCGGGGCCACCGCAGCCGAAGTGGTGATATACGTTGTGACAACGGTCGGCACCACCTTGGTGGAATAGAGCGTAGAGTAGACCGTCTTGGCACCGAAGGTGAGCTTCAAGATCTTGGAGTCTGTGCTGGTCACCATTGTCTGCTGCACGACCGGCTGGCTTGTGATGGTGAATTGCGGCTGGGGCAGGAACGGGTTGTTGGGGATCAAGGGTTGAGGGGGCGGGAGTACGGCGCTTGGCATGGACCCGGCGGCCACCGTAGTACCATACTCGTATTCGGTCTTGCTGACCGTCGCGATGGGCCTCGAGATGGTGCTAAAAAGTGTCGTGGCGCCGTTCCAGACGGGGATCACGTGGGATTCGTACAGAGTCTCCAGCTTGAGGACGGGCCGAGAGGTGGTGATGATCTGCGGAGCAGACCCCGGGTTGAGGAGCCTCAACAATGCCAGCTGCTGCAGCTGCTCCGGGCTGAGCTGCGGTGTCGCCTGGGTGATGGCCGAGGAGGGAGCTGTGGATGAGGCGGTAAGGGGCGAGCTGGAGGACTTCCGCGCCCTCTCAGCCGCAGTCACGTCAAATTCTGACCCCACGTTGGCAAGGTCAAGATCGGGGGGAAGTACGAGCCTCAGGGCCGGTTCATCGTCCTCGTTGTCATTCTCTCCGACCTCCAATTCGGACTCGAGCAGCTCCGATCCAGCCTCCTCCAGCTTGGTGTTGAACTCCTTAAGCCTCTTGCTGGCCACGAAGTGAAACAGCTCTGTCGGCGGAAGGGTCTTGATGGCGGTGACCAGCCGCGTGACATGGTAGGACTGAACGAGGGTCAAGTGTGACGTGGAGGCCGTCTCAATGAGGTTGGTGTCTCCGTCGTAGCGCCTGACCACAGGGAGGACGTGCGTCTTGAGGAGGAGCTGGGTGGTGTTGAAGGTCTCGGTCATCGTCTCTAATGGTGGCGTGGGCATACTGGGGTCGGTGAGTGTGACTGCAGGGAGAGTGGCGATGCTGGCGTCGGGCAAGAGGTTTTCGTACCGCAAGGGTTGCGTGGCGGTTGCAGCCAAAATATTCTCGGTAAGCGGTTCACTCCCGGAAGGGATCTGCGTTAATCCAGGGGTTGCAGTCGTAGTGGACTCTAGGTTGCGGGCCTGCGTGGATGTGACGGTGATGAACCTTGTGTTCTTAACGGTCCCGACCTGCATTTGACGAAAGAAAATTAATGTATGATTCCTAAAAATAAACATTGACACACACAAAATATCAATTGAACTATTAAACGGTCAGGACACATTCGTCAGCCGGATAAGAGTAATGTGTTCTCGGGAAAATAGCAGGATTGGAGTTCGGTTTAGGTATAGTGCGATTGAGAAGAGATTAGAAGTAATAAAGAGGGTTATCTCAGAAGTGCTTGGAAGGAAATGGTGGTGACTTTTGGTTGTCAGTAGACCGATCAGGCCAGGGAGATCCAAATGAATTTTCAATCCTGATAGCCGCCAACTGCTTTGTAATCAACTCATTGTTGTTTGTGGAAACGGGGAGAACGTTAATGATTATTATCTTATGTGTTTAACGTGCATTATTTGGAACCATATAAATAGAAGATGAAGAGGAAATATTAATTGATTTCTTGAAAGAGGAATAAAAAGGATGTTACATTTATTTCTTAAGCCGGGCATGAGTCTAAAATATTTTTATATAAGTATAAGAAACATTTTTTTACTGAAAATAAATTTTCTAGCTCCACTTACAAATGGCTTAAATCAATAGCCTGTGTAACATTCAAGGCTTTTTCGTGAACGCTTTCATTATCCCCCTTGAAATATACTAAAAAAATATTAATCAGTGAAGCACGACAAAACATTTATCACCTTATCTAGCTACTAAAAAGTTACTTGTGTTAATTAAGCAGGGGCTATTATGGCATTCGTTATACAAATTTTCGGGGAATTTATTGATATTTTAGACACCCCCCATCACATTTTTATCACGTTTACCCTTATGATTGTTCTCACGCTCACGAACCTGGAATGTGTAGGGTGACTTAATTGTGGCGATCTCGTAGTAGACGTTCTTGAAATCCGCGGGCGTCGATATCTCAACATTGATGGTTTCCTCGGTCAGGACCGGCAGCGTGTGCGTGGCGGACGATGGCGTCACCTGGATGTCGTCCAGTAGGGCCTCCCTCTCCTCCCCTCCAGAGGTCACAACGGTCACGACCTTCTTGACCGCCCCTGGCACGCCCACGTCGTCCTCGTCTTCCTCGTAGCCGAGAGGGAGGGCAGCGGCGGCAAGGTTGGTGTCCGGCCCGACGTCTTCCTCCGACTGTCTCCGGATGCTGATCCTTGGCTTGGGGGACGTCTTATATTGCCACCTGCCTGTCGGGCGGGCCAGTTTAAACTTGTAGAGGCTCGTGGTGGGTGCGGAGGCGGCCGCGCCGCTCGCCTGGATGCCGTGATGGTCGTGGTGCGCGGACGGGGACGACTGGCCGTTGTAGTTCCTGGGCTTGAAGCCTCCCCTCCGGCCGCTGCCGAAGTTGGAGGTCTCGGGTTCGTTCCTCGCGCTGTAGGAGTAGGTGTTGGGGGCGGCGGCGGAGGCGGCGGTGGTGGGGCGGAATCCGCCGGAGCGGCTGCGGCTGAACCTACGTCCCCCGGAGGTGGACGAGGCTCGAACAGGGGAGTCGCTGAAGACGGAGACGGTTGCTAGTTCGGTTGTGCTAGAGGTTCGTCCGAAACGGGAGTTGTTGAACCTGTCCCGGGACACATAGGGAGGGATTGAAGCTAGTCGTGACGATGCTGAGGAGTATCTTTTTGCGTTATGGATTTAATTTGACTTAGAAATTTATTTTGAAATATGCAGGAAGAATGTGAGCCTATGGATATAACCGATCTTGTATTGAATAATCGATATAATTAGTTAATTCGGCTTCTTATACGTAAATTTCGTAGTACGGGTAAATATTTTAAGAGGAGCAAGCCAACCAACTCTTTCATTAATTTCATTTTCTTGTGCATACATTATTAGCTTCGAAATTTCACCTGATGTTTTTTAAAAAAGTTGACATATGTGTTTCAATATATAATTGATGAAATTGTTTTATATTTCAACAGGAATGTTTTTCTAAACTTTTTAATTACCATGACTTTACCTATATTTTTTACTTTTAGAAATTTTACTTTCTTTACCGTCATGTAATGGACTAAGAATTAAAGAACTTG
The DNA here is from genome assembly GCA_002093875.1 of Calopteryx splendens. NCBI lineage: Eukaryota > Metazoa > Arthropoda > Insecta > Odonata > Calopterygidae > Calopteryx > Calopteryx splendens. Next base: position 221,092 of record LYUA01000130.1, read on the forward strand.
GATGTATTAGCTCTGTGTATCCATACTAGGCTGCATTTCGCTTTACTTTTCGCTCGTTACTAATTTATTAAATTTTTTTTATAGTTAATTATTAATTCAATGTATCACCATTTTTATAGAAAACATTTTTTGTTACGTTACATATTCATTCCTGAAATTAAATTTCGAGGAATGAAATTTATGCATCTTTAAAGTGTTATGGAGGTGAAAATTTTAATTAAAGTTGACTGTAAAATAATATTAATAATAAGTTTTTAAAAAAATTTCAATATTAAAGTGCTTTTTAGGAAATTTTCACTATATAATGATATCCAATTATGGGAATGTACTGTAAAGTAAATCTTGATTGAACTACAGCGAGTGTAAGTAAATTGATCGGTAAGAGCATTAAACAGTCACCACGTTTGCGAAAGTTCTTACAGAATATTAAATTAATTAAGTGAAAGGTGAAGTGAGGTCATCACAGTCGAGGAGATAGAGACAATTAGTTTCATGCTCTTGGTTTATACACAGGTTTATCAAATAATGACCGCCTTCAATATCAAAGGAAATATCCCGGGACTTCTCAAAACCAACTTCTGTTTTTTATAGGAGTCACCTCTTAGCCCACATGTTAACATATTTTAATGCAAAAATGTAACAATAATTTATAAGGTTTCATGATTAATTGGAATTAGGAGAAAAGTTTAATTAATAATGAAAACAACAAAAACACAAAATTAATAGGTTATATTATTTTTTCATGCATTTAAAGAATTGGTTAGTTACATTCATAAGAATAGTCTAATTACTGAAGTGGTTTCGCTATTTTTTTATGTATGGTATTTAAAATTTCATTCTTGTTATATTACAAAATAGTAAATGGAGAAATGAAAATGAAATTTTATTAACTTTTATATTAATCTTTGAATGCCATTAGCGTTTGCATACTTAATATAAAATACATGCCAGTAAAATTTAAATCAATACAAATCTCTGTATTCTCAAAATTTTGTATTCTCCTATTAAAACATTCCCATTTAAAATTTTGTTTTAGCTGTATTATATTAAATTATATTAAAGTATTTAAAGCAGGTTTGGCCCTGAACTTAAGATAGGTACATGAGGTTAGAGTGAACTCATTACATTGTTAAATTAATTAAGAGTTATAGAATTTTTTAACAGTTCAGAAAGATAATTAGAAAATATTAAAGAAATCAACTTCCTCTAATTACAGCTTAGCGTCGCCCGGAAGAAATTAATTCCATACAGTAAAGTTTAGTGCAAATAGATTTTACCTTTTACCAGGAAAATCGTTACTCAGTCATTAGTTCAGGAAGAAACATGAAATATAAATCTTCCTTTGATAAAAATGGGTCTTGTGCAAAAGTATAAACGGAAGTATCATTGCCCTGCTATATTATAACATTTTTCATTAGTTTTAATAGATAATGCAGTATTTCTGACAAATCTTCCACAGTTTAATTTTTTTAGGAACAAGCCTTCCTCGTATTAAGAGCATATATGGTTACTAAAATCCTAAATATATCCTCCACATTGTGGAACTGTCTTGCTTAGGAAGATTTAGTTTTGTAAGCATTGGATACAATTTTTCTCCCATTTCATTAAATATTCATTCCAATGTGTTGGATTCATTTTTTGTTACACATAATTGAAGACAACGACAAGGCATTCAAATGAGTTGTTTTGAAAACAAATGGACAGTCACTTTCCCCTCCTTCAGTGGAGACTATTTATTTCAAGGAGGAACATATGCATTTGGGTAATTTATTTTGAAGTTCACACACATTCTCTTATTTTAATTCATTCAATACTGTTCCTATCGGGTGAAATGACTGCAATGAACTTTGGCCGAATATAGTCCACGTACTGCATGTGGTTTTTACAGTATGCAAAACTCAATCAAAAACCCATCAATCTCCTCTCCTCCGGAATGGAAGCCTCAAAGAAAATGATTTCGACAAAAGCGGAAAGAGTACCCAAGCAATCAAGATCTCAGGAGCTTTTTTGCAGTCACCCTTGTGAAATTGATATGGAAAAGAACTTAATATTTTAGAAATATGTGATAACCTCGGGACATATTATTAAACGTTACATTCAGTTAAAATATGAAGCTGAATTTTTAAGTGCTATATATGCCAGGAAAGGAATGCAATTTATACTGATTGCTTGAAAATATTCATTTTTTATATAGGTCTAATATTTTTTGCTAGATGCATTGCTTCTAAAATGTATTTAAGCAGGTTGATTGTTAGCAAGTGGCAATAGTTTATGTTTGAGTCTCTTGTTAAAGATATCTTCTGGAACGTCTTCGGGTCACATTTGCGCTTAATACGTTGGTTAATTATTTATT
>LYUA01000130.1:237218-247490 GCA_002093875.1 Calopteryx splendens
CCATAAAACTTTGTTATAATTTAGCCATGGGATGAGAGCTATAATTTCTTCTGATGATTAATTAGTCGGGTAAACTATTGATATCATAATCCTTCATCATCTTTAATTGTCTCGGTTATGAGGTATGTTGGGGGAACAGGAGACTAAACGGGTTAAGAGCTTATAAGGCTTAAGGCTTATAGGCCCTAGTGTGGAAATTTCACGCGTCTTTGGGCTCATGGGACTATGCGGCTTCATGTTGCTGTCTCCAAATTCGAATTCATTTGTTCCTGGGTTTATAGTTTTTAATTTAGTTTTAAAATATTGAGCACCCTTTTCAAACAGGATATTTTGGGTGGCGAAAAATTTATTCCGCCATTACCTATCCCAAGTCATTAAGCACCATCAAACCTCAACGGCTGCTGTTATTGCAGAACGAACAAAGACGTTTCTCTCATCATTTCCGGAACGAGCTTGTGTTTTGAAAATTGTAAGCTGCTAAGTCTGTATAGGCTTTCAAAGATTATTAAAAATTCCCCAGTGCGCTGCGCAGCTCCCGTTGCTCCTGCCTTCCCGTGAAGTTTGAGCCATGCCGTCATCCTTTTATAACCTCCCTCCCAGATAGGCTCTCTGGATTTCTGCTAGACACGTCTGCTTGAATTGGTCGCAAAAGCCTGACTTTTTCTCCTTGTGATACTAGCGTTATTAAGGCGCAAGTGCAAATTAATATTCCTTTTAATAAATATCCTATTTTAATGGAAGTGATGCCAGGCACACAAAATATTATGATTTAAATTAATGAATTTAAGATTGAGAAATAAAACTGGATTGAATTTAGTAAGTTGGAGCTTTTAGTGGCGATCTATCATGGAATAAAAGTACAAAAAAAATCAAAATATAAAAATCATTCGCGTAAATTAGCCAGTTTCTCTACCTGGGTAGCTCAACTGGTGAAAGAAGGTACCCAGGTTGCTTAACTGGCTAAAACTCTCGGCCGGATATCGCGGGGACTGGGCTTTAGTCCCAGTTCAGGCAAATTATATTTGCATTGTAATTTTTTTCGCATATGTACATGCAACAGTGGGTCATCCTCTAAAAGTTTCTGTAGGTATCTATCATTGAATATTTAATCGAACGAATTTATGAACTGAATTCTTTCAATCTCTATTGAGCTACTTTTGAGTTCTGTTATGAATGGCATTTAGCATTATAAAAATTTTAAGAGTTCATGTTGATAGTTCAAACAAATATACTCATTTCCCTCGAGTGGATAGCGTTTAACCAAGGAGAAGAAGACAAATACTCTGAAAATCGTCAAAAGTGAACTCGATGGTTGTAGGCTTAACCATGTGGATATTCGCTTTCGCATGAAATGATATACACTTTGTCTTTTTCCATTGAATTTTGTTTAAGGTAAATATAGTTTAAAGGGATAGACGTCATCAAAGTTATGTCTTATTACTGGAGGTATGTATACCCATCAAAAGAGAAGTGGAGGCATAGAAAGGTAGACGGGAAATAATTAGGAATGTTGGAAAAACCATGAAAAAACCCCCCAAAAAGTAATAAAAAAAGTCCAATTGAGATCATTCATCTCCAGTGAGACAGCCCCAACGCGGAAATTAGCTCCTCTCTTAAATTCACTTTTGAGGCAAATCACTGATTTCACTCCCAAATTCAGGGTGAAAAATTTGAAATACCTCTGGGAGAATCCTTCCAAGTTAAACTCTGCCCCAACGTTCGTACTCTGCCCCTGTCGTTCGATGTATCAAACCTATTTATGAACTTCCCAGTCCTAGCAGTAGTGGAAGCAGACGAAGAGGGTCTAAACAGTGTTGGAGCAGACCCATACTTCCTCAAGGAATTTGTGACATTGTTGAAAGCTTATATCGAGGAAAATTATTTCCATTTTATCGGTGATTTCTGTAAACAAGTGGAAGACCTAGCAATGGAGCCCCCCTTATCACCGCTAATAGCAAAACTCTTTATGAGCAACTTCGAAATTATTCAGAAAAAACTCAGTGAATACGAAAAAGATTCGTTGGTGGTTCCGTTGCGTGGGCGATATTTTTGCAGCATGGACTGGAACTGAAATAAAATTGGTTAAGTTCCTGACGACATTGAATTCACAATTTAGTAAAATATTTTCCACTATTTGGAAGGAGAAAGAGAGAAAACTAAATTTTCTTGATGTGACAATCCAAAATACCGCTATTCACTATTTTCCGAAATGAAACCACCTCGGGCGATATGATTCCTTCCCACTCCCGACCTCGACCTCATATGGGACATGTGTGAGGTTCCCTACCTTTTCTTCCACGTTGGACAAGCCACTAAATATTCTCATCTCAGAAAATAATTTCAAACTAAAGCGGAAGATGGTTAAAAATATCGCTATAAGTAACGGATACAGTGATAACTTAATTGAGAGAATGCTTAATAATAAAGTCAAATCTAATGCGCATTCTTTACTTTCCGCTGGTTTAAACTCCCAAACTACGGAGAAATATCGCTAACGTTAGGTTAACCTTTCCCAGCAAACCGTTTTAGAACTGCAAATAAAAATAAACAAAACCTAGGGAAGTTCCTAAACAAAACCATGGACACAAAGGATATTAAAAAAAAGTGGCGTGTATAAATTGAAGTGCGAAAACTGTAAAGCCATCTATGCTGGGTAAATAATGAGATGATTCAGGACAAGAACGGAAGAGTATAAGCCAAGTTTGTTTTAAAGGAACATTTCCAAATCTCATTTTGCCAAACATCTATGGGTGGAGGATCACAGAAGTAATTTCACTCCCGAGGTATTACACCTGGCCAAAAAAGGTCTAAAGCTAGAGCTGGAAATAAGAAGGTTTCAGAAAAAAGGACATAAGGTTAATGGCATGGTATTCGAGAAGCCCTCCCCACTCATTGAGGTATATCTGTCAGTAATGGACAAATGACTTGACCCACTACCGTGTGATTACCCTAACTAACTAATTACCTAAAATTAGGTAAACCATTCCCAGAAAACCGTGTTAGAATAGCAAATAAAAATAAACACTACCTAGGGGAGGTCCTAAACAAAACCATGGATACGACGGAAATTTAAAAAAAAAGTGGCGTGCATAAATTTAAGTACGAAAACTGTAAATCCATCTATATAGGACAAACAAGGAGAACATTCAGGACAAGAACGGATCAGCCGTGATATACTCTTCCACCCCACCTCCACTAATTGACAATTGGACAATTCCCATCCCCCCCACCCATCCACCTTCTACATCATAACTTCTACATTACAACAAGGTTTTACCTGAAGATGACGCCTATGAGTAGAAACTAGTTGCACCTTAAATTAAGTTCAATGGAAAAATACATAGTGCATATTATTTAAAGTGTCACGCGTGAAATTTTACCATTCATATTTTGCATAGGTGAGCCGAGCGTGTACTCGATCAGCACAAGAGCCGGTTACCTCGAGCTGCAAATGCTTAGATTATATAGTGCGTGCTTATATGATTATCTAGTGCAAATAGCTTAGATTTTATAGTGTGGGGGGTCATCAGATTTAAAGGTGATGGGAGTGATACTGAACTCCCCTAACGAGATGAAATGCAAAATACAAGCATAATGTCGTGTTCGCTCTTCCTCGGCGCATTTCTGCCAACGGCGGATGTTTTGACATCGCCACAATATCCCTTCACCCCTCTTCCCAACTCCCCGACTCGCCCACGAACCCGTCCTGCCTGCCCGCCCAGATAACAGCGCGGTCCCTCTAATTGGGACGATTCCCCTGCAAACGTACCAGAAGACAGAGCCTTCGGGCTTTCTCGGGCCACTCCATATTTTCCTTCCCTTGATAATTATGTAAGCGAAGGATGGAAAATGCTTTTGTTAAAATCAATCGTGAAAACTCAATGTTAAAAAATTGAGTTTGAAGCCCTTTCTAACTGGGATACGACCAGAAGATTGAAAGAGATAATCATGCCCGGTCGTGGACCAACATGAAATATGCTTCTTTAAAAGTTCAGTGAATAATTATTTATCCTAAAAGTGGAATATATTGCTCTAAAGTAAAACTAACAAGAACTAAGAAAGAAATTTGAAGTGGATATATATCTGTGCGCACTGACATTGACCTTCAAAATTAAGTTTATTCGGTTTGAAGATCAAGCCCTTCATAATTTCTTTTCGCGTAGTAAAAGTCAAAATCCTTGTGCACGCACGTTGCTGAGTTCACAAGGACAATAGTTACTCATGGTGGTCACCATTCAAATGAGGTGCTCATTTGAATGGTGTCCACGTTTCTTCCGAATAAAGGATTAATAATCCTTTTAATAAACATTTCAAAATGTCAATATTAGGAGAATGCTAAAATTTGTTTGCAAGCCAGTACAGGAACAAGTACAATCAATATTTCATTCCGAATACTATTCCGGAGTGTAAAATTTATACATATTCACATATTGAGTGTATTTGCAGGGAGCACTCCATCCATAAACTCCCAAAATGTCCAAGAGTGAACGAAGGAAATAAATCCAACAACATGTAATCAAATTTCCATCATATATTTCTCTTCCCTCAAGGTCCACCGCTCATTGAAGACTTAAGATAGATGGCTGGATTGGAATGCTTGGAGAAATGTGGAAGAGTTGATGATGCCATGTCTCCATCATTTGTGAGAAGGAATCCGAAAAGGTATGTCTTTAGATCAAAGAGGAAGTAACAAGATGCAGTGCAAGGCAGGTTATAAAGTGGATGGAAGTGTTCTCAAAATTGATTAACCAAGGCATGCGTCACAAGGTCGATAGTTTTAAATCTTAACGGCATCACGGGTCATAAATATTTATTTTTTTTCTCAACGTAAATGGCTTTTTTTCAATGCTTCTAAATATGCCATTCCATTTATTTCTATGCATAGGGCATGAACGAATTCTTACACTTTCTAATTTTGGAAGCGATTAGTTTACAATCTTTGCTGAGATAGAATTTCTTCCCTGGAGCTCATTTGCTCTCTCTTATTTCGTAATTTTTTTTCCGATTAAGCCCTTTACATAATAATGACTGTATTTCAATAAATATACTTCAAAATGGAGATAATCGCGACTCTCTTTCATTATTGCACGATAAAATGAGACACATCAGCCATGTCTCCTGGCCGTTAGGCATGTTTGCCACGTAAAGCCAATATTTTTATGCATATTCTCATTCTAGAAGAATTCTATTCAGGCACTTTCAAAAATGCTCTTTTGCTCTTTCGATGGTTATCTTCAACGTTTTCCCCAATTATGCAAACAATCAGAAAGTTATATAAACAGCCAATCCTACTATCATATATCATAATAATATTGGATAACCATATATTCTGGTTTAACATTTTCTGATGAAACTTATAATGTCTTATCATGATTAATCAAAATACATTTGAAGAATTTCACTTCTGACATGTTGGTTCATTGAGGCTGAAATAATATTAGCTTGAATTGGAAACTGATCCAAAGAGAAGAAATGTCATGGTGACGGAGAAAGGTTGAGGGGGGACGGGCGAGAGCGTGCCTGGGGCTGATGGTGTCCAAGGGTGTGGTCGCTTTAGGCTGAGGGTGGAGCCGCCCTCCTTTAAGGGGTCTGTGTCAGTCGGGCCGCGCCGTGGCCGCAGGGGGTCACCCAAATGAGAGATGATGAGTACCCTTTCTTTTCCGAGAAAAATGGAAAGATAAATTGAAATCGCAATTCCAGCAGACAAATTAAATCACTTCTAATGCTTTGGTAGTAAAAATAATTTTAGAATAAGTGATGCTAAAAACAATCCTAGTTATTATTAGAAATATATTAGAAATCTAACATCATCAAAAGCAAAAAAAATACAACAGGAATATAAATTCCTAATTCTCCAAAAATATGCAAAATACAGAGTACTATCAGGTATAGTTATAACCACAGATACGAGTGGGATTGAATATCTTTCAGGAAAACACAAATCACAATGTTTCTTATCAGAACAGTGTATGTAGAATGCCCTATTCCTTGTAGCTACTACTAATAGGCTCTAAAAAGGGTTACCTTTGCTATGAAATTATATACCCCTTAAGATTAGACCATGATTTCTGTCTCTGGCTTGACTGGGACTTCAGTGTTCCCGAGTGGAAACCGAGTGGAAAGTGGTTTCCCGAACGGAAAAAATGCCGGGAATGCGTTATTCCATAGAAATACGAGATCGGGCATTTCAGTAATCAGCCCAGTTTTTACTTTCTCTTATGAATCGTCATCATTAGGAGTCATCTACCTATTAAAGCTAAGTCTTAGACGATTACATGCATACATACCTATAGCATATAGCGTGGTCATTTTCTTGTTTTCCCTATATGATTACCTTCGTCAGTTCTTCATACCTTCTACCTGTATTCATGTCTTCAACAAACCAAATTCTCTTCCTTCCTCTTCCCCACTTTTCATGTAATATGATAAGTATCTCTTTACTTCTATTCTTAATGTACTGTTTTTCAACTCCTTGCAAATGCTTATTTTACTGTCACAATCCTTCTCCAAATGTACATATTACTACGCCCATTTTGTCCTAAATGCAACCCTAATATGTGAAGTGCTCTACCTGTTCTAGTTTTTTCCCCATTCCATTTTTAGTTTAGCCTTTCTACTTGTTAAGAGTTGTGTTGAGAATAGTGTTACTTCTGCGACTCCCATATATAATGATGGAGACGGTCGAAACGTAGATTCGGAGTAGAATAAAAATACGCATAGTTGAAATTCTCAAGCTGAAAACGATGTAGTTGGATTGATTGTAATGTTTAAGGTATGTTGTAAATGGACACACTATGTTCACATAAAAAATTTTACCTAAAATAATACAATTTTCGTCACTTTTTACAAGTTTTAATTATATTTTATCAACCTATGAAAGAGTAGTTACCCAAGCGGTTTAATCTTAGATTTGTATGTATACTACATCAATAGCAATAAACACTGGCCAATTGAACATTCTGACGCAAAAAGTTGGTCCAAATTATTTTGAACAATTAATTTATTGTTATTATATTATTAAATATTGTGTAAAGGAGTAAAAAAATTTTAAATTTTAAATACTTATTTAAATTACAGCTAGTGCCTTGCGCTTAAAAAATTAGATTTTTAGGGATTTTTAACGTTTATTATAATTTCGTAAAATTCAAAATGTCTGAGTCATGTATGATAAGTTTCCGTGTACTGCCTGGCCTTACCCATCCCCCCAGCACTCCACCTGTCCAGTGGGAGGAGTTCCTTAATTCATCGGGTTTTATTATTCTGTCCGTCCATATGTTCTCCGTGCCTCCGTCCATATGTTTATCGCAGTATAGTAATATTTAAGTTTTTCCATTGTCTTTCTTGGTAGCATTTTTATCGTGGTGCATTCAATTCAATACTCTTCCCAAATAACTCCCAGCCTTATTTAGTAAATATCTCTAACTTTTGTCCCCCGCGATATATATCTACTTGTTGTAATTAGAAAATGATGCAATTTTTCACCTGGCTTCAATTATTTTTAATGAAAGAAATGCAAGACCCGATTTTTTTCATTTGAATGTTAAACAAACACATCTGCGTAGTAGAAACGGGAGCGGATACAGGGAACCGGAGGTCGGGAACAGGGCCTTGAATGCGATGGGGGGAGCGGGGGGAGAGCGAGAATAACTGTTGAGACCTCCACAAGAGTTTAGTATAACACGGGCAATAAATATTTAACGATTAAAAGATAGCACTTTTCCACTAGTTAAAATATACTTTATTCTCGACCAAGTTGCGATGCACTACATCATCTTCAGGGAGTACAGTACATGTAGTGCATTGAAACCGGGTCGAGAATAAAGTATATTTTAACTAATGGAAAAATGCAATCTTTTAATCATTAATTTGTACAAATGTCACCATTTCACAACTGAAACTACTCTATTCTATGTGTGCGATAAGATTTCATTTTCAAACATTCTTTCTAATCTAGTCTATAGTTATCATTTTACTATTATTAAAAATCATCTATTAGTAGACGAATATTTCATTGCACACCAAGATGAGCATCATTGGCTTTTCTTATCTCAGTAAAACCGAGTGGTGGAGCTAACAGTGTGTGCGAAGGCGTGTGATGTAAAGTTTCCCTCCACGGAAGAAGAAAAGTGGAACTTTTCGAATGCTATTTTTTAATTTCTTTTGCCAGACCTCTGGAACGATTCGGGCTCGCCCGGCCAGGGAGGGCTAGACCCAGAATTAAGGTCTGGGCGGATATAAATGGGGGTCGTAAGGGGGAGTGCGCCCCCCGATGGGAAGGGGGACACGCTGCCTAAGGAAGGAAAAGAAAGGAAGGGAAAAAGTTGGAAAGGAAAGAAAATTCTTCTAAATGTCACGGGACGAATTTAAATCGATCGATAAAATAATAATTATTGGAACCACTGAATAACAATGAAGTCTTAATTACTGTCTTTCCCTTGGCGCCTTGCATAAATATATATTTAGTTTTTGACATTTGGTATAACTAATTCTCAATCCTTGGGGTAACTCGTTGCCTTTTCATAAAAATCCTCTATCCACCCGTCAGTGGAAGACCTTTTGCCGAGATCTAATCCCAAGGAAAGATACTTCTGAGTATCTACCCGCCCGACTCTGAATATGTTAATATCTCAGGAATTTTTTCCGTTCCGGATCCTTACCGTGTTACCCAGAAGTCATTAGCAAATATATTCACGCACACATAAGAAAGCACGTACGCAACCGCTCACAAAAGAGAGATGTTTTCTTTTAAACGTCCCTCTCGTAGCACGCGAGAACGCGGGTGATGAAGGGAAAGTATAGGAATCCTATAGGAGCGATTGATCGCGGAGTGGAGGGAGGGAAAGAGTACCAATCTACCCCCACCCCTCCTGCTGATTGGTGGGCCACAGGGCGGGGGGGGGTATCCTTGCCCCCTCCGCCGCATTCTCCACGCCTTCCCACTCCCCCACTAAACGCGCTCTCTCCCTGGAGGATAAAAAGGGAAGTCGTACTCATTCACGACGTGGCACGGGGTTACCCCTTCCCCCCGCTCCTCCTCTCCGCGTGGGAAACCTGAGAGGAAATCGGTTCACTATGCATGTGCACCAATATGTATGGTGTACGCATATTACGAGTCGATGGAAGGCGGAGCGTTTTGGGAGCTATGGGTGGTATGGAAGTAGGTTAGCCTTGTAGAGAAAACCACGTGTTTAAACGGAGAATGGAGTCTAATGCCTTCCTTCACTTTATCACGGCCCTCAATAGTGTTCGTTTTCTCCTGGGAGTCTAGATTTAAACGATAATGCTAATCACATAACACTGATCTTGCCGCGAAGTTCACCGTGTCACACAAGAGTCTTTTATACTGTTCAATTCTATAGTAAACCCAGTTAGATACATAATAGTTATATATATAAATTCATTTATATTTATAAATAACAATTTATATGTAAGTTTAACCAATCGGTATCGATTTTCTGAAAGGTTATTTATTTGACTCGGGAGGAGGCTTCGTACATTGGCTGATCTGGTCATCGAATAATGGAATTTAATGCCATGAGGCGCACACATTGACTCCTGTGGGGTACAAAATTCTCCGCTGGGACTGAGTTTCATTCCGAACAACCTGGTTTCAGCACCACACCTGGCTATACGGGGAACACACGGCCGTGCACCCGCGTGCACGTGTTTGCGAAAGCGCCTCCATTAGAACACTGCATTGGTAATGGGAGGCACGCGTGTCTGCACGCACGCACTCAAAAGGACGGTGGGCACACGTACAAAATGAGCGGGGTGGTGGGTGGACGCAACACCCTTCCCTCCCTTCCCCACCAGCTGGGAGATTTCACATGCAATCGTGGTATCATTTAATTCAAAATTAATATTCTATAAACCAAAATGCTGTCGTAAATATCTCCTCATTTTTTAAAATAATGTAATGAACTTCAAAAAAATATTATTTTTAATAATAATGTTTAATTAAATTTTTAAAATTAATATCTATTTTTTAGGTAGGTACCTATAGTTGTGGCTCCACAAGTCTCGTGGACCCAATGGAGTAACAAACTTACAAGAGTTTTCTGTTGGTTGAGTTGGAGATTAGCGCATACAAAAATGATTCATATGTTTGGGCTGAGATTTGCCACAAAAATTATTATTTTCATTCCATAGTAGACAGATGAATTAATTTCTTGGATTTTCCAAAGGATGGTTAAAGGTGGTTCTAAGCTTGATAAGAAATAGGTACTTATTACGAACTATTTGTTGAAGTTGAAATATTATGACGTTCGGGAA
>LYUA01000130.1:292990-304612 GCA_002093875.1 Calopteryx splendens
TTCTTCTTCTTTCTCCTGATGTTTTCCAAAACGCTTACCATCCCATTCCCCAAAACCTGATCAAAGAATTTTCTGACTCATAAGAGAGAATCCAGCCGATAACTGACTTTGGTGTACCTCTATTCATGCCATTCTGCCTTCAGTTGGTCTGAATAATATGTGAATAATGATCTCAGCTACCTGCGTTATGGAATATGGTTTTTATATAATAGGAATTCCACCAATTTATCCAGTAAAATACCCCGTTTAAAGAAAAAATAAACGCCAGCCACGTTGCTGGTGACCTACATATTCAGAGATCGTGGGTTGTCCTTCATCCTAAGGCTAAGTGTTATTATGATTATCCTTGTGATTTTTTGCATAAAGAAATAATATAATAGCTAACATAGCTGGCTTTGGATTTGAGGCTGAATAAATTTCAAGTTAAGGCTACGGGGGGGATCGACCCTTTTAACAACCCTCCAACCGAAATAGGGTCGCAACTGGCGGTTCGCGAGACCTATGCAATCCCGGGATAACTTTATATCGCTCCGTAATACTATTTTTGTGGTCTTTTACGTGGAGCACTCCTTTCATAGATATTCCCCTTTCCCGGACAACTCCCCACCTGGAGGAAGTTCTCCCTAATTAAGCCCCGACCGCAGTTGGGGAGCGGAGCGGGAGTGAGGGGGCGCGGGGTGGAACTCACTCCTAACCCCCCACCCCCCGCCCGGGCCGGAGTGGGGGTGGGTTATGAGTGAGGACTGCGTTTCGCAAGCAGGAGGGTGGGACAGCGAGGGACTCGAGCGGTTCCCGATTCGTCGGGTGGCGCGTGGGCGGAAGAGGAGGTAGTCCCATCGTGGGGAAGGGGTGGGGTGGGTGGTCTCCTCTTTTTGGGAGGCAAGCGTCGCCTCTCGGAGCACCAGGGGGTGTATGCTACTCGAAAGCGGGGCCGATAGACGAGTGTATGTTCGTTGCATCGAGGAGCCGTCCGGGCGACATATCCCACACTGGCTGGTGGGATGAAGGGAGGACTCTGGGAGGAAATGCCAACTATGCGCTCCACATGCATGTTCCTTCCGCTTGATTTTTTGTGACTCTAATTTTACTGATCACATATCGTTGGCGGAAGAAGGAAATCCACGGTGTTATCAAACAATCCAAACCACATTAATTAATCCAGGAGTGGGAGTTGAAGGCAGAGCTCATTTTGAACGGATCCCTTGGGGTCGAGTGAAATTCAGATATTGGTGGGTTACAACTGGATAAGAGCAGTTCTTTTTCCTGTGCTGCCTGCTGTTTTTCAGTTAGATCTCATACTCCAAAAGATGCGGAGCTTGGATAATGCTGAGGGTTCCTAGAGGCATCGCCCGGAGTCGAACCCGGACCCTTCGGTAACCAACCTAACCCTCTACCCATTGGGCTGCCCTGCCAAACATTTTTTGAACTCGCCATTAATATTTCTATGCCTACTGCATTCTTGTTTAAATTTCCTTGAAACAATGAGCTAAATCTAATCAAGAAGCTATTCTTACAACTGACTCTAGATCGCTCTTAATATTCAATGCAATTGCAATAAAAAAATATTTATCTTATAATCGAATGATTCCAAACGCGATTCTAGTTTATATGGATTAAAGTATCTCTATGCATCATCAAATCAAACTACGGTTGCACGGATGGTGCAGGATCCAAAGCAATCGTGGACTATGTGAATGCAAGTGCATTAGAGGGTTTTTTGTGATTTTCTGAAGCCAAGGGAAAGAGGGGTTGACGAAGGAGGCTGGTGGCGCCGCCGTTGGCATCGAGGACTGTGATTGCGATGGTTGACGGCGAGAGGTGCTCGCGCATCAGGCTCGCGCACCATACCTCCTTAGGACTGACGATCTTTTCTTACACACGTCTTTGCCCACTTTTGGAGCATAAATCATCAGAACAACAGAATCCTCGGCAGTGGGTTTCTGAGTAGAGATTTCTAAGAAGGGCTTTCGCGTGGGAAAGTACTTCACAGGGGACATTAAACCAAATTACGATCGAATTCTGAAGAATGGCTAAGTTGAGTGATGCCACGTTCACGATCATAAGAAGATCAAAATATTAGTTCGAGTTTCGTGACCAATAGACGTTTTACATGAGTTTTATATGCGTTAGATTTCAAGGAAACCTTTTTACGCCAACAAACGTCTGCATTCATGGTTATGTGTGGAATCAATGGCGGAATTACGTGTTCAGCAGCGAATTTATTTAGGTCTGTAATTATATTACTCTGCGTCTATAGCCAAGATTTACTATGGATCACTTTAAGTATCTACTTATGATCACCGACGTAATAAATCCTAGTAAGCATTGCCACCTCCAACAAAGTCCCTTTCATATTCCTCTTTTTCTCCTATACACCTTGCCCTTATCCGACGGAAGGTTTACAGTGCAATACTATTTAGATAATCAATATGCTAAAAACCGAAGTGCCATATTAGAAAATACTTTTAATAGGAGATCATGAGGAGCAAATTTTTGCTACTCTTTTCAAGGTTTATTTTAATTTAATCTCATTATTTATTTAAGAATAGAGGTAGTATTTTGTGCTTCCAAATTCAAGTCATCCACCACTTCGGAGAAATATCGAAGTTCGAATTGAATCTCGAATTCCATGCTAAACAAACAACATCTGTTTCACAGTATCTTGGCATTCAAAAATACCTAGAGGCCCCATGAGTCTTTGTGCCATACATCTTTAAGTTCTACGAATTCTTAAATTTTAATAGCTTTTAATATACTACTTCTGGATCTCCTGTCTTCATGATAGTCTTCTCATAATAAATTTTAATATCAACGTTTGAAAAATCCGGATGCAAATTCTCAAAAGAATTTGAAAAGATATTTGAGTGTCCCACAGGTAAGAAATTCCATTATAACTCTCGAATATGTTTTTTTATTAAGTTTAAGAAATTCCCAATAGAATAATTTCCTTATTCTATTTTCTATGTGATCGAAACGCGCCAAAAACCCCACCGCCCCACCCTTTTTCGCCCCAATCCACCTCTCTCCCCCCTCCCTCTCCGCCTTCCTCTCGCTTCGTCTTATTTTCGGTTGGGTATTCTTGACTCATTACTTTTTAAAGGGAACGAATGGGTGGGAGTGAATCGGTGGCATGCGCCACTCGCTCACCCCCCAGTCGAGCCAGCACCCCGACCCGCGGTTACGAAGGCTTCGTCGTCGGGCGGGGAAGAGGTGACTGGGGGGGGTAGGGACTGAAGGTGGAGGGAGCACTGAGTTTGTGAGGAGGCACTCGTTGACGGAGTGCATATTGTGGGAAAGCCCTGGCGCGACCCCTGACCCGAGGCACCCTGGGCCTGGGTGATGGGAAAAACCACGCTTCCAAAATGATAATTCACGAGCGGTGTGATATCCCGGACGCCAGAACTTCTTCAAATGCTCTGGCGACTCAAAGAAAAAGGACCCGTTGGCAAGGTTTCGTTACCCCTAAGTACTGTGAAGGTTCGTGAACAGCACGCTCGAGACGTGATAACGGCATTCACACCAACTTCCTGTTCGCGATTTTTAGTGGATTTCATCCTTGCGTGTTGAGACATTTTTTCCCACGATCCAAATTTCTCTAAACGAAGATAGTGTGTGAATGCTAAGTGACATTAAGTGTGTGGCTTCCAGGGAGAATGATGCGATGGGAATGGTATAGACAGGTATCCTTATAGTATCTAGCATTCAATCCACAATGTGTGTGTAATAGATGCGCAAAATATATTATTTTCGCAGAATGGGTAACTAATTTCCTCCCTTAATACAACAGTAGCATATGTCCAAATAGAAAAATATTGAAAATAAAATTTATTTTCAATTTGTCAAATCATAAGATTTCTTCATTAATAGCTACCACCTAGTATTGAAATTGCGCACTGAATTCACGTCAATTCCTAAACATCATCGTGTATGGGTTTCGCATGAGGCATAAATAACGAAATGTTTACTTTTAAGACACAAGGCGTAATTATACATGATTATGATCTCCACTTAGCGATTGAGAAGATAAGAGCGTCTATCAGGCGTTTCTCTGTCTCTTTTCTAATAATGTGATCTTTCCAAAGTCGTGTTAATCTGATAGCAGAATCTTAGCTATGCCAAATCGTCAATTCAATTCCTGTTCGGACACTCATACGTCGATAAGGTATTTGGTAACGGAGTGAATTATTCATGCCCTCATGTTTTGTGGAGGTGACATGTGCACTGCTCCAATGACCGCGTCATGAAAGTTCATGGACTTCTGAGACTGATCACATCCTTCACCCAGAACATGGGCGCATGCGATTTCTTTCCAACTGGAGTGGTAGGAAACTTAGGAAGTGGCGCAGGAGAAAGGTGATACTCAGTTGCATGCATGTGATGCACGAAGGGTTCCAGGAATAGACGCAAGATGGCGACATCTTGCCGCATGGTGTGGTACCCACTGATTAACACGCGCGCTTGCAACGGATTACAACGCCGCTTCTGCCCTCGAGACCACCTCCGGATTTGGAGATGGAGTGAAAAATGAGGCCCGCGCGCTGACGCAAGCTTTTGTTGAAACTTCTAAAAAGTTGTTTGAATATTAAGACGTGAGAAATAAAGTCGGTCCGTAAGATGAGATACCACGCCCAAGGGAAGGGTGGAATGAGAAATATTTGCTATTTTCACCGATACACAAAATGAAGGGAGTTTCCGAAGAGAGGAGTTCGGATTGAAAAGAAAGCTATAGCTTTTCGCAAGTAGGAACTTTTAGATGGATTCCATGAGAAAATCATTATAATTTTCTTGGTAAAGTATTATCGGCAAAAATATTTCTGTGAACCAGGTATATAATACGGGATTGGCATTTGCAGTCTCTTTATTTTTTATAGATTTCAGAATTTTGAATTTTGGGAGGGTAATGAAATGAATCCGTAATCACTGTGGAGGAATTGGTGCTTCATAGTTCGTCGGATATAAAAATACACTCCGAAGGTTATTTTCCTGTGTCTTTTAAATGATATCGTCTCGTACGACGACGTCATACGACTCGTACATGAACGATTAATATTTCAATGTGTTAAAAGATATTCATTCTGCGAATCTGCACCCTCTTCGTCGAATTACAATTACTTACGAATAAGGCCATTAAGTTATTTTAAGCTGTAGGCATATTTTTTATTTTAAGATTATTGGTAAGATTGTTGGATTTTTAAAAATTTTCTCTTTCGAATTTCTTCTCCATAAATTCTCCATGATAATAATTTGAAAATTAATTCTTTTATATTTTTATCCATTTTTTTCGCTTTAATTTGTTTTCATGGTCATAACGTTACAATCAATCAAATATAAAATTTGTCATTTTTTTGTCTTTTGTAAAAGACGAATGACAAATTGCAAAGTTCAGAATTTAGTTAAGTACGCCCAATCCTCCATTTCTCTACCTACCCGCTCAAATATATAAAATGTTTGGAATAGTATAATAACGCCCCTCCTGCTAATACATCAAATATTGCATTTCAATCATTTTCCCATCCAAGAAATAGTCAGTTAAATGAACCCTAGAGAGACACCACGGGTCAAAATTTCAATTTTCTGTTGCTACTCCAACATTTCCTTTCTCTCGTTGAACCATCATCGTCCAGCCTCCCCCGCTTCGTTTGCATTAAACACGAAGGGGACTTCCGCGCCGTCTTGGAATCACTCTAAATCGAGCCCAATCGACCCTCAGCCAACGCTCTCATCTGCCAAGGTTCCAGTGGGCGGAGGAGGGGAAGGGGGGGGAGGATTATCATCACGGCCCTTCTCCCCCTCCCTCCTCTCCTTGGACCTAACTTCCCTCGCCCAATCCCATGTTCCTATCGTTACTTAACGGCCCCAAATACTAAATGTTCCTCCACGGTGGCTCCTTAACTAACACTGCTTTAAAAAATAATTTCTTACACAATCTAATCATACTAAATTCATAGACATGCACTTAGTGTTAAATCACGTAAGCTGTACTCTTTTACTTCTTTCTTAAATTCTTCACTGTCTCGATTCTCAAACGTAGTTAATTTCGAAATTTTGACCTTCAATGAATAAATAAAGACTGGTTTTATCTTTAACCTGATTTCTTTAGATACTGAAAGGAATCATCGTTAAGTCACCGTTTTTTATTTCATTGGGTTAGCGCACTAATATTTATTTTTCTATTTGTAAAAAATAATAATTTTTTCAGACAAATACTATTCATGTACCCTCTTGCATGTTGTACTTAGAGTTTAGAGTTCCTCAAAGAACATTATATAGCCTTCAACATTGAGAAATTCTTTTGAAGGAGAATTTAACATCTCATTTTATTTTTCAGTTCATATTATTAGACCGATAATATGCTTCTTGAATTTATAATATCAGTAGTATACATGACAAACGATAGCCAATGCGATAATATTTCATGGCTCCATAATTTGTTGCATAGTTTCTTAAGTTCAAATCTAAGATATCACTCTATCTTTGAACTTTCTGCTCAAGTCTTATACTGTGCGACTGGAGTTGTCGAAAAGTATAAATTATCATTGAGTGGTGACCTTGAAATCTTGGATGTTATTAGATTGAAATACAAAAAGAGTGGTTTCAAATTTAAAATGCTTGGGCTCCGTCGCATGAAGTTTCATGCTAGTCGGGGCCATGTGACCTACAGTATACCAACAGAAAAATTTAGTGGTACATATTCGGATGTGAGGGTATGTCCCTCATTTATGCGACAGAGCATGTATAAGTAAGAATTCAATGAAATGACTTGAATATATTATTAAATCTAATAAGTAATTAAAATTCTTGACTGAATGGGTAATTATCCACTACATTTGCATTACATAATGAAGCTGTTTTGTTGGTTTTTCAATGGCGCGCATTAAAGTCTTTAATACTTATAGAATATAATGATAGCTTTTTTATTAAGTTTGGATATATATATATTATATAATAGCATACTCTGAATTATATACCACTAATGATCAATGATAAAACGTGACGTGAATTACATGAGATAACTTTTATAGACACAACAATAGTTATTTATTTCTACAGGGAATGTCTCGAATACAAAATGAGGAAATATACATATACAAATCCCATAATTTTTGCATATGAATAAATAATACTCGAGTATTCCACTAATATTTGACATTCTACAGTGAATTTGTAAATAAATGATTTTTTTCTTCAAAGATATCTTGTAATCTTCACCTGAGCATCAAGTTAACGTAAAAAAATTCGGTTGACGGGAATGGGTTGAGAGAACTTTGAAAAATAATTTGTTTATGTGTATTTAAAGAGGAAGTTCCGTAAGCATTTAGAGTTCCGACTGCAAATCAGATGATCTGTGCTCATTCTTCTGGAGTTACAAGGTAGAAAAATGAAGGACCTCTGAGATGCTGGTTTTAAGCGTAGAATATCCTAAGATGACACTTTTTATGAAAATATTACTTCTGAAATAACAGTATTTCTGTAAATATGTGACGATCATAACTGAAACTATGGCATAGAGTAAATATTTGTTGAAGAAATATTAAACGAAGTCGGAATCACGAATAAACGTGATCATCGTTTGGCCCAAAGCGACGGGGGTTCTGTCGACGGAAGATCCCAAAGAGTTAGATACTATTGGCTTAAGCCTCAAGAATTTACGCGGTTTTCAGAACGTGCATGCGAGATATGCCTGCCTCACCCATCGTAATATTACTCTGGACGCGGGACTGACGCTTGTCAAACTCACTTTGAAAACAAAACCAGAGGAGGTAACTATTTCATCAGCTCTTTCACCGATCAACCTAACTTTTAGGAAGGAAATGGAAAAAATAGCTTCTGAGCTGAAAGTGGGGGCAAAATAAGAGAACTTTGAAGGGTGGGGGGTTGTGGGAAAAGGGTGCTTTGGGGAGTGGGGGAGGGGAGGGAAAGGCGAGGTTGAAGGAGGGAACCCTGGCGACGCTCTTGGATGTTTTGAAGCCATCAAAAGTTTGCTCCCTCCAATTAAGTCGAGGCCTCAAAGCTTTTCGATTGATCGAGCGCTTATTCTTTCGCGTTTGCGCGCCGGATGTTAAATATCCGTGAATGAGATGGAGTAGTAATTAGCTCCGCCTCTTGGAATCAGTCGATTGAATCGTCTGCGGACGCTCTCATCTGGGAGACTTGCACCGCACCGATCATTACTTATGAAGATCCCTCGTTTCCGTTGCTCCGAAAAAGTGAGCTCACCAGAACGGAAATTAGAGTGCTTAAGCAACCGGTGACAGCCGTTTTTCACTAATTTCAACACATGAATAATAATAAATCGACTTTATTATTTTTTAATTTGAGAAGTTGCGAATGCATCAATAAAAGCGATTGCAAAGAATCCCCAAGTTAGAATGCTCTTTGTTCAGTTATTTTGGATGTTCTGAGTAAATATTTACTTCATCCTTTTTCTACGCTTCATTGATGTTAAAAGCGTTCTGTAAAACCGCCTTGAGTGTTTTATTTTTAATATACTCGTTTTGGTCTTCGAGACTCTTATTTTATGCCTATTTTATGCTTCTACTACTAATCTCTTCTAATTACTCTTCTAATTACTATCTTCTTCCTTTTAATATTTTCATTCTACAAACCCGGGAGTAGGCTTTGTCTTGACTTTTCTCCAACCCGGTTTTACGCCGGAGGTATGTAACTGGCGTCATTTTTTTTCACCGAATCATATTCTAACCCCAAAACCTGTAAAGTTTGGTTGTGCGGGTTGAAACGCCCGCCCGGCGCATCTCGTCTTTCTCTTGTTCCCCTGCTTTTATACCCAGCGGTCGCCAGCCAGCCTGGGCAGGAAGGAGCGGACCCCTGACTAGAAAATCAGTCTCAGAGTAAGAATAAGGTTCTGACTCTGAGGAATCAGTCAGTTAGGAGTTGTCTTTCCGAGTCGGCGAGCATTAGAGAGCCATGGCGATTATTGTTCGCGTTTGGTTGGTGCAGTAGTGGGTGTCACTACGTTGCGCTTTACCGTTAATCTAGTCACGGTGGTTCTGCACCCCTTATTTTCCTTTCCTCTTTTCCTGCGATGCCTGTTCCTCCCTTTCCCGGCCCACTTGATTCCACAACTTTCCTTTCCCGCCATTTAGCTCTCCTTTCTACCAGATTTCCGATGATGATAAAAGAGGCACGTATCTGATGATCTCCCTTATACCCTATTCCCGAGTGCAAGCTGAACTTCCCCTTTCCTCCCACTTCATTTTTTCTTTCCTTGCACTGGTGCCCATATCCACTCTCTCGAAACGAACCCTACGACCGAGCTAAGCAAGGGGGCACCATCACAAACTGAGAAAATAAATTTAATGAGATTGAGGAAACTATTGTCTGAATCATTTAAGAAAAAGAGGCATGGCTGCAAGAAAAAGAATTTAATTCCCTAGGTCTCGTCCTAGAATGAGAACAGAAGGCGATATTTTCACGCATTAATTAAATCACGATTAAAGCAATCGGCCGGTGATCGAGAGATCTGGGTTCGGGTCCCGGTTCAGGATAATTTTTGCGTTATGAATTTTTGCATTGTGAATTTTTGCATTGTGAATTTTTCGCATGTTTATGTACAGTATCGGGTGCCTACGCTAAAGTTACTACCAATTTCTTTACCATCAGGAGCTTCGTAAAAAGATATTTTTATCTCTCATAGTCTGTTCCATGAATTTATTCATGAATTCAATATGTTGGTTGAATAATTTTAGCAGAATCCCAACACATGTTTCAAGGATGAGATTTAAATTGACGATTCTTCTTCTATCGTTAAAAAGTATGGTCAAATATATATGATGTTCCGAGGTCTGACCGGTTAGTTTTTCTCCTTTGGTACATAGAACTAACAATGTAGATATACACATGTCAATGAGAGTTCCGCTCGAGGAGATTTCGATTTTCCAGGAAGTTAACTCCGTTAGTCCTCCACACGCGCTATAACCCCTGTTCTTCCTCTAGCTTAAATATCCTGAGCGAACCCTCCTCCCGCAATGCAACAATTTGCCCCAAATCGCCCACTCCCCCGTCCCACTCTCCTTTTCCACCCTCCCCCCCTAAAACACACTCACACACACACACGCCGTCCGCCTGGAGAGCTGATTAAATTTTCACGCGTGGGTCGCTCGCCTCAGAGTGTGAGAACTGCACACGTATCGCGCTCCTACTCTTTCACTCACTCCCTTTAGGGAGAGATTATGCTCCGGTTATTTTTATAACGATCTTCTTCCTTTAAATTATCCCAGCCCCTTACTTGAGCGGCGACCCCTCGTCTCCAGGGAACAGGGACAACACCATCTACTAACCCACTTGTAGATATATCGGTGGCAACGGCAAAGCCTCCTTTCTCAAAACCCCTTATCCCTGCTAATATTTCCAGTACTACAATTTGCACCACTCATCATAAATTTATATTCTCGCCTTTGTCTTAATCCACCTCCCTCTCAGTTTATCCTTTCCTGAGAGGTTTGGTGCTTCTATTTGCTGCATGGGTTTTGTGACGTGGCAGCTGAACAGAATTAGGGTTAGATTAGTGTCGAAGCTTTGGGCATTATTTGGAGAGCCAAAAACCTATAATGGCCTATAATGACAACTCGAAAAAAACCTATAATGACAAGTCAACTTATAATGGCCTCATGGACTCTAATATTACACGCCTAAAGCATTTCTTACTCGTTTCAATGCACACAGAAAGTGCTGTAGTGTTTCCTCGATTACATAGTCGCATAAAAATCAATTTCGTAAAGGAGGGATAAAAATATTGAGAGCTGCCTCCACACATTCCCTTATTACAGAAATGGAGTTTAGGTGACATCAATTTCCTATTGACGACCCAGAAAGTTGATAACGTGTGATAATCCAAGGGTTTCCTCTGGTGTAGCGGTGAAAAAGGGATTATCATCCGCATTTTTTAGGAAGTAGCTTTCGCCCTCTCAAGATTCATTGGCTTCGTTGATTTTTCAGTGGCCATATATTTACAAAATACAAGTTATCATTTTCAGTGTCTTTGTCGTAGAATATGTACGACGTTTGTGAGCCCGAATCGAATGCATTTTAAATGCTTTGAAAAATAATTTTTTTATTGGCTGCATTAGTCCTTTAATTCTTATTCTTTATCGATTTAAAATAATTGACGACATGAACTATAGTAGTCAAACCTTAGGTTGATTTATTTGGGTGAGTGTTGACCATCCTCAAAACTAAGCCCTACAGTGTAGGTCGCGTTTAACTTGTTCGTAGCAAATTTACTTTTTTTACGATGCTCTTTTCGTTCTTATCCTCAAAATGTTTCTAGCTATAGTGCTACTTAAGTTAATTTTGGGGAAAGAACAGAAACTGCGTTCGTTTGAACTTACTATTTCTTGCTTCACCCTAAAAATATTTTGAGCGATTATTTGACCACGAATCGATTGAACGATCTTGACGAATAATGCCATACCACGCAGCAGAGATCGTTGCGGATCGTCGGGACTGAATATTTGTGTGTGAGGCACCTCTCACGTTTCCCGTTCCACCTTTCCTCTTGAAGTCGCGCGGCGCTAATTTCTGAGGAATTATTTATAGATTTGATGGCGCTTCGATGCGAAGCTTCTGCTCAATCCGTGTGGGATAGATGTGGATGGGGGATGG
>LYUA01000130.1:314931-337688 GCA_002093875.1 Calopteryx splendens
TTTACTGCCTGCAGAATTTTCTGTGCGTGGTGCGCCTAAAGAAGTTTACTTCAAAAAATTCTACGTTCCCCGTAATAGATTTAGAGACAATTTAAGATAGCGTTCATTAAAAATAAACTTCTTATTTACGTATTTTGGTCGCGTTTGACGTTGTGGACGTGTTTAATGTAAGCAAAGCGAGCTCCAGATCAATAACGTGAATGTGGTAAGTCCGACCTTAGCAGTTGCCCACTGAAAACTAAGGAATGGCTAGAATTGGAATAAATATAATCGTTTTGCACGTGCAATGCATTGATATTGATTAAGGTTTAAACTGTCAATTTCGTCGATTTAAGAAAGTGGGAACAGAAGCATGAATGTGCAATGGAGATCCAACCGGTGAAGGGAGGCATTTGCCGTACTGAGCGCGGAATCCACTCGCAATGACTCTTCCGTGCATCCCTTGCCGTCTCAAGCCGTGAGCCTCCGCGTCACCAAAGGCCGGGAGATGAGTGCCGGGGGGAACAGACGCCGGGTCTCCAGGATTGAGGACATGGATTGGCCTCGATTTGTCCGTCCCGGCGTCTCCAGGCATCATGCCACCCCTTCCCCCTCTGCTCCCACCCTTCCTTACCCTCCCCCTCCTCTCCACCCCCCAGATGCACCATCTCCACTCTCCTCCACGAGCGAGATCTGTTTGATTCATTCTCAAGTATAAGGCGAGGCTTCCGAGCCCACTCTTTCCAAGGCTCCGAAAATAGGGGAAGCAGAGCCTGAACACCAGTGGAAAGTGGTGAAATATTTAGCAAGCAGACGGAGGGGAGGGACGCAGAGGCCCGCATTTGCCCATTTGCATTCTTTGTGGAAAAAAAACCGTCCGACATCACGCAAATAAGACGTGCTATTGTGCTCCATTCGCCAAGGGCTTCTTGCCGCTTTCCACGATAAGTATGCTCCTCGCCTTTATCACGTTCGTCGATCAATTTTTCCGTCAAACTGTATGAAACCCAAAGAAATCAGAGCTATAATCTGACTACTGCTCTCCGAAGCAGACTCCAGGTATTTCTTAGAAAAAGGTATTTTGGACGTTGAAATGAAAGTTGATCGACTCTTTAAGATATTGTAACGTATAAATTGCACGAAATAATATTTGCGGTGACGCGTCAATGACGATTTGAGAATATTTGTCTCTTTCGGTGACCTTCAGCTCAATATTCTTCCCATCCTCCCGTGGCACGGCGCAGTTCCTAAGCATTATGTACCTGAGCAACGGTACAGAGATTCCGGTACCCATTATTAAATCCCTTGGCACCGACTCTTACTTTGTGTTGGAGGGGGAGGTTTTCGACATTCATGTCAATACCACGTCGAGGTTCTCTTCCTGCTGATATTATGGCACCCACAAAAAGGGCAAATCAATTTAGAAGTTATTTGGCTGTTCGGCTTAAGAGAGATTCGTCCGTTGTATACAAGGGTTCCCTTACAGATTTCCACAAAATCCACCCTCCTCTCCGGGTATATGGCTGGTCCATATAAGGTCCTCACCGGTGAGGAGGTGGGGTGAGGCCATTGGAGATTGCTGCAGGACGAAAAACCCTGGACCCGTGTGGGGGATGAGGGTGAATCCAGGGCATCTCTTTACACTTTCCTTCTCCCCCTTCAATGGATCGCTCACCTCTGAAGAAAACTCCCTTCTAGTCTTTCAAAATGTTGTTCCCACGTCTCGCTACACCCTCAATCGTCTCATAAAGATGGAGGCGAAGATGTTGCCTCGTTGCCATTGTGTGACATCAGAAAACAAAGCCTCTATTCTTAGACCATTAAGGATATTGTGTCCAAATTATGTAGATTTTTTCACAAATCCATTGCACTTACAGATCCTACTTTACAAGACATTTCTCCAAAATGGGTCGGCGATTTTAATCACATTGTAAACTATCAGGATATTGTGTTCAGCCCATGGAATCTTCATGGAATATTCATGACAATGCCAACCCTCGTGTAAATCTGAAGTGAGCTCCTTTAAATCACTATTGGAGTTTTCACGACTTGCAGTTGATACCAGAGAAAGGTGTGACTTTGAATTGTCCTGCCCGCAAACGATTTTCTTCCATCGAGTAATCGTGATGAATTCTCAGTTGGCACAAAACTGTCGACTTTAGATATCCAGACATCGCAATGCTTTTGCTAAGTCGATCATCACTCGGTCCCTACCTCCTTGAAGATCTCCCCGCCCCCAATCCCGTCTCCAAATCCCCTCATCCCGCTCACCATTATCTCCCTCCTCCCACCCCCGAGGCGTATTCTCCAGTTTCCACACTCGCTCCCAGAATCATCACCTTCTCCCTCCTCCCTCTCGGTTCTGACATCGTCTTCCATTCTCCCCCACCACACTCTCCGGCATCCCCGCCCCCAGCCGCCCTCGAAAATATACCTTTCTATCTTCTTTTTTCCCTCCATAGCTATGCGCGGTGCGGGAGATTCGACTGGAAGATTGAAAGGGAGATGTAGGAGGCAGGCGCCAGGGGGGGGTGGGGGAGAATGGAAGGGAGGTGAATCGGGGGAAATTGGTGGATGAGGGAAGGGAGGAAGGTACCAAACTGAATTGGAGAGGAGGGCAGGAGAAATTGAGTGAAACATATCGATAAAAGTTCACATGGCGGGGAATATGTCGACTAAGCCTGTAAACTTGTGCGAGAGAGATTTGCACGTCTTATTTCCACTGATGCGGAGTGGGGTATCATATAAATAAGGGGAGGGAATAAAAGAGCCCCGCAGCTCAAATTCCATTCGTTTGTGCGTGATATTGAGGGCGGACAAGATTTTTTTATAGTGAATATTCATCGTTTCTCTCTAAGGTAGACCTTCATATTCCACGCCAGTCTTTAGAAAGCAAAAGTTTTTCATGAGCTTCCACCTGCCATTCAATTATGGCTTTTAAAATGCCAACAAGTCGTTTTTCTAAGTAGAGGGGTGTAACCCCAACCAAGTTTCCTCCGTGACCACATGGCACGATAGTGAAATAATAACTTCTCGCTGAGGAAATTCAACAGGATTACATTTCCTCAGCGCGAAATCTTTGTTGTTCGGTTGTCCTCTTTTCTATCAATTGATGGCAGGGGCTTCGCAATTTATGAATTGCCCTAATCGTTTAGTTTTTATTCTCTACCACACTTCTCTTCCATATATTTACAGGTCCTCATATATAATCGTTAAATATGAAAGAAATATCATAGAAAATCATATATACCCTTTAGGCCCTGTAATATATCCCTATAGGACATTATAATACATCTATCTAACCTATTAGATGGGGTGTTGCAGGGAGTGTTTCTACACCAGGCCTCACAATCCACCTCAGAGATGGACATAGAAATTACGCTCAGGAAGGACAATTCGGGTTCAACATTCCTCTATATTTACGTAAGTGTATGAACATTATCGATAATGGAAAAAACAAAACTATTTCACGAGTGCACACGGGACATTTTAGATCGGCTTCTCAACATAAAATATTATTGTCACGAAAGGTTATGCAGTCACCGTAATAGAGAAAACAACAAACGTTAAAAAATGTGAGAAAATTATCAGTGCCAAAAAATTAGATACACTTTTCAAGAACGCTACTAGTGATAATCAAAAATATTTCAATACGTCAAACTGGTGGCACGCTGGAGGTACGCTGAAGGCACGTCGATACGATGTGTTGAAATAGGCCGCGAATAAAAGCAGGCATTAAGTGCGGAATATCGTTTTATTCCTTTCGTATTAAAAGATACTTTCACAGCATTTCTTTCTGTAATTCCCTTTTAAGCTTTTATTACATTTTAGGCTGTAGACTACGATTTGTTTAGTATATTCGACGACGGAATAAATTTGGCTGTTCATTCTCATCCTCAATTCTCTTCTGAGATCATTTTTCAATCCTCCGATTGTCTTTAACACAAAACCGTTAAATCCCCTCTAATTACATCCCCGCACTGCATGGCAAACGTAATCCAGGAAATATAAAATTAAGGAAACTGTTTCAGGGTCAACTTGGTGTAATTTCTCCATCATGGTGTTCTTATGATTAAGACCTGAAGTAGCTGCACCGCGGCGAAACCATGGTCGTGGAATAATGTTTTTATGTGGAATAGCAGTGTTTTAATTTCTCTTCCTGAGAATATAAAATTAAATTAAAAATTAAAAGAAATCGGGAATAAGAAATTTCAAATGGGAAATATTTTATTCTCCATTTTGACAAAGTACTATCGTAAAGTGAAAGGAATCTCTGTGCCGCTAGGTTGCTGAATTCAGTGAAGGGTGATAATAATAACCCTGGAGACTTTCTAGAACACATCAAACTCAAATGTAATGGTAGAGCCTTGTGGGTAACTGAGGCAATTAGAGGGACATTGACAAGGTAATTATTTTCTCCTTCGCGAAAATTACCCGAAATGGAACATCTTCATAAACATCACTAAGGTACAAAACTATCTTCTTGTCGCTCAGAGAATATGACGAAAAATTTTCCGAAGCCAGTTACTAACGAATTAGTGTCGCTGTAAAACAAATGAAAATAAATACTTTGAAATGAGGGCAAAGGTAAGAAATACCCAGCAACTAGTAACTCTTTACAGGTACCTATTGTGATATAGACTCATTCATTGTATGTGGCCTTCAAATCAATTAGTAAACTATATCATTGACTGACATAGAGTTGGAAAATGTGTTAAAACGAGACGATATTGGATACAACATGAAAAGGAAATCAGAATGGCGCTGTTTGTAGTGAGAATGTTATAAATTGCTAGAGGACGAGTTCTTTGACGGAAAATACAGCATGCGTTCAATTGTCTTTTCCTGATTAAGGCAACCTATTAAAAGAATTTTACGGTTAAGGAAAATATGTGGAAACGTGAGATAACCTATTATTTATGTAACTTAGAAATAACGGCAGTATTATATTTTAAGCTTCTCAATTTTTTTCATAATTACTTACTGCTTTTCTGTGTATGTGGTTTTTTTCAAAAGTCGAATGTATGCCAATTTTTAGACTTGGTTGGGCGTTTGGGAGTTAAAAAAGCATGTCGAGTTTTTGTCAAGTGGATGGAACATTGAGCTATAAACCGTAAGGCCCTAGTTATACTCCGGGTACTCCTCTGAACACCTTCAGCTTCACACGAGATGTGTTCTTATTCATGTACCGGGTTTTCCTTGGAAATCGCAGGCAGAATAGGGATAGGAACTGTCCCCCTATTCTGATAGGTGAATGTTGGGATGTAGTATTAGGTGAGCTCTACCCTCACCTACTACAACCAACCTTCACGTGAATTGATGTTTTTTTCTTTCTTACTAGTGCCGTTTTAATCCTATGAAAAACACACTAATAAAAGAAAATTTTAGTTCTGATAGGCTGAGTTAGAGCTTACTAAATAATAATCCATATACAGGGCACGGAATATACACATATGAGGTAGTGAGTTTAAGTTCCTTTCCTACTCTTGCAGGCATAAGAAGAAGGGTGTCCCTTCAAAACATAACATTTTGAAAATTGTGAAATTTGAGGAATCAAAAATGAGCCTATCTTTTAAAGAGAAACGGTATCACTGTCAGGTTGAGTTATATTGTGTGAAATTTTTACTAACATCAAATTTTTCGCGATTTTTCTTCGTCAAGCGGCCTTGTGATGAAAGCAAATACGCAATTGGAGTCCGTCCTATCGTTTTCCTCACAGGCTCGAGGATACTGTCCGTGCCATCTTATTATTGATCTTAATGCTTCACTAGTCACTCGAGCCGCAGACGACAAAGACGCTGTAAGGCAGGGAGACACTACAGGTAAGAGTACTTCGTCGTAGCAATGCATAGACGCACGCACGCACGCACGCAACAAAAGCCCAGTCCCCCTCCCCATCATCTCACCTCTCTGCACCCCCTCCTCTCCATTGGCCCCTGTCTGCCTTTAAAAGTAGAGGCGTTGAGAGTGGAGGGGTGGTAGAGTGAATGGTGGCAGCAGTCGAAGCAGCCGTTAAAGCGCCTGGCGTTATTATCTCGCCTTGCCATCGTCCTAAGCGCCTGCGCCTTCTTTAATAGCGCCGTCCGTCTCCCGGGTGAGCTTTCGTCTCGCAGTCGTAAGGTCTTTGAGAAGCCTCCTCCATCTTACGAAGTCAGGTCTCTTGTCTTTTGCCGGGAAAAAATATTACATTATCGCCTTTATGAATTTCGCTCGTCAGCTCTTTTTCCTTGACTTAAAAAAACAGAAGGTGGCTGTCGGACTTGCATGCATGACATGACTTAAATTGTAGTTCTAATCCTGTGTGTGAAAATTATCATACCTAAATATTCACCTCTACTGATTTTGAAATTTATTGATTCTTAAATATGGGGTGAGGTTTCTGCACGAAGACTGGTCTTGCTTTTACACTCACATAAATTTCATTTCATAATGATAATTAGTAATAGTCAAGAAATCGCGCATGACCATTTTGATTCTATGAAACATCTTTATATAGATCTTTAAAAAGGCCTTTATATGGTACAGATTAGTGGATATTTGTTTAGAAAATATGATGGAACTTCACCATATTCGCTTTTTTTACATTTATCTAATTTTTAATAGTAATTGTTGGGTTAAGAAATGTCAACCCGGTTGTACACTCGTAGTAATGGAGAGCATACTTTGGAAATATCAAGTAATTTCACCAATTTAGAGCAGTACCTAACTCGTAACTTACTATATCACTCACGCTGTTTCAGTTGTAAAACATTTGAATATAGTGGGTATGATAAATGTAAAACTATTTTTATAAAATTTCGTTCCTATTTATTATATAGCTTGAAGTCTTCAATAAAATCTAGTCGTAAACAGATGTTATTTAGGCAAATTATAGCATATAATGTGCGAAGTCGCCAATGCATCATTTCTTATCACTTCCGATACCCTCTCTCACTGGAAGTAGTTCATTTTATTTTTACTTCCCGTAAGTATAGAAATGTAATATCGTGTGTAATAATAGGAATGTATTATTTAAATGAAACCATTATTGAGTACTTTAATGGGCAACATCTGTTAGTTAGGAAACAGCATTTTTCAAATTTTGATTTATTTTCATGAATTGACAGAATGGGGCAAAAAGGTAGCTAAATGCGCTTTAGGAACAAAAATGCCTTAGTCTTCCTCATACACCCTCTTAAATTCATGAATTTCTACTCTCTGCGTATGACTTGGATAGCGTTTCTCCTAAATTAATCTTAAATGAATGCCGTGCATCGGATTATTTGCTACTAACCGATGTGCATGCAGTTATCTTAGTGAAAATCTCGGTAGGTAAAGTAGAAAATAATACTATAAAAACGCTCCTCTCCATATAACACCCCTCAAAAGAGACGAGCGTTACGAATCAACGGCGTTGTTTCCTAAATTGGAGTATTTATACCGTGAGGTAATGACAAACATTCTCTGCACCGCCTTGCTACCTTGGCAATTGTGTTTATTTATTTTTGCTGCCTTTTTGAGCCTTTTTCAATCCCCGTGGAGCGGCCGTGTCCCCGGGTGGGGGAGGCGGCGGAAGGGGGCACGCGCCGCTAACGGAGAGATACCCGGAGAGCGCTCAGTGCTTTGTTTCCTCACGGCGGAGGCCGTCTCCTTCGAGATTAATTATCGCCCGAGTGCAAACTTCCTCCCTCGCCCACCCCCGCACCGAGATACGGTGAAGGAGGAGGGGTTAGGCGGGAATGGGAGAGTCTTCTCCAACCACCCCTTCAATACATCCCACGGCCACCCCCCCTCCTCTGCCCCCATAAGCTCTCCNTGCCCCCATAAGCTCCCCTCACCCCCCAAACCACAACCTCCCTCCTCGATTGACATCCCCCTTGCCACTCACCCTCCAGCCCTCACTCCAATTTCTCGCACCAATGGTTCCTCCTTCATATTTTTTC
Organism: Calopteryx splendens; assembly: GCA_002093875.1. Classification (NCBI taxonomy): domain Eukaryota; kingdom Metazoa; phylum Arthropoda; class Insecta; order Odonata; family Calopterygidae; genus Calopteryx; species Calopteryx splendens. Next base: position 322,833 of record LYUA01000130.1, read on the forward strand.
TTCTCTCGCCCCTTCGACCTTTGACCTTGTATTCTAACCCCATCCTTCCGCGACTCGTGGAGTCCGCTACTTTCACTCTTTGACCATCATCAAAGTAACCCCCTAACCCTCTCCTTTACTCCTCCCCCCACTAATTAATTAACTCCTCGCAGCAGAACCCTGGCAAAGTTTTTTTTTTGGAATTTTTGGTGAATCTTATGATTTAAACGTCCCTTATTATTACGGTTTTATATTTTCGCTCACCTCCTGGGGGAAGAGAGGAGAAGCGAGTTCCTGGTTCTCAGCTGTCATTGTTTTCCCTTGACATGAAGTCTCTTAGTCATATGCCGCTGGCATATTATCCTTACTTCTTCAAAGTTCATAGTATGAGGGCGTATTTAGAGTTGAACGGAGCTGTCAAAGGTCTTCGATTGGAAATAGCCGTTTTTTTCCTCATCCCACTGAGGGGAAAACAATTAGTTTTAAAGAGAATTAAAGCTTTTAAATACTTACATGCATATTGGCATGAGTACGTTTTCCAGGAATAAGGGAAGTTACCCTCTTGCATGGATCTTAATTGGCTGCCATTGTGAGATTAATGCAGAGTCGCGAGAGTGCGTATTCAGGTGAGTATTTTAACAATTGGAAACGCAAGAGTATCTCCTCCCTTGGGAGAAATTGGACGTGCGTAAGTATTATGGCAGGGGAAAAACTCGAGGAATTCCTTCTACCTTGTTGATTAATCTCAACTTTAATTGGTTTGTCGGGCAGATGCGCCGGTGTTACCAGAGATAGTAACATTATTGCACCCGGCGCCGTTTTAATTACTGAGGCAAGGGTAACAGGTTGAGGAGATTAATGCTGCAGTAAATCCATGTTATCGCCTTATCACGTGGGGGCACTTTTTTCTCCGCCGGCATTTCATATTCCGCAATTCACATAATTGTGACCCTCTCGTCCCACCCCTCTCCCTCTCTCTCTCCTTCGCCCCCATTCCATGTCTCCATTTCGACGGAATTATGCCACGCAAAAATTATTTATGGCAGTGATTACTCGAAGAGAAGGCAAATTCTAATTTCATTTGTCAAATTTCGGATGAGGGGGTTATGCACTATTTACCATATTGACGGCTCTGTGAGGTGGTATGCATTCCGTTTTCGTAAAATTTTCAGCCCTATTCTTATACCATTAATTAGAAGTAACAAGCGACGAAAATTGCAGAAAGCTTCCGACTCACCTCTCTCCAGACGGTTAAGAGGGAGTATAAAATAAGTCAGTCTACTGGTCTTTTGAGAATTCTTCCACTTAGCGACGCTCCTTCAGGATAGGTATATCTAGAGTTTTTATATATAAATATGTACTGCAAAAATTGAAATCAGGTAAATCCAACTATAAGTATCAATAAACATGAAATTTAAGTATTTTGAAATTGTTTATAATTAAAAAAATATTTTATTACAATGAAATTATAAATTCCAATTACATAAGGTAATTTTAGTTATTGTGTTAAATATATTTTATGGAAAGCAATAAGTCTCACATTTTAGAATAAATAATTATGGGGCAATAACCATATTTTGAGCAAACTTCCAATTTCGTAAACAATTTTTTATTCCTAAAACGTGTAATTGGAAAAATTGCTTTTTTAAATGCCTCGTAAAGCTAATTCTCTGATGAGACTTCACTTTGTTTGCCACAGATTTATATTATTTTTCACTATATAGGTTTCGATGAGGACAAAAATCGCAACATACGCCATAATAGAATTACTAGCCTTTTACCTGAACTGTGGGGATAGATTGGGAGGGTTTACTTGTTTTCTGTGCTGACAGCAGTCGAAGGTCAAATGTAAGAGATGAAATTGAGGGATGGGCGGAACCCCAGACTAACCCTAAAAGACAACAATCACGACTATACGGACACAGAAGCGGGACAGCTAATTTTAGAGGTAGCTGGCTGGATGATATGACATACGACGGAATTCGGTATATAGATACATAATAAGCAATCAATATAAGAAAGGCTTAAAAATTAACTTTGACACTCACATTTTGATAGTTCAACCACAGGATTTTTAAAAATAAACGTGATTGAATTTAGCTAACGTACACCATTTAACTACTCGGTTACTAATTTAAAAATATCTTTCTCTAGACCTTCTAGTAATAAAATGTTTATGAGAATTCATCAGAGCTCGTATAAACGTATCTACGGTGAAGATGGGAAAAATTTGCAACAGGTGAAGCAATACGATAATGGTAAGAGAAATTAATGAATCAGGTCAATAATGAGCGTAGAAGAAAATGTTCAAAAGCGTTTGTGTTATTAGAGAATTCAAATCAGTGTAGAGTCCTGCTTTATGCCAGTTTAGAGCTTTGAGAAACAACAAAACGGGGCCGGGTAAGTTGAAATGCTGCCTAGATGAAAGGGGTGTGGTAAAAGCCTTAGGTGGATGACTCCGAAAAGGAAACGGTGACCTTCTAAAACCTTTCGCCCAGACGTAATTCGAAGCCATTTCGCACCAGCGCGTGCTTAAAAGCCTACGCCTTCCTTCTTTCCGCTTCTAATTATAATCATTAGCTAGCTAAGCCACCTTGAGAAACGCCCCTACCCGAGGGGGGAGGGACATTAAAAGGAGCTGCTAGAGGTCCCCTCGACTTTTTTATCACTTTTTAAAGGGAATGTTTTGTTTTTATTATATCGGGTCGCTACAGCGAACCGTATCTCAAATAATCCGCGCGCGCGCGCTCCACCCCTACACCATACATCTGTGTGCGTGTACGTATAGACATAATAAAGGCTTCCAAGGTGGTGGAGATATAGAGTCTCGAAGGCCGACGGCGGCGCCTTGGATGGGAGTGAACGCGTGCAGCGATGGCAATTCATTAAAGAGTTCTCTCCTCTGTTTATTGCGATGGGTGCGCGGGAATTCGCAATTAATCTCTTTTAAAAAAGACTGTTAAGGCGGAGCTATTAATTCACCCTCGTGCTTTTAATAGTGCCTGAGTATTTTCTGGTTTGTTTATTCATTTCCATCGGAGAGACTTTGTGCATGAGATAAAGTGCGTTAAGTTCCTTCTTTTTATTGCCGTATAATAACTTTTGAATGGTAAAACATTATAATGATTCTGCTGCTAAGAATTTTAATTATATTTACAAGGTTTATCTTCTTTTTTTTGTACCATAAAAGGTGAATATTTCTATATATAATAATAGTTCTGTGATGCCGAATATATATTTTAGAAATATTATAAATTCGTTAATTGCCAGAAGTAATAATAAACCTATAAAAAGTCCTTAAATTTGATTCTCTGATCAAGGGTACTTTGTTAAAACATCATTTAAAGTTTTTAAACGCTACAGATACACAGCTGACTTGATTTAAATACTTCGGAAGGATAATAAATGAATCGGTTTGAGTATTTCGGTTTATTAGTCTATATTTTGGCTTCGCTAAAATCTGTCCCAGAATTTTGGCCCAGGTAGGTAATATTATAAAACGAATTTTGCTTCACTAGGGAGTTAATTATTGAATGCTTAAATTTGCAGGATAGAGAATAAAACAGTGACATTTCTGCGCTGAAATGTGTACATGAATATTCTGTATCCAGTAATTTCCAGAAGTTTCACCTTCAAGCTTGAAGTGCAATATGTATAATTGGCAATTCTACCGGTATATTTTTATGAGATGATTCTAAGGTAAGTTCTCTTATTCTGCTGCATTCCAAAGTTACCGCCATTGAGACCTTATGCCTGCATATTTCAACTGTGCTTAGAGCTCTAAAAAAATAAGCTAGCTCATATGTTAGCCCATAAACACATACAAAACTATCAAAGTGAAACAATCATTTGTCGAGGATCGATTAAAACATGAAGAGGGATGTGAACTATAAAGATTTTCATGTACATAATCCACAGAAATGACATGTACAACCTCCGTTTCGGCGAATGATAAGCATACATATAATACTATATCCCTAAAAGCTTTTGATACGGTTTAAACTAAGTTCCAAATGCCTTAATCTTATGGCTTTCATACCTACCGTTGAAGACTTAATGGAAAATTCCTAAAGAATATGCGTTTAATAGTGTCTTGAAAAAGGAAACTCAAGTTTCTGTTCACTAAAATGCGTTTGAGATGGGAATATGTGTCACTAATTAATGGTTGATATGAAATCTTGTTTTTTTTGCGGTGATCCAAATCTGCGGCATAGGTTGTCTTGTCTGGCAGAGTTCGGTCTTTGATGGTTTTTGGCTTTCATGTCTTGTAATTGCTCCCGTTCGCAAAAGTCATATTGCTTCTTCATGGTGCTCGTTTACTCCCCTAATTTATTGAAGAGTTAATAATACATGCAGCTCCAAAGTAAGGAATTAGCTAAAATTTCACCGTAATAGTTGGCTTGAATTTCCTTAGAAAATCTCTTTATTAGTACCCGAAGAGTTTCAGCCTTATGCCTCATATCCAAGGATATCAACTCCCACTGGAGCGTAGCGAGGTATCACTCGGAAAAACCCGCGAGCGGCTTCATTTACTAACCAACCGCTCGTTCTCCATTCCTCTCACTGTGAGTATTGCATTTCTAAGTGAGGCTAAAGAATATATTTTGTTCAATATGTACTAGGCTGCCTTGCTTACGCTATATTTCGAAATAACATTAATAAACTCCTGGGAATATTTGCCTTACCTAGAAACGCATTCTGTGAACTCTGAAGCTTTGGTGAAGCAGAAATTCTTTAACGCTCCGTTGTGGAAAGAAACTATGTATTTTCTTTCGTTTCTGGCATCTTTAATTAATTCATATTAGTTCCTAATGATATAACACCTTTTAGTTAATTTTCTACCATTATTTCCATGGGAATAAATTTGAAATTGATTATAGAACTCTAATTATTCTTTTTTAAAGTTAAAAGGATACATTTTTGTAAAGCTATTACGTAACTGAAACATTCTGGGGAACAGTAGTCCAGTGGGTAGAGAGCTGAGCTACTAACCGGAGGACCCGGGATCGATTCCGGGTGATTCCTCTGGGAACCCTCAGCTTCACCCAAGCTGTGCACCTTTTTTCAGGTACCAGGTAATATCTGGGTAATCATAAGCGGTGCAGGAAAAGGAACTGGCCCCTTATTACACTGATGTGTGAATATCACGCACCGTTAGGCTTAGTACTGGTTGAGCTCCACGCTCACCTAACAAGCCGACCTTCGGGATGAATGCTGTAACTTGATTTAAGTAACTGCACAAGTTCATATATTGATACATAATGATAACACTGAGTGTCACAGACTAGAAGGTTGTAGTCAGACTCCTTTTTTTGCATGAATTTTCTTCCTACTCCCGTAAAGTGTGTTATTCTCACACACACGAGTACTCGGAGGGAGACACGATATAGGTGTAAGCAACTGACTATAGTGTAGACAATTATATAACGTTTAGGCAAATGATTCTTATTATATTACTACTATTTCTAAACGCAAAGTAGAATGTGGGAAATTCGAAAAAAATCGATTCCCTGATTTCATCACAATTTTTTAGGACCTTTTTTCTGTTTTCTTCACCCAAACGGATGAAGAAAACAGGAAAATAAAATTGGTGGTACACCAGTCTTGAGAAAATGCTAATTAAATATTAAGAATCACTTTTATCATATTAAAATAAAAATTAACTTTTATTTGAAAATATATCAGAGATCCTTAGTGACCAAAAATGCCCTCGTCCCTGAAATAATACACATTGTGTATTCGTTTCCAACGTATTTAAATAATATGTAATTCCTTATGGAAATTAAGATTCAAGCAACACAATTACTCTTTTTAAATGTTATGTGGTTAAATACTGGCTCACGTAAGATTTGGTCTAGGGGGTTTCACAACATACCTGGATATCTACTGATTTTTCTGTACATTTTTAAAAAAACGATAAAATATGCGATAACGTGGAATACCTAGGCTTTTACAGACCATTATCTATCCAGCATTACTTTTGCGATAAAATATCAAGAACTCTGCCATGGGATGCCTTCGAGGATGAATGCCAAAGCAAGGCCGTTTAGATCTTTCGTCATGCGTAAGAAATTTTCCAAGTATTTCACGGAATGGAACATGAAGCCACGGGAAAGACAGTGATTACAGTCAAAATATGGCTGGCAGTATGTGGCTGGAGAAAAATTGGAATAGCATGTTTGCAATGCACCGGGAGTACTTGGGAGACGTTTTGACAGCCTTTTAACATTTTGCAGCCTAAATATTACTTCACCCTTGAGATGAGAGAACATAGAAGTTAGCTCGGTTCATCAGGGTCATAAAGAGCTTGTCCGCTTTATGCGCCCTACCTTCTGAAGGAGTGGGAAGGGTCTGAAATGATTTTAGTAAATTGTTGGGTGACACACTTTTCATCAATGGCCCCCATGGTTTCGTGCAGAAATTGAATAAAATGTGACCTTTGAAAGTACTTCCCTGGATTTTATACCGTTGAATTGTCAGTTCTGTGTGCTTTGATGGCCAGAAATTATTTATTTTGCACTCGTCAAATCATGTTCTGCGGATCCCAGAAACTTTTTTCGATATTTGATAAAAGTTATATTTTTCGTTTTGGGGATTACTTTTGGGAGACATCTTGTCATTTTGTAGCGGAGTCAACTACAATTTATGGCGTATATCCTCCATTTGAAGGTCTTGGCTTTAGAAATAGGGAGGTTTTACAAACTGAGGCTGTGCTCAAAGTAAGGATAATTATCGTTACTCTGAGCGTCGGTGGCAAAGTGTCTCATGTGAAAATTGCAATTACAGATGGAATTCGCAAGCGGCCATGCGTCAGTAGCTGTTTTGATGTGACTCCACTCTGGATTCAAAGTGCGTTTTTTCAGTTCATAAAAAATATATTTACCATTTTGCGTGAATCACAGGTTGAAGTGGGGCGTCGGATCTTAATCATTAACTATAAAGAAGCACTTGGATATTCACGGCAAATGCGTCAGAGGTATAATTTAAAATTAAATTAGATTATACTTCTAGTTTTCTGACCAGTGGTGTTGACATTTTCTCTGTGGTTTATTAAATACTTTGAATTAATCGTCGCACTAACCTTGAGGAGGAAAAGTCAGAAAATAAAAAGTTGTGCATATTTAGATTTCTGAAACTGAAAATACTTGTGTAACATATGACTCGTGTGGTTCTCACAGGCACATGGTAAATCCTCCGTCTGTTTCATGTCTAAGAATTTATAAATTATGACTAATTTTGACGTCATTTACAATGAATCTGAGTAGCTTGAATATTTGCAATCCGTTCCCAGGAAGGGTGGTGAAAATTTAGCGGGGCAATGTGAACGAAGCCACTCTAGAGTGTCACTCGACGTTCATGTGATACAATTTGTTTTGTGAACCTTCTGCTACGGTAATGATTATGCTGTAGGTATATGTAAGAATGGGGATTACGGAGGCTTGTTCATATTTTATGCGTTATGCTTCGGAATACGTTGTTAAGTGGAAAACCTCTTAAAATATTTTTTTACGTTAAAATACGAAACGCGAAGAGAAAGTCATAGGGCTTGCGGCCTTCTCATTCAAAGACCTAGGAGTCACTTCAACCTACCAAGTTTTTCAAAATAATTCGTATTTCAGTTTATCTTTACCATTACAGGAGTTATTTTACAATTCTGAAGTCATTCTTGGGCTAGCTCGTGTAAGATTTTAGCCATAATTTATAAATAGAATTGAAAAGAAATGTATTAAGTAAATGTCATCTATATTGCTTTCATCCTCTCTTGCAGTTGATGGTCAGGACACGGAAACGCAGGGGGATATTGATGAAGAACGGCGGAGTAATGGATGTATGGCTGTGGTTGGAATGCCACTCCCTCACTGTGAGTACTGTTTAAGTTCATCATAAGTTGCAAATAAAATGATGTGAGTCCTAGGTATCCATCGCAGATTCTGGAACGCATTGCGCATGATCTTTTCTAAATATCAATCTTTGTGAGTGGTTTAGAATAATGTAATAAGTTATCTCTTGTGAGTAATCAAATTAAATAACGAATCAATTTGCGTGGTATCCATCTACTAGAGTAGTGTTTTTTTTCTTCCATTTGAAGTTAGATTATTCCTTAGTATTTTAATCTGATGGTACCATCGTTGAAGATATATTAGTTTTTAAATTGTAAAATGATGATCCTATGGAGATAGAGTCCTGCAGTTCCTAATAATACACCATCAAGACTCATCAGCCCCAGCTTGCGGCTTCTTAATTCAAGTGCGGTTACTCTTGGAATGCTTCCTGGTTTGTGCAAGAGATTAACCCTGACGAATCATGCCATCTTTTTCCTAAATGCAATGGGAGAGTATGATTCCACCCATGTTATCAAATAACGCGCCCTGCGTAGAAAATCTCGGCTATTTCCGGAGCAAGTCGTCAAAATTGTTTTGTTAACCCTTCGGGTCATGGAACCAATGCTTCTCCCCACAAACGGCACTTATTGGCCCCTCCTGAGTGTTTTGACCCGGGCTGACCACATACAACCCTTTTCTGTATTTTCTATCAATTTCATTCCGTAAGTGTTCATTCCAAGGATATCTTATCCATCGGCCCACCCTGCGCTAACCCTATAAAATAGTTTCATGCGACTTGGTCTAGCGAACTTATCCTACCATTTAGAGCTCTAATTAAAAAGTGTCAATTGCCTGCTATTCCAACTAGGATTAATCGTTTCAGAGAGACGCGAAAACTTTTTAAATTACAGTGGAGTTCTACGACACAAAACTTTATTTACACTTTCATTTACTAGTGGAGAGAATTCGCACAACTTACAAAAAGTTCTGGAGTCAGAGTAAATCTGAATGAATAACCTCATGCGCGAGCTCTAATGCTGTCTCTGATGAACGCACATTACCTCTTGTGGCGGTGGAAATAACCTTTATCTCATGTATCCTAACAAGCGAAGCTCAAATGGTTCACTAAACTAAAATATATGAAGAAAATGCTTGAGAAATTGAAATTATTTTTCGACTTCAAAATTCTTATTGCATTGCATATCATTATTGCATTTAATAATGAACAAAATTTATTATAATTTCTTAGTTGAAAATATACCTGAAGGTATTTTACTTACAATAAGATGAACAGTTACGATGGCTCATATGAAATCATGTAAGCTCCGTTGCCATTGGTCCACAGGGAATAAATTCAACATAGAACCCATCGAAGTAAGTTAAATGGTAACATTATTTTTGTGTGTAATTATCGACATCACACAGAACATACTTCATGCCTGTTTGCGTTAGATCCCTGCACTGCCAAGGCATTAAGGGAATTTTTTCCTGCATTAATTACTTATATTAAATATTTTTCGAACAATCTAATCGTGAAAATCTCATAAAGTATTAAACAAATGTATGCCCTTCTCTAAGTGAAGTGGTAGTCAACACAATCAAATGTTTCATTTTTTAATTCAGTATTATATATTTTATTTCTATTCAAATCTCTTTATCTAAAGACATTTTAAGCTTGGAAATGTGAAAACGTTCCGTATATAAAGAATGCCTCAGTACTTAAAAAAATCAAATTTCTCCCTAAAGTTGAAACTACTGGTAAAAATAGCGGGCAGGTAGAAAGTTTGTCACTTACTCCTAAGAAGCAATATCGTGTTACACCGGTTCATATATTTATTAAATGACTAAAAAAGCCCATTTTGAACACAAATGCATTTAATTGGAATACATTATAACCTTGCACAGGGCAATTAGGCACACTCTTATAAGAAATTGCAGTCAAAGTATTCCTTTGATGAAAACTTAAATTTTCCAGAACCTATGGGTGATGATTTTTTTCGGTATAGAAGTTGCCAATCTTAGCGTTTGATAAATAGTTTTACTCCTTTAAAAGTTTCAGCGACTTTCTCCTTAGTTTCTAAAAAATATGCCGCTTTGTATTTGAGACATATTTCTTGGTAGACTACCAGGTTCAAAAATTTGTTCATTTAGGTTATTGTATCTGTTTCGGCACAATTCACTTATTGACTAATACCGAACTCTACGGTGAGAATATATTTTAATTGAATCGGAGAAATTTTACCATAGCTGTCATAAATTAAAGCATATTTATTAGCTGGACAATTTCGTAAAATGATATGCTTAGAGTGTTATCCAATCTTAAGGAAGATGTAGTTTTTTGTCCCCAATTTGCTACATTCCTTCCAAACTCAGGCTTATATAGTGAAAAGTTAAGTTATGACAGTTGGGTGGCGAAGGTGGAAGGAGCACTAAGTTCTATAAGCACAATGCATAGAATCCTATGCTTTCAATTTAATTCGCACTGAAACTTTGGTGCTATATGTGTATCGACTTCATTAGTTAATGTGTCAGTATCAGCATGGAAATGTACAGTCCATATATCGTATTTTCAATAATGTATTCAAAGTTGTTATCTGATATAGGGCATTTTATTTTATCTTACCAAGAAGCTGTCAGTGAAGTAGATAAAAGTACTAAGAACAACATAATAATTAACTTCTGGCGTAGCGTATCGTAGCTCATGCTAATAAAAATGAAATACGCTTTGGCCTTTCTTCTTCTAAAGGATATTACAGTCTTTCTCATGCTAGAAATTCTGAAGAAGCCTGTATTAAAGCAGGACAACACTTTTTTTCCCAATTCAAATTGAAAATTCAAAGAAATTCCAGTTCTTTTCATTTTATGATAATAATAACCTTAACATTTTTAATTTCGATAATAAGCCCTAAATTAGTTTTCTTGACTAGTGTGTTGCGCACTACATTTGACATACATTTTTGAAATTAGTAAATAATATCGTTGTTATTTTTATTTCTTGTGGAAACTCTTATTGCAATTAATATTTGCTTAAATATTCTTAAAACTTTCTGGTATCCTTTATTTCCGGATTTAGTCACGCGAATTTTCGATAACGGAACTCTCGTGAGGCGAATGGAAAGTTTGTAAATGTTAAGGAATAGTCAAAGAAAATTATTTGAAATATTTAAAAAAACTAGCCATAAACCAAAATATATTTGTTGTGACTTCGTTATAAGTTGATAAAAATTTAATTAGGAAAATCGTTACGACCCCATTTGTAAGGAATTGGTCTCACAGTAGTTTGAAGGGCCCGAAGCTCAAGATGATTGTGAATGTTTCCCGGGAACTTAAAATTTCGCCGATGCTCAACTCCCTAACTAACCAAGAAATTTCAGTGTGTGTAGGTCATGTTTCGCAGTCAATGAGCATGCTAATCGTTGATGACTATCCACTGATAAGAAGACTTCATAAGAAATAGAGGCCTTACTGAAGGATCTTGAGCAGCGCTGTGGTAATTTGAGAATTAAACTGCCGCATCTTAGTATTCAACGAATTATATGTTTGATTATGTTGGCAGTTAATTTGCACATCTTTTTGTTACAGTAGTCCCTTTCTATATACAAACGTAACTTCAGATTTATAAAGCCTGTGACGTGCGAATCATGGAAATATGCGATCCTACCTAAATGGTAGGTTCGCATATTTCCATGATTAAATGTGCGTACCGAGTGAGTAGCTACCTATGAGATTGCGAGTGGAGATCTTAGTCCCAACGCAACTCCTGCGCAACGTTTTCCTGTGCATCCATCTGAATTTGTTCGTAGAAATAGCCTCGTAGCATTTCGACCGGCGGCATGGAAGTTAATCTCGGATGAATTCTGACGGGAGAGATTGCGTTCGAGAAGTAGTATTAGTCAGTCTAAGCACGGGGACGAATGACCAAGGATGCAGACAGAAACTTTCCTCCCTCTCCATGCTGAGGCCCTTGGGGGCCACAGAGTCGGGTGACTAATGAATCCCTTACTTAGAAACTCGGTCATGTAGCGAATAAACGCCATTGGAAGAGAAATGTCGCAGTTTCTAAATACCCTTCCTTCTGTCGGTCAGGAATAGATGCGGGTTGGGATGGGGACTAGATCGCCGTACCAGCCAACGTGGAGTATTTTTTACTACTAGTGCATTTTACACTATGAACTTGTAGGAAAAAGTGTAAAAATGCTTGATCTTACACAAACACGTAATTGCGATGAAAAATACTCGCATTGGACTTGAAAAAAGATATGTCTGCATATAACAAGGCATCTTATGCATGTGTAATATGCCCATATGTGATCAGTTGACATTCACGTCAGAAATTAATAATGAGTTACCTAATTTAATACAGAGATGTAACGCACATTGTGATCTCAGCCCGACCTTAGATGATTACCCGTAGAAGGGAGAAAGATTTTACGATGTGGATAAGTTTCACTACCTTTCGAGGCATTTAATGACAAGATAACTACATTGTACCGATTAGAGAAAGATACAAGAAACAATTAATGAGGAAATTTTGACATAGAAGAAAATGGACAAAGCACCAAACAAAATTATATTATTATAATACAAGCCGAAAACCAAGGGCATCATTGTCAGAGGTAACGATGGAAAAGTGAAAAAGGAATGATTGCTGGAAATAATATTTTGAAGACCTATATCATGATAAGAAAATAACAACTACAATCCAATGCATTGAGGAAGATTTAGTACTTGATGCTGATAGCAAAAGGCCTCCCATAACTAGAGAAGTACTTATTCTTCAATGAACTATATAAATAAGAGAAAATTATAGGAACAAGTATAAATATAAATATAGATATAGATATAATGAATAAGATAAATATAGATATAAATTTCGGCAAAGTTTTTGGAAAATAGTGATAACACATTAAAAAAAAGCCTATGTATCGTAATATATAATGCTACAAATACGGAATCGTATCTCCTGACTATATAAAAAGCAGAAAAATAGCATTTTTTTAAATAATTGAAATGGATGTATAAACCTTAGAACACATGCACTTCAGTCCCATATTTCCAAGATTCTAATGACCATAATTCAGGATAGAAAAATAAATAAAATAGATCGGCATCTGGAGATTGGCAAATACCTATGGTTTCAGAACCGGAGAAGGTACACGTGAAGCTTTACTGGCACTGGATCAAATTTTAGCAAGGAGACTAGAAGCTAACAGAACTACATATGTCGCATTTGTAGACCTATTAAAACCCTTTGGATACTGGAGACTGGAAGTGTCTATTTCAAGCAATGCACAGAATAGGATTACTCTTGAGCGATAGAAGACTAATTTTGAGCCTTTATAAAATTCTATTTCCAGTAATAGGAATTAGCGCCGTCAAGAAAAAAAGCTAAAATGAAAAGAGGCGTATGAGAGGGCGATTACCACTTTACTTGCTTAAACTTTTAATTAAAACTTTATTTAAGCTAGAGTTAGTTATAAATATCAAGAACACTAAAATTATAGTAGTAAACAAACGAATTGGTGCACAAAAGAAAAGCATAAATTTAGGATAGGAGGGCATAGAGGAGGTAAAAGGATACTGCTATTTATGTACTATACCTAATTGAAAAAGATTACTGCTTCTTAGAGATCAATAGGAGAATTTCCTTAAAAAATCAAGCTTTTCAAATAAGGAAAAGTCTTATAACAAACAATCATATCAGTGCTGAGGTTAGAAAGGACCTTGTGAAAGCCTTTACAAGGAGCGTACCTACATATGGATTCGAGATTTGGACTCAAGGGTTGGGAAAAAAACCAATCTGGAAGCTGCGGAAATGTGGTTTTAAAGGAGCCCTACAAAGACCAATTGGAAGTAAAAAAACTAATAAACAGATGAGAGAAAAAATACAGGCTAAAAGGGAACTGCTGAATATACCTATAAAAATAATGATGCTCACATTGGGCATCCACTCAGAAATGACAATTTCCTAAAAAACATCTTGGAAGGGAAATTTCGTGCCAGGAGACTAAGAGGGCGAATAAAAACGTCCTATTCAAAAGTAATGGCCAATGAAATGGGATGTAGAACATGCAATGAAATGAAGAAAATGACAGAGAATCGAGAAGTGTAAATGCAGCGATTAGGCTTGCATTTAAGAAATCAATCGATAAATATATATTGAACTTTCGAAATCATCCAGAGACTGAATCTCTCAAGCGCCATGTTGTGACCTCTGGAAGGAAACGATGCAAAAAGATCCCCGATTTCCACATCCAACTCCCCTCCCAACCCAAGCGCTCCCCCCTCCTCCCCGGCTTCATCACGAGAGCGCGCTCCTAGCAGCTTCCTTTGGCTGGAAAGGGAGAGACGCCGCGGTGCCTATCTCGAACCATCCAAACATCCGAAACCCAAAGCCACAGTGCTCATTGCACGAATTGGATGAGTGAGCTCAAATCGTGTGCTTTTACCCCTCGTGCGGCGCTTGTGAAATCCACATGCATTCTAAGGGGGGTACGTGGGATGCTAGTTCCATTTCCCTGCGTGCCGCCTATGCAGTTCCCCTGGGACATTTGATGGGCCCGAAAATTTACACAGCTTGGGTGAGGTTGTCCATGGTTGTCCTTGGGAGTCCACCCCCCCATGCCACACACCCAGGTGGTGGCTTGCAGGGTACTATGTAGATGTCCAAATGTGTAGATAGGAATCGAACCGAGGTCCTCCGGGTAGTACCAACTGGACAACTACTCCTCTTCCCCGCAGACAACCCCCCCTATTTCTGTTCAAAGGGGTGAGGATATGGAATGGTAGGGGTTCAGACGAGAGCAGTAATCGAGGGAAATAGTGAGTGGACCGCCCTCTTCCACACCAACATCTTCCCTCCCCCCGACAGACGCACGTCGCCGCTGTGCCCCGTCCTCGCCCTTGCCTCCATGCTGATTCGCAAACTGGTGTCTCCTCCTCGCGGGCGCGGGTGCGTCGTCATTAACGGCGGAAACATGCGGCGCGGAGAGCGGGAATGGGGCGGCGACTAATTAGGGCGACTCTCCCCCCCCCCCACCGCCCCCCCCCCCCC
>LYUA01000130.1:470836-485423 GCA_002093875.1 Calopteryx splendens
ATTCATCCCTCTCCCTCTCCTATCTCTCGCTCTCCAGTCCCCTGTATCTCTTCATTCGGAAGGTTGCTTGTTCCTTTCAGCCCCCTTTCTTCCTCGCCCCACCCACTCGCGGCAGATAAGCGATAAAAGGTGGCAGGGAGGTCGCTGAGTGGGCTGAAACAGAGACTCATCCTCCCCTTCCCTCCTCCCACCACACCAAACTAACCCCCGACTCTTACTTTTCCTCCTCATTCCACCGGGGTCCCTTATTCCGGGGAATTGTTCCCACCCTCGTAATCAACTTTCGCCAAAAACGCGGAAATCAAATAAAAGGGCGCGTTCGCTGGCGGCCCGCCTCTTTTATCTGCTTGCGACGTGAGGAAAGAGAGAGGCGTCTGCCCTTAATCTTGTCAGATGGGGAGGGGGGGATATCTGAGAAGGGGAAGGGAAGACAGTGCTGAGGAGGGGGGCGCGGAGAATTGGTTTTTTTTCTCGACGGTTGGGGCCGGTAGAGTAATAATGTGTGTAAGATATTTTGGGTTGAAGGGTGTGAGGAAAATTTGGTTTGTGCGATAGGTAGAGTGTGGATTCTCTTAAATGGTGTGGATACACCTGACTAGAAAGAATAGTCCCAGGCTTTAAGCTTAGCTTTTCATCTTCTCGTGGTCCTAATCCCACTCTGGTCACTCAAATCAGCCCCTGCCCCTGAGAGACCCGATTCGTATCCCTCTTACAGGGTTCCTTCCCCCCAACCAAACCCTTTTTTGATAGCCACTTAGTATCTATTCACCCTTCTCACGTCCCAAAAATGTCGATGCATTTTCGGAATCATTTAGATACCTTGCATTTTTTACTTTATAGTATGTGAACCCCGGTGGTGATGAAAGCGGAAGTTGACGAAATAAAATTATTGAAAATTGTATTGATTCTATTTTAAGCATACCTATAAGTTACTATCCGGAAGACTAAATACAAAAGAAGTAAAATGTATTATATTTCTACTCAGCCTTGAGCTTGATTTCAGATCCTCAAATTAATTATCTTAAACCCAGATGCAAAATTATTGAGGCATAGTTGTGTAAGGACTTTAAAGAAGCTTTTAGCTGTGAAGAGAGGGGCGAAAAAATTTCATTTGACTTATGTAGGGTAATTGTGGTATAAAAAATTACATATATAAAATCCAGTTTTGCTTTTCAAGTTTAAAGCATTTGAATTGCCTTTTGCTTAAGTGTCAAATTTTGATCAGCTCCTTATCCTCATTTACGCTCATAATAAATCTTCTGCTACCCGCTTATAAGAACAAGTGATTGCTAAAAATAGTTTGGTGATTTAGTGATTGCTAAGAATAGTAGATCTGCTATGGAGTTTTTGTGCTTGGAATTGCTTATTGCAAAGAGAATGAATCGGTTTCTATTTCTGAATTACTTCACCAAAGATTTCAGCAATTTCGCAATCATTGAAGTAAACAATTTATCTGTGAAACTATTGAAATATGTCCACATTTTGTTTGTGTACTATGTTTTACTATTCCCTTTGGATATACCTACAGATTTACCTACCTACAGATACAGAGCAGAAGGAAAGTAGCTTGAACTCAAGTAACCTTGGAAGCTACACATTTAAAAGGGAATAAGAAGTCGACTATTCTTCTAAAGCATTTACAAAGGAAAAAAACCATTCCACTCCCAGTTCTCCGAATTATTTATGGAGAATGAAAGATAAGAATGATTAATTGTTACCTAGTATCTTGAGTTGGATACGTTTCCAAAAATTAAGCTCCTAATTTTCCCAGCTCGATATAGGCCATTATCGATAACTCAATTTGACACATGATGTTTACGTTAATTTGAATATTATAATTTGATGAGAAATATATACAAACTCGCTTTTATAAATTGTAATAAGTGTGATGGGTTTCCTTCATTAACTGGTTAACTTAGAATTAAACTAACACATACACGAGGAAATCCATAGCCGTTGACCACTTACTCACCTGCTCCAAAATTAGTTCATTGCTATCGTTTGATGATCATTTATCATGTTTTCCAAATTTCTTTCTCATTCAAGAAAAAGGTGTCACTGATCACAGGCTAGATGATGAGGAGCTTTATTTAATTATAAATTCAATCGATCGTTGCTAATTATTGTGAAAGTTCATAAATATTCCCCTTCAAAATTTCGTAGAATTGATACATTAATATCGTGGAATAATTTGCTCACGCCTGGCTGTTTGCATTTAATCATCATGACATTCAATTTCAAATAAAAATCAATTGAAAAAATAATATTTGGTGTTAAATAATCTACTGGTTATAATTTCACCCTATTCTATAAGTTTGGAAAAATTTGCTTATCTAATTCTAGCGAATGAGTAATTAAATGATTAAAAAACCATGGCGTTGCCTAAAGTATATTAGTGGCTACAATTAAAATCCAACAGTACTTTCTCATTAATCTAGGCTGCCCGCGAAAATTGAGCACATCTAATGTGCTTATAAGATAAGAGCATCATCTCCATGGAAACCATCACCTCGTGGGTTAAATGGTGACTGGGGGTTTCATTATATATTCTGATATATTCGCCGGGAAGAATTTAGGAAGTTCAGAGGGCCTAGGTGTACAATAAATCTTTTTTCCAATAATATTTGTAGCTTTTTGGTGATGGTTGATTACACATTGACTCAAGTAGAGATTATTCATAGATTTTGCATTTCTGGATTTAGAGCGACACTTGCGCTCTATTTTTGATGTGGTTAAGGAATATGATCGTCATATTTTAACATCAGTATTATCTCTTTGCCATTGATATTTCATTTAGAATTAATTAGTGATTAGATGATAAGAATCGAAACCCTTTTTCTATTAAAATACGCAGTGCAAACGGGATCACAAAGGTACAATTTTCATCAAAGTATATTCTAATTAAATGAATTTGCTGCGACAAATCCTCGTTAGCATAAAATTTGTTATCGAGAATTCAGTCTCTGAATACCAGCAAATACTCCCTCGGCAATTTATTTTGCAGAAAAAATCCATTGGGACGCGCTTTCTACCTGGTTCGTGATATTGCAGAGAAGAGCCTTCCTGGCCTACTTGAATTAATGAGGAAGAGAGATTACTATAGCCAGTGAAATTTTCATCGTTGATTTTGCTTAAAGATAAAACCCATAAAAGCAGAAATTTTAATTGGACCCACACGATCAATAAAGGTATACTTCAATAGGAGAGGAAGTAGATTATATTGATCGCATAATATATTACAATGGTGTAATATTGTTACCGTCTACACAACGGGTACAAATGAAGAATGAATAGTGGGTGAATAGTCTGAGCCACCACCATAGTAACCGTGGTATTAACCCGAAAACCAAGGGTGACATATAAGAATATTACTAAAATTCACAAATTTTTTGAACTGATTATGATTTTTTTGGATTAAATGATACTATAAGGAAAGAGTTTTTCAAAAAAATATTATAATTCATATTTAAAAATTTCATATCTTTGAATAAATAACAATCTTGGCTGCTTTAGTACCTGTTGATCATTTACGTCTTTTCTCACAGTATAATAAAAACAAGGTCCACATAAAAGGGAAATCGGCTATCTAAATGTGATAAAAACTTTCTACTCTAAATTTCTTAACTCAAAGGAGCATGATTACTTCACGCGAGAGGAGTAATATCGCTCAATCTAGTGATAGTTAATACAAAGCTCAATCTTATGTTAATAACTACAAATAAATACTACCTTCTACTGGACCACATAATTGATGCCATAAGGGTCGTGCTAGTATTAAATATGAGAAATATTCTACTTTGTCGCTACATAAGAAGATACGCAAGTAAAATTAGACTAAGGAAAGGTTTAATATCGTTATAGTAGATCAATGACAAAAGAATATTTTCTTATGAATTATATAGTAATAAGTATCGCCTTGTGGGCCTTAAGATAAAGTATTACGATGTATATAACAGGAAAAGAAATTGAGCGAAACATTAATGAAGTATTTTTTTAATTATCGGTGGCTACACCACCAAATTATTCAGAGAGAATAGTAATAACAAAGGAAGGGATGAGGAGGAGTAGGTGTGGGACAAGCTGGAGAGAAAGGGATTCTGGATAGGTAGAAGAGGGAATGAGGTCTGATTGAAAGGAGGAGAATACTAAGAGGAGAAGAAGGTTGGGGAAATCGGTCTTGAGCGGTAGACAATGAGTGTGGGCTGGAAGGTTATAATGCAACGAATTGTACCTAGCGGGACGGAATGCAATTAATGGCCAAATATTTTTAGAATGTTTTAAAATTAAGTAGTGTGGCTGCGGTGGGATAACTAAGGATTGAATAGATACCGTTATTCTATCTCTCCTCTTAATATCATTATCGGGAGGCTTTTAATGTGAGACATAAATTCTGGAGTGGGGGAAAGCTTGTAGTATTGAAATTCAGGCTTTTTCTAAAGTTTGCCTCTTTAATGGTGTGATTGTTGGGGAAAGGATTAAGGCAATAGAAATTAAGGTTTTGAAGGGAGCATCATTACTAATGGTGCAATAATGAGCCAAGAAGGGATGGGATACCTTTAATTAAGTTCTCTGGAGGAAGGGAGTGGCTGGATAAAAGGGGACATTTTTTACATCTAGCGTGATTACATGAAGCTGGTGGGATTTTGGGACAGTAGGGGGTAATTGTAGTAGGGGGTCATGTGGATGTTAGGATATTAGCAAGGTTTGTGGGACGTATATGGGCAACTGAGGTGAATTTGGGATGGAAGTCGGTTGTGGTTTGACTACTTGCTAGGATGGGATAAAGATCTTTGAGAACGATTTTGAGGGATTGTACACCAGTGAAGTAAGGGGTAAAGATGGAAGAGTCATTCTGGAGCCTTTTGGAAAAAGAAGGTTTTTACATATTGATTTACTTATAAGTGATTCTGAACGATCTCAGCTGAGGATAAAGGCATGGAAACTAGATAGTAAAGTTTTGAAGGAATCAGATATGTTACAAATGTGGTCACCTCGGATGGGAAGGGAGTAGAGAATGGGGTATTTGGTTTTGAAGAATGACAGAAGCTAAAATGTAAGTGCTGTTGTGAGTTAAGAGGCTTTATATTGACCAACGTGCATAATTTTCTGTTTGAGAGATCAATTTATTGATACAAAAAAAGACTTCCAAATGGGATATCGTGGCATTTAAAGAAGACATAAGATCATTGAGGGAGCCATTACAATTGTGCGAGAGAAAATACCTTTCATGCATTCGTACCTTAAATAAAGGTTTCATAGGGTGAGTTGTGAGGAATTATTCTTCCAGGAATCATAGATAGAAGTTGGACTATGAGGGAATAAGCCATATAATATATATATAAAACTAAATATGGCACCACCTTTTATCAGGAGGAATTAGATATTGTTGAATGAGGATTTTTGAGTAAAGATGAAGTAGTTAGTTCTAATAGGAAATAGATGCTAGGGACATGAAGGGAGGGTGGAGGACATGACTTAGGGAGGAGAGTCCTTCGGTGCAGTGAATGTAGGTGTAGAGAGTTTTAGCGGAAGAAGTGGCCTTTATTATGCTAGAATACTGAGTGAGGGAGATTGAAATGAGTCAAGTCAGGGAAGTGATATATCTATGATAAGGAAAGTTGGGAATGAAGATCCGCCGAAGATAAAAATCTATTATATTTTAATAGATAAAAATATATTATAAATTTTTCGGTGGGAGAGTTGCGTGACGAGATTATGGGACGTCCTTGAATGCTTTAATTAATGAATTATAAGGAGAATGTGTGACTGAGGTGTGCGATGGTGAACTAGTTAATGTGAATCGGAGTTGGATAATCCTGCTGGTGGGGCTTTGTTTTCCAGGAAGGAAATTATTTCTATTCCTGTCGAAGGCTGAATTCGGGTCAAAGGAGATGATTTTTTTTGGATTGGAAGAAGACGTGTCTGATAGTGTATTTTGGCTTCATGTATATAAATAGTGGTGTTTATATATAATGGCAGAGACTTAATCTACGGAAGTGATTATAATATCAGGGTTATAGGTAGTATTTTTTTTAGCTCTGTGGAGTCTTCAGTGGAGAGATTGATTTTAGGCAATGCTGATTCTACATGAAAGAATTTTGATCGAATACATTTACGGTTACATTTGATCTATTTTATATTCAGCAGCCGATTTAAAGGGTAGTATGATGGAAAGTTAATGGCCATTTCGTTTTTGAGGTGTAGTTTTATCCAAATAATACATTTTTTTATTCCTCCCAAACTAATATAAGGAACCAAATGTGCAAACGGAAATAAATTACAAGTGAGGGATTTTCACCTTCAAGCCGTCTTAATAATTTATTTTTTTAATTAAAAGAAAAAAATCGCGGCGCCTGTGATCACGTGCATGGAGGTGCGTGTAGCCACTCCACGTTCTCCATTTCGTCCGTCTTCTAATCCCTCCGCACTCCCATCCCTCCACTCCCCTTCCCAGCCCTACCCCTCCTTTCCCTCGTCATAACTTTTGGAATAACTCACCTTGCAACAGGGCGAGCAGGACGAAGAGGTGACAAGGAGTCGTCAAGATCCCACCGTGTCTTTTCATGGTAGCCACACAAACAGCTCCACGGGATCCTCTCAAAGTAAACAACTCCAGCCCTCTCTCTCGTCTCCTTTTGTCTTCCTTCCTCCCTTGACGTCCTCCTTTCTTCCCTCTTCCTCTCGCCGCCTCCCGTCTCACGACAATAGGGGCTTAAATCCCCTTTTATTCCACCACCCTATATATTATATGATATCCCGTCCTTCCTTCCCCTTCTTTGAGCTTTCCTTCTCCAGGAAACCCTCTCGCTTCTCTCTCTCTCTCTGGTGGATGTAGGTACTCCTGCCGCTGTTCTTGGCTCTGCAGCTTTGATATAACTGTTATTTCTTTATCCCCCTTTATTATCTCGGCCCACTTCCCTCTCTTCCCACACTTTGCCTTTGTTTTTTGTCTTCGTGTCTTATTTTTGCTACCCTTTTCTCTTCTACTCGAAGCGCCCTCTCCTTTTCAACCAGCTCCTTTTCTCCCTCCCCCCACAGAGTGGCACCAGTGTCCTTAAAGAAGCAGTCTCTCCTTGTTCTTCTTCTTGTCCACTATTGGCGTCCTCCGCGATTCCTGTCACACTCTTATTCTTTCTCCTGTGGTTTTCTACGCCTTTTCCTTCCTTCTTCTTGAAACTCTGCGGTGCCTGATGAAACTGTGGGAGACAAGAAGATATAGGATACAAAGTTAAAAATAGCACAAATAGATACATAAGCATGTATTAATTTTACTCTATTACAAAAGAATATATATCCCATCGTACATATCGATAGTAACTTTATAGCCCTTCAGCCCAGGGACGCCTGTTTGTTTTTACAAATTTAATGTATGCTGCTCTACGGAGGAAATATTTCTGAGAAAATGCTTAGTAGGTAGGTACCTAATTCCTAAAAGGGGTTACCAAAGGATTTTAAAACCATTTAATGAGACACTTTGCGACTCAGTATTTATCTCACTACATTGTGAGAGCCTTTAAGAAGTAAAAGGTGGTCACTGCTTACTCCATCGTCAATTGTGAATGCCCCTTGCTCCTATCTGCTGCCTTTCCATCATTGGCTCTAGCGAAAACCGTTTCCATTAAATTTTGTCACTGTCTACTGTTGTAGACTTCCACCATTTCACGTTTCTTTAAGACAAATTTTACTCTCGTACTAATTACATAGCTTCGCACATAATCGAGAAGAAGGATTTCGTGAGTGTGAGTTGGGAGAAATTTCTTGGGAGTGAGAGTAGACGTGAGCCAAGGCCACGAGGCGAACTACCTATCCTATAACCGAAACATTCGAACTGCAGCCATCGCGAGATACGCCATCTAAGATAGCCATCTAAGATAAGGTAGTAGCATGAAACGTGCTGCGAAAACCTAGGAAAGAGAAGTATTTTATGTGCCTTTGACTATTTGAAAGATCGTAAATAACTTTGAACCGGGACTACAGCTACTTTCACGTACCTTACCCGTGGAAACATCAACGTAGCCTTTAAATCCAAAGGTTGTTAGCCTGCATCCCTCATTTCTTCTCTATCCCATGTCAATTTTCTCACTCCACAGTACGTTTTTCTTCATGCATTCTCATTTACTTGGCCTACATGTTCATCCCTAGGTCTTCCCGGTGGTACTCTCTCTTCTATTATTCCTTCAATTAGCTTCATTTCCTGCACACTTCGCAGAAGCGAGTATATTCATATTTCGCTTCATTTATGACTGAATGAAGCGCGACTTCTCCGTATGTACCTGATGATGTCACCTGACTCAAGCAGTCTGCGCTTTTATGAATGGTTCTTGGCATTTCATGCAATGTTGATATTTATTGAATGCGGAATTTAAATAGAACAAGATTTTGCTGTAATTGAAAGTCTATCCTGCCTAAAAATACCCTGTCCGCTGTCCGCATCATGATGCAGGTCACAACTTCATGGCGTACTGCTCCCTCAAATAATTGATGTGTTTATAAATAAAAATAACGATTATGGTGTATCAAGTTAAAGAATCATGGCTCAAAATTTGGAAATACTTTCCTAAATTTTATGTTCCGGCATTCCAAAATGGTGAATTGTCCATGAAAAAAGAGAAATAGTCTAAAAAAAGAGAGCAACCAATTGAACAAGCTCTAGGAAGCGTGCGTCTCATCAAAAAGTTTGTTAAGCAACTTAGTGAAGCGTTAGGAACGCGGGTTGACGATAGTCGTGAAACAGTATTTGCACGAAGTTTGGACTTAAAAATTTGAAAGGGAGAGTGGCGATTGAAATACACATTTGAGTCAAAGGACGCCATTCTAATCAGTATTGTCTAAATTCGCTCGCGATGAGGGCGATGCTGAGCTCGTTTTAACCCTCATGCACTCATCTATGCGCGCCTTCTGCTATTCCCGCAGCTAATCACTGCTTACTCCACTTTTTCCTTCCCCTCCGCTATATCCATTCCCCATCAACTCCATTTCCTTTCCCTTGGAGCGAAGCCTTAAACAGACTGTGAATAAATAGAGCAGCGCGCCTTGAAAAAGTCATTTGTCGCATCGTTTCAGAGTCGTTTCGTCTTTGTTTTCATTACGGGTGGCGTGCAGCGAGGGGGGAGGTGGGCGGGGATTGACTCTCGTAAAATAAAAGAAGACAATCGCCAAGTGGTTGGGCTGGCACGCTCGCGTGGTGGCAGAAATGGAATGCCCTTCTTATTAAAATAAGGAAATGCCCCTCCTCAACCCGCGCCCCTCCCCCCCGCCCCCTCACTTTTAATGCCTCGCGCGAAATAGTTATCGCGAAAATGAAGGGAAAGACCTGAACGCCGTGAATGCTAAATGTGCCTTGTTACGGATGCCTCACACGCGAGACTTTACGGTTTTGTGAGCGCATAGCAGCAAGTTTCATCTTAAAAAATAATAATGCAAATACGGGACACGCCCCGAAATTACATTTTTATCCTCCGGCTCCGCCGTGCGTGCTTTTTTGGAAAAATGGAAATTTTCGAAAGTGTTTTCCGCCATCGCCACTCCGATCCCCTGATGATGAATACATACATTTGTGCATGAAATGAAAGACGGTGACAGTGAGTTAAAAAAGTTTTATATCTGTAGCTGTAGAATGCAAAATGGCATGAAATCTCTGCGGAAATATTAACTAGAAATATTTTAACAAAGATAAGGGAAAGACTGCTTCGAAATAAAATTGAGACCTTGGGATAAGATGTCAATACCGACTCGAGTAAGTAGGAACTCTCTCTTGCATGTATCAATCCAGGAGAAACGCGTGACGACAGAGCGACATGTTTTTAGAATTGTTATAGACAGCTGCATGGGATTAATACTGAACACCCGGTGCGGAAATAGCGCAAATGAATGAGTCTGACAGGTGAGGAGTGCGAGTGAGCGAGAGAGAGAGAGAGAGTAGTGAGCACATGCGAGAAAAAAGAAACTCGAACATACAAAGACAAGTCATTGATTAATAGTATTACTTAGTCGTTTCATCAGTTATTTTCAAAAGGGCATTCAAAAGAGTTATATATAGACATTTAAAGACTTACGTATTTTTATAAAAATTTAGATACGCCTTTCTGCGTCATGAGAAATTTTTAACTATAGGGTTGGATGATTGCTGAAAATATTTTTCTTTTAAGATATTTCTGATGGCTTAGGAAAAATATTTCCTCATACTCAGCTAAGGAACAATATTTGATCAGTAACAGATGCCCAAGTTGGGAATAAAAAAGTGTCTCTAACCGAGAACGTGTTACCGATCTGCCTAGAACATCGCTGGTCTTTTGTGAAGTCAAATACATAATCACCTTATTATTAAAGCGCTATTGTGAAGCATTGCGTATGAAAGGCTGGTTTCCATTCAGAATAAATTTATTGAGGGGCAAGGAAAAGCCATGTAGGGCATTGTTGTGCTACTTTCATCAAATTTAAAAGCAATGGTAATCTTCGTACTTAGATCTGGAATAATTAATCCCCTGTACTGTATTACCGGGGTAGTCAGTTGATATTATTTAAGACCCTTCGGTTCATTAAAGTATTGTTCCTTGTATATTCAGAGTAGTTCCTTATTAAGCCAGCGCATGTTGGTGGATAAAGGCTTTCACACTACAGCGATGGCTATTATGCAATTTGATCACATACACATATCACACATATTGAGATTTCTATGAACTACATGGAAAAAACAATTACTTTTTAACTTTTATGTTAATAACATATGGATTTTATTTATTTAAACATAATACGATTGAACAACAGATAAAGGGTAAAGAAAAAGGCAACCGGTTCATAAAAAAGAGAGTAAGTTACGCATTTCTATAACTTTTACAGCTGTATTTACTCAAAGCATACATCCTCAGATTCTTATTCACTAGCCGTAAAGTTGGCTACTAGCCGTGTTCGTACAGCTTTGTGATTATCTAAAGCGAACTTGAGCTTGTATCGGAGCATTTGATGCTGAGAGTGAACTCACGAATGATGAGAGCTCAATATGATCGAGATAAATATCGTTTGAGAAATGAATTTACTTTTTCTGCTGCGGCGCACGGAACTGGTTTTAGAAAATGTTTTTTCTCTCGGCATGTGAAAATAAAATAGGGAATGAAAAACCATGAAAGCTGGGAAATGGATTCGTCACTATGCGTGCATCGCCTGCAGCTCAATTTTCGAATGCCCCGAGAAGCTAGCGGCTGGATGAAAGGCGAGCGAGCATCATCTCGAAAATGGCATTGACGCCGAAGATAGCATTGACTGGGCCTGCTCGACAGCATCCAAAGCGACACATGGGTCTCAATTTCATTTTAAATAGATTTCATTTAATGATTCCGTTTTCGAAAAAAACAGCATTTCTTTCCAGAAGCATCTATTTTCCGATGCATAATATCCAAAATCCGTATCCATTAAAATTATAAATTAAAGTTGAAGTGAAATTGTTCAAGCACTATCGAAATAGCTGCTTCTATTAAAAGGGTAACTTAATCAAAGCGTTTTACGTGCGAGACGAAAATATCGCCCACCCGGAAGTGCAAAATAATTAAGTTGGCTAGACATTTTTGTATTATTTGGCCGGAAAAACTCATACGACTGCCAATTTTCATTCATCATCAATAATGTATATTGCTCGCGCACGGGTGTTATTTTTCTGTTCGTTCCCAGGACACTAGAAGCTGAGGGAATAAATGAGAAATAGAGGGAAGAAGTCATAGTCATTCCCTACAATTCGCTCTCCCATCCCCTCGTTGCGTAGTGAAATCTGCGGAACCGTGCCCCCCTCCACTTCAAGGCAGGCTTATTAGTCTGGGGGATTCCCGCACCCCTGGGGGACTCACGACACCTTCCCTACTCTCCACCTACCTCTTCCCTCGATAGCTCATCTCTCTTCCCCTTTCACTCCTCCACCAGGAGGAGGATTTACATTTTATTTCTACACTCACTGAGGTGGGGAAAGAGGGTGGAGAGGAAGGGGGGAAGGAAGATTTCGGCGCTGATGACGTTAATCTTTTTTCTTCATCCAGCACCGAAGAAGACCCCTTTCCTCACCACTCACTGAAGGGGGAAACGAAAAAATACGCCCATGCGGTGAATTGACGGTGCACACACACACATCGAGATGAAGAAGAGCGCACGCACACTAAACCAGTTGATTGTTATGACTACGACGTTCTGGGGATGGCGCCTCCACAAGCGACGGAGGCGCCGCGACGCTCGTTCTTCCATTCTACTCTCAGGCCGGCACCTTTTTGACAAATGTGTGGCAAGAGTGAGGGAAGGGAAGGGCGGGAGAAGGGGTGAGGGTGTATCGCAAAGTTTGGTGCTGTGTTTGGATCATGGGAAGTCGAAAGGGTCTCCCGCTGCTGCTGTGTGCGCATGGTTTTGTGGCTCTCACCCTACGCTTTGCGTCTTTATTCGTCATGTCTCGGATGGGTTGTCATAAGGCAAAGGAATGAGTGCAGAAATTTGTGAATTACTCTAAGAATACAGTTCGTGGGTATTTATCAAATAGATATAACTCCACAGAAAGCAATACAATCACATAGAAAACAGTACATATGAAAATATTTAAAATTTTGATTATTTATCGGGATTATTAATAACCAAATCGAATATTGAAATAATCAAACCAAATGTATACCAATTTGAGCTCCCCTGCTTTTTTAAAATGGTGTGGAATACCACAAAAAGAGGACTATAAAATTCTGCTCCTTATAGGTAGTGACTTAAATTATTGAGCCAAATTGCGTTCAACTATAACAGCTCCATGCATATTAGCAATTAACCACAAAAATGTTAATAAAAGATTGCTCAAGACGTTGATATGGATTTAGGTTTTGTATGCTCAGAAACTTGGTCGTTGAGGCAGCATTGCAAGCATAAATTGGAGGAATAAATTTAGGTATGGAGAAGAATTGAAAATTTGAAATAGAAGGAAAGGAAAAAACGAAGAGGTTTTGCGCATTGTAGGGAAGAAGAGAAGGGTAATGGGAGAAACCCAAAGAGGGCAGGAATAGCGAATGCAGATTGTGCCGAGTGGCTATGGATAGTTGAAGGAGGTGATAGATTGGATAGGGATAGTTGGACATTTCACTTGGTGTCATCCTATCAAATAAATTGCGCATGAGACGTATTTGTGTACGGCGGTTTCCCAGGTTACTCACATCCGAGCCACAGGACGTTTGCGTGCTGCAGAATGTCTCGCGAAAGGCAATGTGTATTTTGTCTTCAATCTTCGTAATATATTATTTTCTGAATCTACGACGTTATCATTCCTATACAACAATGTTGCGGGTTGTGAAATTAAAAGGTTAATTCTGACTTTTCATGATATCTAGGTTAATTTTATAGTAGGTTTATTTGCCTAAAACTACTTAATTCCATTGCAATTTGACAGATTAATAAATGGGAATGCCTTTAACTAACCTTTTCCACCTGGGTTTCAGAGATTTAACCACATGCATGGAAGAGATACGGCAAATTGAAACGTGATGTCCTCATCGACTCCTTAAATTTTATTCATTGCTCTTATTTTTTCAGGTACTACTGGCTAATTTTTAAACTTCATTTATAATCCTTATACGGTTACGCCCATCATTTTTCTCTCATGAGTCGAGTTAGAATTGTCATGAGTTGTGAGATAAAAGATTTTTCAATGACAATTTCACAGACAGTAAGTTTTGGAGATAATAACCTTCAATTTAATTATATTATTTGATATAATGAAGACTCAAAATGCACCAATGTATTACTCAGAGAGGACTGAGTTATTTACGTTATCGTTTTAGAATGCATTGCGGAAACCTTCAATGTAAAGTCTAACGATACACAAAGGGAATCAGGCGAGAAGTTTAATTTCCTTAATTTATTTCATGCGCTCGCCTTGTTCTCAAACATTCGAAGGCCTCACATTACGGGAAGCGTAGCCTTAACTTGGAGAAATATTTCCACGACTCCACTGGTTCTCTTCATATTTAAAACAATATTCATTCCATCGCACAATCTATTCTACTTTTGACAAATATAAAATTAATATAATTTTTTCTTATTTAGCATGTGCTGCTGAATTTTAACGAAAATTCATTTTTAGCGGTCGGAGATATAAAAAAATATCAGGGCACAAAATTCTCAGAAATTAACGTATTAATATAAAATCTAGTTACTTTAATTACTGAAATTAGTCATGAATGTTAACCCTGTCATGTATAATAATAAATGCTTACTAAAGAATTCTGAGGATTTTTTATTAATTGCGGATTATCAAAATATATTTATTTTAGTCTTTAGAAGTATCAATAATATGAAAGTGACGCATGTCTTTGACAAAATGTATAAACAAAATTGACGAGTTTTGACCAAGAGCCACTCGTGAATCGAAGTTTCCGGATAGGTAAGTGCGCATGTTTCAAACTCACCCTAAATGAACTTGGTGTCATTTGAACTTTACAAGATTAGATGGTTTGATCTAGAATATGGATTGTATTCTACCTAACAGTCCACAAGATTATCTTCAATTGCTCTACTATTAACGCTAATCTACCGGTTAAGGTAGGTTTCTGATGGACACACTCCAAAAGAAACCCTTTCT
>LYUA01000130.1:634860-650620 GCA_002093875.1 Calopteryx splendens
ACGGTCCAGGGCATTAAAATCTGAAAAAACATACAATTAAATTGAAAAAGGTAAACTGGTGCATTTAAACTTTAATTAGATATCTTAAGGAAGTCTTCTAACACAATTATCAATTCGAAGGCTGGTTTTGATGGCTGCGTACGAAATTGCTTTATGTGAAAGCCATTGGTGTTTTAAATTTCCATGTTGAGTGTGCTCACTTGCGGCAGCTTCTTCTCCTTTGTCCCCTTTGGTTCCTCACGATGTTTTTGTGCCCAGATAACCTCATTGAGTTTTTTTGTGCCCCTCGCTGCTTGAATTTCAGCTTAGTGAATCGAGAGGCCCCGAATGGTTCTTCTCTATAGAATGGATCCGGAGAACCTCTGTTTAAGTTCTGAACGTAANNNNCTTCTCTATAGAATGGATCCGGAGAACCTCTGTTTAAGTTCTGAACGTAAAAATCCCTTTTCTCTCACGATACCTGAAGAATTTCATTGTTGAACATAAAATTATATTTTCTCTCAATATTAATGTAATGAGACTCAAATTTTTGCTCAACCGTACCTCCATCCCTTGATACATGCTTGACGACCACATAGATCAATAAAATGTGCTATAGCACCAAGTCGTTCCGGTGATGATAACCCTATTACAGCCCCGGAAACAAGTGTTCTCTATTGGAAGTCCGTCTATGAGCCTCACACGGAGCGTAGACCGCCACCAAACCTGTCCGTGTGAACAGGATTGGACGGCCACTCCGTTAAAAAAGAGGGACGCGTCGTTGATAGGCAAAAAGAAATCCGCTTCTCCATTTCGTCACCATGGAGATAATGGGTCGCCAGTGCGGTGCCAGTGACGAAAATGAAGAGCGCGATGAGGGATGGGGGATGGAGTGATCGTCAGAGTCTCTGACGACTACCACTCGGCGACCGTTAATCGGGTAATTAATCTTTAGATGACTTTAACCTATGGCGTCCCTCTCTCTCTCTCTCTATCTAGTTGTTTACCTTAGATTAAATTTTACCCACTTTTCTTAAGTCTTACTCTTTAACGGAATACCTATCTAAACATTACTGTTCTTCGGCCGATTCAGTCAAAAAAATAGGCATGCTGTAAAATAATATTGACTGTTGACACACCTTTCAGATCCAGCTCTACTGATCAAGGGTCAAGGGTTATGGAATAACTTTGCTGGAAAACTTATAATGGGCTCCAAAATACACACCATTTGCGGGCAGACCTAAGAAGGGTTTAAGTCAAGATATTTTCAATGGATGTGGTTATAAGATTAGGAATGGGTATCGCTAGACCCCATTTATACTCTTCGGCCAGATTTGTGTGTGTCATCTGGATGAGAAAGAAAGTCATTTGCTGCATAGAGGTGATTCAACGCGAGATAGACCGCGCTTCGTGATATTTCGCAATCACCCAACGAATATTGTCATTACTCTGCACGGCATTCCTGAGATGGTAATGGCTGAGGCTAAGAAGGCTTAAATGAGATTTAGATAAATAAGATTTCAGCGGAGAAACTCACTCTCGAAGGTTAATCAGTTATGTGAAGAACTCATAAATTCTCCAATCAATTATCTGGTGTAAATTAGAGCAATAAATTTAGAAATTTCACAAAGTAAAAGTTTTTTACTAGCCGTTCTACCGGTTCTTACACTCCCTTCCAAAAGGCACTGTACACACTAGGGTATAATTAAAACTTATATTTTCATGAGCGCTACTTCATTCCAAAAAGAATAAATAACAGGTGGTATTCTTCTAAAATTCTCCCCTAACAGTTATAACGGACTTTAAAGTCTAACTTTATGTTCCGCCACTGCTGTAACCGAAATGCGTCATAAACAACCGTTATGTGTTGTGTTTCAAAGAGATAAGAGTGTCCAATTTCTCTCAAAAGAGCATGCTACATCGCTGTCAGCCACACTCAACAAAGAGACAAAAACTATCACATGCATATTGCCTATCCTCCAAGCGGGAGCTCTTAGGACTCGAAACCGAAGTGGAGGACGCGTCGGATTCATTTCGCGTCTACTATGTGTGCTGGTACCGCTAAGAGTCAGAACTTGAAAATCATGAGATAAATGGCCCGTATCTATGAAATGACTCTCTGGGTGCTCCCTTAGAGATTAGCGTCCTACGTTAGGTCCGGACTTCCGAAGGGACTACCCCGCTCGTATTATAGTACCAAGAGAATATACAGTTGACATTTTGGCTCGAATACTATGTGTAACGATGCGATGGAAAATATCAACATATAAGGTTTAATTTGGGTTAAATAATCAAACTTCAAAAGAAGGAAAATACATAGGAACAGTCAATGGTCTACTCCCAGTAATTTAGCTTCATTTTATAGCAGACTTATTGGAGCCTAAACCTGTATTTAATTTCAATCATGGAGGGTAATTAATTAGAAGGGCTATTAATTTGAAATGAATGGCTAGGTACTTCGGTAAAATTGTATGGAAACATTTCAATGGCTGAAAACTACTTACCTATGAGGGAAACAACTATGCACGGCTAGAATAATATTTTATAAGTTATGGACTTTATCCTATTTTTCCTCCTTGGACAAATAAACCTTATTTTGCTGATTTTGGGTGGTTTTTTGTTTCCATATTCTGATGTTTCTGGCACAATTTCAAATATTTTGGAATAATGTTCAACTCCTGTCATATTCCTTCATAAAAAATAAGGATGGGTTCTGCTAACGCAATGACAGAGAGGGAGCTGTATTTATCAGCTATAATTTCATTTTATCTTTTCTTCCTTCACTTCGGTGCATTAGAAAATATTTTTGACTACGCATTTATGCGAATTAAGTTTATAAAACACTTCCGATTGAAAATTCTATTATCTCAGAGAAAGAAATGCTACCTCGACGTTCAACTCTCTCCCATTGGGGAAACAGTCTAGCAAAGAAATAATCGTTTCATTGCTATTCATTTCAACGCTAAAGATAAGGAGCTTTGTAAAACACAAAAGAATGTGTATATGGAGATCTAATTCAAGGTCTATCTTCATTACATAAAAACCAAATTACAGGAGACAATTCTCACCAAATACGCATATTTATTTATGAATAAGATCCGTTCTTTTCCTAGTGGGATATTGTGAATGTATGTATTTGACGAAGATCGTGTCGTTCGTGGCAGTGTAGCTACTTAGGGGAAAATGATTGACACTCCGTGGAGGTGTGTCCTTAAGTGAAATATTAAAACATCGGAGGCCGTGGCATTTTAGGAGGTGGGTAGACCTCTTTCCTCTTGAATAAATTCATGACGTGTGATTAGCAAGCATTTAAGTGCTCCATCACCCTTGGGAGTTAAATTCCTAAAATTATCGATAGTCTACCGGTTGAAGTAGGTTTCGGAACGACACGAAAACTACATGACTAACCCGCCACTTATATCCCAACGACCTATAATGCACTACAATAACCTATTCTTCAGTTCCACATACTTACCACCATCCTTCATTCCTTCCAGCATGCCTAATGCCTTCCAGCATGACTCGTTTTCCCAATATTCTTCCCTATATCACTGTCTTCGGCTACCCATTGGCACTCAGTACGCGCTCTTTCCACTTATCCTGACTTTCTTGGATTTATCCCAATAGCCTGATCTTCCATGCACAAAACCCCTTCGTTTGATATATATTTTCCAACCATTTTATCATTTTCATCATTCTCTACGCTTACATCTAAATAACCTTCAGCCTATAGTCGTTCATATGCCCCAACAACCAAGTTTCTGAGCGATTCCAAGCCACGCTCCATGTCAACGTAGTCATTAGTCCGTTCCTTACGTCCTAACCTCAGACCGTGGTCATCAATATTTTCCTAATTGCAAATGCCTATCACCCTAATTTGCTTCTTCTTCTAATATGTTTACCACATTGATGACCTTCGTCCAAAACACTTTGTAAATAGGTAAGATGTTTAATCAGTTAATATTTATGTAAAATTAACAAAATGATTTGGCAATGAAAGGTAGCAGATGAATGATTCGTGTCATTCACCTACAAAAATACTATCGTCTCTTTTATGCTATAGCATTAAAAATATGTATGAATGGAAACTTATTTGTTTGCATTTTCTCTTTTTTTTATTTGTGATTAGGTGAGTGTTTGAAAAAGATAGGAAGGTGACTAGAAAATAGTCGTTGGTTGGTTAGTTGTTTCTTTAATTCGGGTATACCTCGCCTTCCTTACTTGTCCTACCCCCATTTGTGTTACGCATGGTTTCCGTATCTATACCCTTACTTCAATATCGGTAAATATTTCTTGTAATATATCCAAATATTTCGGTGATATATTCATTTATGAGTGGTAACAAAAGTGGTATTGAATATAGTCATTCGATTATTTTGAGTTGGGGTCCTATACCTTGATTAAAATCGATTTTGTGCCGCTTCCTATTTTTCTTCATAGTTACAGCTTGTGTTATGTAGTTTTGTTCACAATAATTTCCATATACTCTTGCTT
The DNA here is from genome assembly GCA_002093875.1 of Calopteryx splendens. Classification (NCBI taxonomy): domain Eukaryota; kingdom Metazoa; phylum Arthropoda; class Insecta; order Odonata; family Calopterygidae; genus Calopteryx; species Calopteryx splendens. The sequence continues at coordinate 639,334 of LYUA01000130.1, forward strand.
CATTATTTTTGGGAACGTGTGAGAATATTTAGTTTCTAATGAAGTTACAGCTCGAACAAATCCACTATTTATATTTCCACTCTACGGTCGACGGATCTTTTCCAAAAGAGCGCATTGCGTATCCATATACACCGCTGTGATTATTGATGGCGAGATTTTGTCTCAAATACCAGGAAATTGACTCATTATGAAATAACTAAAATTAATAATAATTTTTGACCGAGGAACTAAATTGATGACAGCAAGAATTTTAATGAGTTTTCCGTTTGTAGTCGAGCACGGAGCATCATCATCTGTTTTACTTCTGAGATTGCACGTGTGTGAGAATTCTTACCCGCAACAACCTATTACGTTAATCCAGGACACCGTGAGATGATAAGTGTGTGGGAAAAAAATTATGTATGATGAAAATAGGAAGTTAAGCCTCAGGACTCTCAAAAAATATATTATTATTCATATCATAGCCAAATTAGTGCTAAAATCATTGATTTTTAACTTTAATATTCAGTTAACCTTACATAAGGAAAATGAAACTTAAAATGAAAGATGAACTCAGGAATTTTTTTCAATAACAAGTTGTATCGATTCATGTAACGCGCAGCAGACTGTTTTAAAATATTAATTTATTTTAACTCTGGTAAATATCTATGCACAGAAGGGATTTGACGTGGACCGAAGTGTGGAGGAGATCGGTTGAGGGATGCATTGAACGCCTGGGGTGGTGGGTCCAAATTGGAAACCCCTTTTTGTGGTCAATGACTACATGGAGCGTGGGGGTATTGAGTAGATTTTGATTGATTGGAACACCAATTATTTTTCCCGAGAACCGCTTCATTGGAGCAAAGGAACAAAAGGCAAGATTTATAGCAAACTCTTGTGTAAATATAATTCCATTAATCTACAATATAGTAAGAGACGCAGCGTGAAACAATATATTATTCTGCTTAAAAGAGTGAAAATCAGGAAAGCATCAATTTCACAAGTTAAGCAAAGCCAAAAATGCATACAGAGAAAGCTATTAAACGGAATTGAAAAATAAAAAGTTGATAAATGGGGCTATGCTTAATTTGAAAAAATCAAGTAATCGGAAAAATCAAAGTAGAAAAATGAAAAACTTAACTCATCATAAAAAGTGATCTATTGCTATACAAACACACTTGCATGCAAAACGCACGCTATGATGACATATGCTAGACTTTGGAGCCAAGAACAAATTCAGGAGATGTGTGAGGATGGATGGGAGAAGGTGGAGTGGAATGGCTGTGCGGATGAGGGGGTGCGAGAGAGCAATTAACATGCCCCGCGCGTCCCCCGAGTGATGATGGAATTTAGGAACGGTAGAGGGGGCGCGCTCGGGCGTTGTGGGTGGGAGTGCTTCCAGCGCGCGGAGCTACACCGCAGCAGAAAGACTCAACGACGGCTATTGTGAAGATGAAGTAGTGGAAAAGGGAATGAAATGAGAATAGTAGAAGGGATTAAGAAATGAGTGGTTGAGGAAAGGAAAGGGATGACAATGAAGATAAGGAGAAGTGAAAATGAAAATAAGAGCCAGTGTGGAAAATATGTGGATTTGGATGAAATATCACGGAATAACAACTTGTGGTATAAAGGTTCCATTTTTCAATTAGTTTTTAGGATTTAGTACTTATTTCGCTTAGTTACGCGCATATATCACTTCAATAAAACGTATAAAGAAACAAGTAGAAAAGTACAGGTAGTGTTTTAAAACTTTAAGAAGGCATTTGAAAAGGTCCATCATCATCAACAAATTCAAAAACTTCAGCTCATATGGTTTACATAAAAAAGTAATTCGCTGAATTAGTGGTTTCCTATCTCAACGTAAGCAAAAAGTAGTCATTGACTGCAAGAGCTCCAAAGAGGCAAAGTTACATCCGGAGTAACTCAAGGAAGTGCGATAGGGCGCCTAGATTTTTTTAAACCTAAATCAATGATATAACCACACGCATCAGTAGCAAAATTAGATTATTCACAGATGACCCATGTTATACAGTAAATAAAGAACCAAGAAATAAATATACTGTGATGAGTATTTGGAATAATCATAGTCATCATGCATTACGCAGCCGCTTGGCAGATTATCTCATGGTTGACATGATCTGTCGTTTTAGTTTGTCTCTTGGTTTCACTGTACCTTCCTACAATCTTCCTTTGGAGTAAAAGATACAATTAAATTGACTCTAAGAATAGTAATGACAGAATCATGTTTAGACGGTCGAAGCAAGTTAAGTACCTAGAAGTCACTTTTACCCGGAAATCCTTCAGGGAACACTCACATAAAAAGGCATATTTGGTTTCGCGTTGAAAAAACTTAGTTTCATAATACGACGATGTAGTTGGAAGGAGAGTGTTAAAGATATGTGCTATACCTCGTTTGGAGTATCAGGCAAGTATTTGGGATCCATCAGAGAAGGGGTTGATAAAGGAAGTGATACGAGGGCAGAGAAGATCCGCGAGAATCTCGCGAAAAATACTGCTACGACAAGAAGTATAGTGTAACAGGGTTATTGGCAAGCTTAGGGTGGGAGACTGTACAGACGCGAAGAGTGCATGCGAGGGTTCGCCTTTTATATGGGTAGAGATTGCTTGAATATGCTTCAGACACAATACAAATATTATTAGGACCCCAAGCTAAATGAGAAGGATGGACCACCCTAATAAAATCTAAAAAATAGACGTTGTCACTGATTATTTAAGAAATTATTCTTTCCCCGAACAATTTGTGACCGTAATATCGCCTACAATGGGACGTAATGAAAAAGTATTACTTCATCGTATACTATTCCATAATGATAAGTTATTAGATCCTAAACGACACTTGTCACACGCCTTTGAGGTAGCTAGCAGGGTACTCTGTAGGTGCACTGAACATTGGACCAAATACAAGTAAATTCAGAATTTTGCAGAAGTTGGCTGTGATTTAATTTCCAGGTTTTATTGTTCACCAGGTCTCCTCGGTTGAAATTTAAATATATTTCTTGACTAGGTAAATAATAGTGTTACTGCAAATTATGACGTGAAATGCTTTTGCATGCATGACTAAGATAAGACAGCTTTTGAAACTGTGGAGCATGCATCAGTCCAATATTTGGCGAATCCATATCGACTGTTGTTGCTGGGCGTTTCTGCTGGATCAAAAATCGGTGGCGTTACGATGGAAGATTCGTTGAACTCCACAACACTTAAAATGTATCATTAGCTTTCAATTGTGCTTAGTAAAAACCTCAAGAGTCAACAAATAAAATATTAGGATCAAGGAGATGCTTCTATCATAAGCGGTCTTTTATTAGGTTACATAGTGACTAGATGCGAATTTTTTATGCTGCATAATAACCAAACCATATGGCCGTAGCCTTTTTAAATTCCTTTTATATTGTATAAGTATGTCAATGAGTGGTAAACAGATGTGTGTAGCAGGAAATTAATAGTAATATTTAAGTAATTACTGGATACACACTTTTTACCGTTCCCTTTAGTCACGTAGGTACTTCTTTTCCATGAAGACCTAATTAATTTGAATTTAGGCATTATTCATGTGGAGTGAAATACGATTAACGTAAGCGGCCTAGACGAAATACTATATAAATATGTTCAATTGATGACCTAAGTTTCCAGCCGTGCTGAAAATGTTTAATATTTGTATACTATTTAATTTAATAATTACTTCATTTTTAAAAATTTACTAGAACGGTGCGTTATACCTAAATCTTCCTTTCATGATGGAATTAGTCGTTGATGTAATAAGGTAACTGCGAACCACAAAATCTCCCCTATTTATTTATACCTTATCTTAGTTTATTAATGAAATTTCCATTTCGCAATTTGACCTCCAACTTTTAACTAACTTCAGGTTAAATCCTAATCTGGTCAACGTGAAAATGCACATTACTTCGGACTAAATTTTATTTACGCGGTTAGGTCTTCCTCGAAGCGTGTTATGAATTTATTTAACATCTAATAAATGAATTTTTTTAGTAGAGAAATGGTGCCCAACTACATCGCTGGCGAAGGATTTCCCAGTTTTTTTTAAAGATACAAAATATATTGGTCTTACCTTTTAATTATTAGCGAAATTAAAGGAATAATCAACAACTGATATTTAACTTACCAATAAACTAACAAAAAAATGTTACATTTTTTACACGACATAATTATAATTTTTTCGGCAGCAGGCATATAATTGCTTCTATTTCCGAAATAATACAGTTTTTAATGTGACTAATGCACGAAGTATGGAGACTGATGAGATAAGTTAGGAGAGAGTGCACGGAGAGAGAGGAGGAGGCGGATTTTGGAATGGAATGTGAAAGGGGGGAGAAGAAGGGAGTGAAGGGGGAGTGGTGTAGTTCGCAGCGTGTGAAAATGTTTATACAGCGACGGGGAAGGCCACCGCTTTGAGGGTAAGGAGGGAAAAGGGGTCACTGGGGAGGGAGGAAGGGAGGGAGGGATGGGGCACTCGGTCAAACGCGCGGGACCCAGACGAAGCTTTTAACAAGCGACCTTAAAATGACGGATGACATATTGTACCAGCCATTCTCCAGGCTGACACGAATTTTCAAAATTATAGGAATGAATGCTCGTTAGCATCCGTTTACGGGAGACGAGCCTATAGAATTCACCCCTCGTCAAAACGGCTATGTGTTGCTTCCGACGCGAAATCCTTTGACAGGGAAAATGACGAATTTAAACGTTCAGAAATTGTAGAGTAGCAATGAATCACATTCATATTCAGCGAGCAAATGAAAAAAATACGATTTGCTCTCCCTTTTCAGTGGCCACAAAATAACACCTTGCATTAAGTGAAAAAGAAAGATTGTACGTAGGTTCTACTTTTTCTAACATGCAACAGTCATGTTTCAGTCAATGTTTCTTTGAAATGAAATATTTATTTTGAAATAAGTATATAATTAATAATATACATATGAATAGTAAAATGGAACCTTTTCTTGGGAAGCCGTTCCTCCTTGCTATATCCACCTATGACTTTGAATGACTGTTAAAATAAATGTTATTTATGAATATTTTGCTTTTTTGTTTATAAAGATAAATTAAAAATAATATGATTTTGACTTGATAATAATATAACATTGAATTTGATTTACCGCGTAGCTGAATTGAATTAAATTTTGATAAGTATAGTGAACCAGCGAAAATTAAAGCCATGGTGTCCGTCCGTCCGTCTACACCCGGTGGCTAAAAGCTATTCCTTCTCCTGTATTTTATCTAACGGAATTTCTGTCAAAGTGTCACTATCTCAATTTCTACCTTCATCTAACTTTATTAAAAACTTAAATGAACGTTATCGTATTTTATAGAGGAATGATATCTGAACTCAGTAACAAAATTCGGTACTTACGATAAAATTACACTGCAGGGTATACAGATCATTCCGTGTTTTGAAATAAACGTGTAGCGGGGGAGGGGAATGCTTTTCTTACTCCGCTTTCATACTCAGTCGAGTGCTACTTGAATCTGAATATCGTATTATCAATAGTGGTAGCATTATGTTCTTGCATATTCTTAGGCTCCCATTCTCCCCCGTGAATTTCCTACCTTGGTGATCAAATGTTTTTGGAATCGGTGTTTTTAATATAAAGAGCCATGAAAATGCCCATGGTTTTAAAACAGACAAGGATGACTATACTTTTTCGGATGGGAGTAAGGAGTCTCTCGGGGCCCCTTCCCAAAGGACCATCCACAGGCCTCTTCCCAGGTTGCACTGCAGTGCCCAAAGTGCGGGAGGACTGCGGATTGTGTACATGGGTGTGTAGGTATGTGTGTGGTGGTTTGAGGGCTTCCCTGCAGCTATGGATGTAAGCGAGATCCGCACTAAAGCAGGGACGGTGACGGTAAAGTCTCCCGCGGAAGGGAAGGTCACCCCCGCCCAGCACTTCCGTCGTAGACAACTCCCCTCCCCCCCTGGCGCGGCGTCGAGGGCAGGGCGGGGGTGGAATGTGGTGAAGGGGCAAACTGCCTCCTCCTTCTCTCCCCCTCACGTCTCCCACCCCGCCCAGAGCTCCCTGGAATGTTTGCTCGCCAATTTTCGTACACTTGCACCCTCGGATGTATTACGGGCAATATTCAAATGCTCCCACTTCTCCACGTACCCTTTACGGGGTAGTTAGAGACGCAGGAAATTTTTTCACGCACGTCGGATGCGCTTTTATCATTTGTCGTTACTTTTGCCTCAAATAAAATATAGATCGATCCTCATCCCAAAATGAGTTTAATATCGTTGATATCACATCGCACAAGCCTAACATATCAATACTTACTTCCTCGCTCCATTCCTTTTTGATATTTTCTAACTTCCTAGTTCTCATCATCGTACTAACATTCCTTGTCCCTATTCTGACGGTTGCGTTCTCCTTCTTTTCTGCTGCTGTCTTCTGCTGCGAGTCTTCTTTTCTGCTGCTGTTGATTCTGCTGTGCAAGGGCTTCGTGTGATGACGACCGTGGAAATCTTGCCTCCCCCGCAGCCAGGCACGACACCAGGCCGGGCCCTGAAGTTCCAGGACTCATTTCTATATTTTTTTGTCTATCATAATATATTGGGAAAAATAATTGAGGTGGTTTCTCTTGCCTTCCTCAATAGTGTTTTAACGTGGCACCCCCACTTAAATGGCCGCCCCACTGGGATCAGACGCCTTTGCCGTCGCCTCACTGAGGAACAGACGCTGCGAGGACTACCTTCCGTCTGGCTCCTACCCTTCAACCTATCTGTCAGGGGTGACCCTACCAGGAGTAATTTCCATGTTCCCGCCAGCACCGCTCTAGGGGTCATCAGAAAACGCAAGCACTCCGACCACGTCAAGGCTATAGTCCATGGGGAGGTATATTATGTAATATAACGACCTTATTTGATATTACAATATATTTGAATGCCTCCAGTAGCAGTAAAAAATTTAAATAATTAATCCCTAGATAGTTTTGCGTGATTTATAAGTAATTTCCGTAAGGATGTTTTTCAAAATAAAAAAATTACACCCTTTATGAAGGATATATATGGTGAACGAGTGGAAATTGTATTTTAAAATTAATGACAGCTTTTAATCAATTTTCATATCGCATTTTTAAAGCAGATACACCCCTTTATCCTTCTGCTAATTTATCTTAGATTTGATGTCAGTTGGGTTAAGATAAAAATCTATACAAACTTCATTCGTATAGAATTAAATTTGAGTATTAGTGCCTCAATAAACCGTTAATAATTTAAGGGTAATAGCATCATATTGGAGTACTCTTTAATTCTTCGTTAATTTGAATACATTATGGTTTCATGTAATAATTGGTAAATAATTAAAACAACTCACGCATGAAAGCCTGAAACTGCTTACGTAAGAATAATTTAATCATAGAATTAATGAAAAATAAATCAAAATAAAAATAAAGATGAAATTAACTCTATTTTCTGGTCGGGGTCGTGCTCATGATAATTTAGCCTTATTTTCTTTCTCTATAAATTACCACAAATATTTTTACAAGTGACTATTGAATACTAAATATGATTTGAATATGAATATAATTTAAACTGAAAAGAGGAAGTGGAGTGATCAAAAATGAATATTGCTAGAAAAAATAGCTAAATATTTTCATGAAAAACCAAGTTAGCATTTTTAAAACATTAAACACATTTCAAATTTTTAAAGTAGGAAGCTGAAATTTTTGTAGAAAAAAGAGTTCTGACGATGCAGTAAAATATTCACACCATAAAATGAAAAATAATAAAAAAATGTTCACTGTATTTCCTACCAATCGTGGGAGTGACTAACGTATATTATATTTACACTTGTGTTTACTCTTTAATCGTGCAGAGATAACGCAGGTTTTCCAGTTAAGTTTAAATATCCAATTGCAAGGAATCCTTCAAAATTAAAATAATCTTTGCACTCCAATTGTAATTTAAAAAATTGTATTTTATAGCTATGAATTTGTTTTTTAGTGGGACATCATGGGTGAATACATTGATTTTCTTTAGTAATAATAAGCATCGTTTTGTTCACCGGTATCCAGAAAGGAACAGCCAATCATTGGCACGCATAATATTTTCCCGTCAGACAAATAAGATGTTCGTTCACTATGCGCAAAATGCAATGCCGTGTACGTGGTTCAAGGAGCAAAGGCTCTGCGATCCCCTCATCCCACATTCATTTCTTAAGCCCGACTTCACAAGAGACTTTCTGGCGCTGGAACGTATATTCGTTCGTTCGCTTAGCAGTGCTGCAAAACCTAATTCCATGACCCATATCTCGTGTAACGCAGTTGAATACGCGGAAGGGGGTAAAAGAAGCTTTCGAAAAATGAAGAAGAAAAAGAGAATTGGAGCGCCCCACCACAGTAGAGGCGTTCCATTACATAACTGTACAACGCTGTATATATTCTTATTCGGGTTCATCTCTCCTCAGCCATTATATGCTTGGTGTCCTTAGAAAAATGTTTGATAATTCGGGGACTTGATAGCAAAAAAGTTGGAAATGAAAATTTATAGCCTGCTTTCTGCAAGGGTTTTATTTTTACTCCTGCTTAAAACTTTAATTCCCTAGCGATTCAAAGCCACTGCTGGCTCATTTAACGAATGTGAAAATTTCCTCTCAGATGGAGACCATGTGAAATATAGATGGTAATTTTTCTAATTTAAATCAAGAGGAAACTAAAGCATAAAAAATAAATACAGTATTTATATTAGAGAAATAATTAAAATTAAAAAGCCCTTGTAGTTTTGGTCTGAGGTTTTAACAACAACTTTGAACAAATTGAATTCCACTTCGACAGAGGATACTGATGTACCATAAATATCCCGTAAATAACGTTTGATGACGTTAATTCACCCCACCAAGACCCCCACGCACCCCCAAGCATTCAAGTCCACTCAAGATTCTCAAGTGGTACCCATTTAAAAAAAGACTTCTTTCATTCTCAGGGAAATACCAATTTTTTTGTTATTAATAAAAAATATGATTCAAAGATTGATATATTCATGGTCATTTGAGCGTATGCAAAATATATATACACGATACAAATAGATCCGCAGTCGATAGTTAGTAATCCAATTGCTGTCATTAATATAATATTACATGCTGCTACTAAACCTAGAATATTTACATAATATTCTAGGTTTAGCAGCAGTATCATTTTCTGAGATTCAGTATTAACTTATAAACTGTAATAATTATAGTTTTCTATATCTTAAAGTGATTAAATAACTACAAATAAATGGTGCAAGTAACACGCAAAATCAAAAAATACACTAAGAGGTGAAGTGTCTGCGGTCATTTAAATACTCCTTGACAGTAAATCTATCAAAGTGCATAAGTTACCATTAGAAGTCATCCTGCTGCGTGTCACTTGATGTTTCCGATACTTTTGAATGCTCAGCCGCCATAAAAGACTTCCCCTTAAGCAAGGAGACAATGTCCTTGTTCGGAGTTATAATCAATCAATGAATTCGGCGTGAAATCATAAAAAATGAGGGATTAAATGAAACCTATCTCTGAAAGACACACTGAGATGAAAACCTTTATTTGAAATATCTATTGAGTCATTGCTTAGGAAAAACTACCCGCTGGCATAGAAAGTGCATTATAGAATTTGTAACTATAATATCTAACATATGATTTGTTATAAAATACAGAATCTCTGATGTGAAATAAACCTAAAGTTAGTTTCATATGACCCCATTATAGGTAATAACCGTTACATAATAGAGACTTATAAATGTAGGAAAACATTCAGGATATTTATGGGTAAATAACTAATGCTACACATCAAATTGCCGACTATTGGTTGAGAAGACAAGCATCCTCGTAGTTATGCGACCCGCTAAACACACATGCCGTGCGGAAATGCAGAGTTACCTAACACAAAGGGAATAAAGGGAAAGTGCCAATTATTAGTTTTCGACTTTTTGAAGTGAGAAGTAGGAACAAAGAACGGAGGGAAATCATGTGAGTCCCGATCGACCAGAGTGGATGCTCGAAGAGCCAAGAATAGGGAAGGGGGAGGGTTAAGATTTCGGACGTGTTGCGCCTGCAAAATATACGAGGGCACAAGATATTCGAAAGAGGCGAAATTAAAGCCGACGTGGGTTAATAGGAGTGGGAGCGTCCCGGTTAGGGATTGAGGCTGGAGGAGGAATCTGAAAAGAGAAGGGTACAAGTAAAGAAAAAAGGTGGGAAATAGAAGGTACAGGGAAGAAAACAGATTAAGAAGAAACGGGGTAGTGCCTGATGAAAAAGGGCAGGTGCATGAGTCGGTGCGTGCAAGTGTGTGCGTGCGCTGGAAAGACCATTCAGAACTTTCACGTGCGGAAAGAAATCCAAGATGGAGAAAGAACCACGACTAGTGTGAAGGAGGGGGGGGGGGCAAGACTTAGTAGTTATTTCTGGAATTTTTTCCTCATTCTGAAGATAAAAGTTCTTTTTTTAATTCTACCAAGGGAAAGGTTTTAGGCTCGCGTAGAGGAGAAGGGTAGGTGGAGGAATAGAGTTTAAACTGTGTGAGCAGGAGCTGGAGAGGATTATGGGAATTAAGAGAAAGGGTTGATCACAGTCGAGGAAATAAATGGATGCAAATAGGAAGAGAAGGAGAAGAAAGAATGAATGGGAAGAAGAGAGTAGCCGAGCGGCTGTAGGGAGTAGACGAAATGGGAATAAGAGAGAATGGAGAAAAGGAGTGTAAAGCCGACGGAGAATTTTCCATGCTTGCAGAGAGTATCGAATCTTGAGAAGTTGGAAATGAGTCAAGGGCGATGAAATAGGAAAATGCTTCATCAATGAAACGAGAAGAAAAAAAAGAAAGACAAAGGGAAAAATATGTAGCGACGAGTGCAAAGAGAGAACTTGAGGTAGGGAGAGAGGAACAGTGTGTTTGAAACAGATAAAGCTTTCAGTTTTTAATATTAGGTACCGTGGGGAATCCATCAAGCTAACAACTTAGTGCTGCTCAAAAAATACGTATATATTAAGAACACTCCTAAGGCGATAATTCATGTACTCAGTTAACAGACGAACATATTAATGGGAATGTGAGTTGGGAGTTTCAGATCCGTGTGTAAAATAGAAAGAAGAGTTAGGAAACTTGGGTATTATCTAGGAACTCCTTGATTTAGTTTTCTAAGGATTGTTTTCAACTTGTTATCATGTAGAAAAATGCCACTCGGCGCTATTACTATTTTTTAAAGTTATGCTTGTAGTCTTGAGCAGTCGAATTTGAGTAGTTTACAGCAAGGGCAACCTCAGTTCTCTGCTGAGAAACACGAAGGACAAAAGTG
>LYUA01000130.1:651744-668830 GCA_002093875.1 Calopteryx splendens
CCCCCCCACTCCCCTCTCCCCCCCACCCTCCCCACCTCTGCATCGTGAAAAAAAGTTTTGTACCTGAAGATGACGCCTATGCGTCGAAACTAGTTGTGCCAAATAAAAGTTTGTGGAAAATACTTAGTATTCTTTTTTCATTTATATATTACTACTTTTAAGGACCCCAAAATATTGAAGTTTGATTGCATTAGGTGCAAATATTTTACTGACCTTTCATTGATCATGTTTTGGATGATCCATGTCCGCTAAATTGAAGGAAAAAACCTTACAATATAATAAAAAATAAAGTAGTCACAAAATAATTAATTAATATGAAATAACTACAAATAAAACTGTTAGTAATTTTAATATTTCTTTCCGGAATATAATTAATTGGGTAACAACTTTCGAACTTTGATTGTTAAATTATTTTTTTAGTTAATAGCCTTAACATCTGTATTCTTATCAGTTATCTTCAGTTAAAACGTAATGAAGCTTGCTCAGTGGACGATCATGTAGGTGCTCTAACTTTTTATCGGGAAAGGGGAAGAGCAATAATGAAAATTCGCTCAAACTCTAAAAAAAAGCTAATCACTGTTTACGCTTAAGCACAGTTCATATTTGATTAATATAAAATGCATGAACGATTATCATTGTGTCATTATTGTTTTGATGGTTTTAAGTTTAATAAGAAAATTTGGAAAAGTTTAAAAAATTCTGATCAATTGGAACGTAGGTACCTACTGATGTTGCCTATTATTGAAAAATGGATAAACGTATTTTACAGAAAGGAAAAAATGGGTAATGTATTAGGACATTATAGATTTGTTAATTACACATCTTATACCTTTTCGAATAAAATCCTAGAAAACGAGTTGAAATTGTGACTTTTGTTACGTGACGTAGAAGTACCAGTTAAAAGAGGAATTGGGAGATACGTCATTTGTAGATTTAAAATTCACATTATTACACAATTAATGCACTACTTTTATAGTAAAATAAATTTTGCTTGGTAAGCCTTTAACTCTCTACATCTTTCTACTAAATTTGTTGATGAAATAAAATTTTAAAAATTATGATCATGAAAACAATTAGCAGGATATCTGCCGTTGAACTAAAAATATCCTATTGTTATTACTTCTAAAATATATTAGAGAATAATGAATTTGTAGTATAGTTATATGTATTAATCCGAGGAAGCATGTTAAAAGAAATAAAAATGGAATATAATATGTTTACTAGTTGAATAACGGTAATGTCTCCAGTCTATCGGGGTTTTACATAACCATACAAGGTTTCAAGAATTTTTTAGCGATATTTTTTAAACACATCGGTTTTAATCACTGATAGTTATCACTTCTCTGGATGTAAAAATGATATAACAATCATCATAGTCTTTCATTTCTAATATTGGTAGAGTGTAGCCCTCCATTCCTCCCTTTCTCAAGACAAGTCCCCCATTCCACAACAGAAGAATTCCTACTTTCATCCCTCTAAACTTGGGGCTCATATTTACCCTTGATCGTCCATATGGGACCCTCCCTTCTACTTAAACTTCGATTATATTCCTTATTAATCCGTTGTGCCTCATGGTTTAACCAAACCATCTGATTCTTCTCTTCCATGTTCCACAGAATATTTTCCTCTTCTGGTCTTAAAATCTTAAAATAAACCCTAATACACTAATTAAATCCATATAGGAGTTATGGTTCTGTGATTTCAACATCATAACAAAAATTCTGTTTCCCGTAGCTATTATCTACGAAGGAATAATGCTACTCAAAAGCCCCATGGCAAAACTTGGCATTGTATCAAACCTTTATATCCAGGATAATATTGTCACAAGATGTCACAGCATAATATCACAAAGCCACTATTTTACTAATATTTGCTAGTTTCACCCGTTGTGCATTTGATACTAACCTATTGAAATTATATAATTTATAAGGTAAGCTTGAACAAGTAGTCGACTTTGAAGATAAGGCAACGCCTTTTTCAATGTGTGTTTGAAATTTTTTTAAAGAATAGTATACATTTTTTCACAAAAAACAATTCCCCTTACTGTTTGAAAATTATTATAACAAATGAATAATATCAGAGAGGAAAAGGGAGGCCATATTAAGGTCGAGAGCTAAGCACTGCTAAGACGGGGGTAATATTGGACTAGGTACCACGTTGTGATTTACGTGTTGCATACACCACGTTAAGATCGGATCTCAAGGATTTCGCCGCCGCCTCTCCTCGTTCTTCCAGCGTGCGTGATTAATGTACACGCGGTAGGGCGAGGAGAGCCCGACACTTCCTCTGCATCTCTCCCCAACGACTCGTACATGCACCTGAGGCCATTGAATCTTACTTCCCCGTTCTTCTTGCAACGTTAATTTTGTATAAAAAAGAATGAGGGGAACCAGAATTATTATTGGGTGCACCTGTAACGAATCTGTTTTCCCTGATATTATCGAGCTTGTCTTTTACAGAAAGGGTCGAGTTTTATTTATTTCTTTACTTATACTTTGATCCAAAACTCAGCCTTTTGTGTTTTTATTTGGTATAAAACAATAGTGCATCAATTTAATGAGCTGGAGATTCTAGCCAAAACATATTCTGAGACCGATTTAGCGTTAAACTAATAAAAAATAATGTAGTACATTCCCATGTAAGCTAATTAAAACTTATTTCTGCATTAAAGGCATACGAGTAAGAATTCACATTAGATCAGACCCTATTATGTCTTATCTACATCTACATAGTACCCCGTAAGCCGTCGGAAGGGTCTGTTGCAGGGGGTGATAGTACATCAACGGTGAATTGAAGGAAGTAGAAAGATGGTCTAAAAAAATAGGGTAGGGTTGCCCTTCCTAGCGTATTCCTCTCTCTTTTTGTTGTGGTTATAGATCGTGCGAAAAATTATCATCGTTCATGAAAATAATGTACCTCACTATAATGCGCAATAATAGTGTGTAGGTTAGTTCACCTGTAATCATTTTAAGTAGTGCATTAATGCACATTTCTTTGTATTTAATTCTAAAACTCATTTTGTACATCGATCATGAAAATAATACGCAATAATAGTGTGTAGGTTAGTTCAACTGTAATCATTTTAAGAAGTGCATTAATGTGCATTTCTTGGTATTTAATTCTAAAACTCATTTCGTACCTCTCGTTCATGAAAATAATTTACATCGCTTTAATAAAATCTTCGGCGAATAACTAAAAGTTTATTTTTTTAATAATGTCGTTTATTTATGTATACCAGGGACAGTAATGTTTCTATATTATCATCCTTTCTTTTCGAGCGAGATTTCTCTGGTATAGTTGTAACCCTTATCCACTATTTCCTGGTCGTGCTCTTTTTTTTACAAATTTCTGGAAGAATTCAGAAGATTCAGCCTATACTTGAGTTCAAACGGAAGTAACGAAATTCAATAGCTATGACTCTTAAGTATTCAGTTAGGTAGGCTCAATGGAGAGCGCTCTTTTTAGGAGAAAGGCTTCATTGAAGTCATCACCTCTCATATTTCATTGCAACATAGGTAGGTATATAGCGATGGATAGAATGCAGTATACTTGGTTAAAACCTACCTATGCCTATTCATCGGTATGTCTTTAACGACACATACGATATGAAAACCATCTGTTTTCTTCTGATTTTTTCGCATGCTATAAAATAAAAGTTAGTACACTGACTCCTCCCATGCACCCACTGCTTGGAACATGGAGCTTCCGAAGTATTATCTATTAGTTCAGATTTTGATTTTTATTGATTTTTTTCTAGTATAGCTTACTTTCCTGATTTCAAGAATTATATATGGGGGATTATTAATAAATACAAGTTACTTTTTCTATTGGTTCACAATATTAAATTTAAGCGTCATAGAGTTATATCCGTTTTGACTTGCAATCATAAATTCTTCCTCTTAGCCACAAATGGAAAAATTAAGGTACATAATTAAACACAATTTTTACGTTGAAGTACCGTATTATGGAATGAGGAAAATATTTGTTAAACTTAATTCGGTGGGGGAGGAATTATGTGGCGAAATGTCTTTTTCGAGCTCTCTTTTTAGGTTTTATCACTGGATACCCCAAATGTACCTAGTAAACCTTTTTGGATTCTGGTATGACCTTTATTATTTCATCATTCTCAATAAAATGATAGATTATTAATTTGAACATCTATGGATGAAAATAGGTTATTGACTGCACAACTTTTGGGTGCTTAATTTAACATTTGTGTCGCCGAGTGGAGAATTTACGACTCTATAAACGTTTTTCGTGCTACTGGTGTTTTTCTTCTAGATGAACGTCACTTGGGTCAGATGGGATTATCTTGCTTGATGATTTATTGCATCCTTTCAACATTATATCGGACCTTTTACGTCCTGAGAGGTCAAATTAACAATTCAGAGCGATTCGCAAGATAAGACGCGCTAGCTTGGCACGCGATGTTTGCTCTCATTCGGTGCGTGTGGCCCACATTCTCTCACGTGAGACGAAGGAGCTCAATCAAGCCACTCTGGAGAAATATCACAAGCACGTAACCTTTGCATAATCTCCATCAGTGCATAAATTCATACAAAATATTTTAAATACAATTAAAACAGAGGTCACATAGGGATTGCACATGAATTTCGGTGACTTCAAACCAGACAATGGCGTTGTGCAATAATTTTCTCGTTTCCACATCTTAACTAATGAATCTGAATTTCAATTTAATTGGACAAATCTTTATTATCGCACTACACCTGCTTCCTTAATAAGAGCTATATACACAATACGTTTATGACCCGTTGAGGAACAGAATCATGATACCTTTATTGGAAGATGTTATAATTTTATTTGATGAAATATCTTCCATCACACGCAAGGAAATTGACAATTACGTGACGAAGTACCTTTCTCTAATTTAAATTTGAATATGTATTTTTTTTACCTCAGAATTAACGGTCATTTTAACCACATAATATTTAATATATCATCCTGTCCCTATCAAGGTGCATTTCATGTTCAAATAATTGTTCTTTACGGAAAATCATTGCTATAAATAATCGAGTAAGATAATTAGAATGTATGAATATGTAATTTTAGGTTAAAGCTATTTTTCTAAAGTTTCCTTGATATTCTAGGCGTTATGTGTGTAAAATTACTTTCATCTGTGTGTAAAATATTTTTGTTTAGTTAAGCCTGAAATATTTTAAAAATTGTTTTAAAAGGAAATTATATTTTGTTTCCTTTTAAAATGCATAATTTTCAACATGTTATGTACTAAACCATAGTATAATGTTCCTTAGGATATATTTTCCTTAATATTCTGAATATATCCCGGCCTTCATGTTGAGCTGAATCTTCTGAGTACACCAGCATTCATTGAACAACTTTAAAATTGCTCTCCAGTTCTAATAATCTGTGATGGAAGGCTTAAGAAATTGGAAGTATACTTTGAGGGATTGAAGTTGATAGTATGGAGAACGTAGTAGTATGAGAACACGATAGTATGGAGAACTGCTATTAATTACTCGTTGGATGATGTTGCACGATTTTAATGTTGCAATGCTTAAAAATCTGTAAATAAGTTTCATATTCCATAATTAATTTAGAATAGCAGATACAATGCCAAAGAAATATAGATAGAAGGATATCATATCATAACGAGTCGATGAATATGAAGCATGGCATAACCTTTTAAGAAAATCTTCCTCTGCTAATGATACAACAGCTTCTAATATTTACTTTTTGTGAGCATTCCACAAAAACTTTTTAGAAATAAAATTAACAATTTATTCTTCTACAAAATTTAGTATTTTGCCACTACTCTGAATGTGCTACAAGTTCCAGCTGTTTTAGCATCTTCAGTCTTATACATACCCTTCCTTTGATAAGGCTGTGGGTTACTAAAAAGAGAACTTTCCTTGGTGAGAGAGAGAGTGGCACGTGTGGTACCATGCACAACGACGCGCATTCACACTACAGGACGATGGCCTTGCTCTGCTCTAACAGCACTCTGCCTTTCAACGGAACAGGAATTTACTCGCCCATTGTTTTTTTACTCAGCTGTTAATATCAACGTCTCTGAAACCTGTGATACTTGAATGGTTGCTCGGGGGCACCATGTGGTTTTAAGCACCGGTCTGCTTAGGCATCCCAAGAATGGCGTATTTCTTCTCCCTCTTGCAAATTTAACGTCTCATAACGGACTTTCTCGGGAAGGAATTCCTACTATCCCCCGTCCTTTGACCCGCGACCTTCTCACTCCCTCTCCTCCAAGAATCTCTTATCGCCTAAAACTCAATTCCCAGGACTGCAGGGGCGCGGTGATCTCATGCTGGACATTGAATATCTTTTTTCCATCACGGGTTTCGTAGGAAAAAAGGCTCGATGTCATTCGCTCTATGTTCACCCTTCTTCTTTATTTATGATCGCAAAGATTATCCCGCAGATGATAACACCTTTAATGGGTGCTGGCAGTGATGTGAAAATTTTCCACGTTTTTCCTTCAAATATCTAGTAAACATGAACTTTAGAGAGTAATGTTATTGTGATGTTTGATACTTTTTATCGTTTATTTTTTTTATTCTCGGTACGTGATAATGAGGTGATTTTCATCGCAAAAGGCTTTTTGTTAAAATGATAAAAGTATGTTTGCTGAAGATATAAAAGGCGACGCCCCTGCAATACATTAAGGACAGAATTTTTAGAATGAAAAACAAATAAGGGCCTAAGTGGGGAACCGAATAGTCAGTTTTAATGGTTATTGGACTTATAAAAATAAAAGAATGAGATAGTGCCGAAAACATTTGTTGAACAACATGGAAGCAGAAAATATTTATCTATGGTATCTTTACTGCGGGACAGAGTCAAGCAACTAAATCAGTTGAAATTCTTATTGAATTCTTATGAAGTGAAGCAATGCAATAGCTATCCGGGTAGTGATATAAATAGTGACCACAACCTAGTGGTCATGGGTAGAAAACTCTTATATTAAAAGATGAAGAAGCAAATAACACCAAATAGGTTGTGGCTAGAAAACTCGAGATAAAACACACATAAAAGAAAGATTCAATGCGTTCATCCATGATGAAATAGAAATATAAATGAAAATCAATGCATATGGAAGTTGTAATAAACTAAAGAACACAATCAGAACGGAAGCAGAAGAATAACTCGTGATAAAGAGCTGGCACCAGGCATATACCTTAAGGCAATGAAGGGGTGAGGGAGATTATAGAAGAAAGGAGAAATACATGAACCAAAGAAATGAAGATAAGAAATTTGAGAAATAATTTAAGAAAACAAAAATAGTGTTAGTTGAAAACAGAGGCGAAGAACTCAATGACAAAAGGAAACGGGAATCAACTGCACAACAAAATGAAGTGAGGAATCACTTTGGAGAAAAGAAAACGAAATTTCACAACATCAGAGATAATAAGGCTAACAGAAGTTGAAAAAATTTAATTTGTTTAAATTGTACCAAGGACCGGAATATCCAGGAACACTCAAACGAAAAAAATGAAAACGAATTAAATAGAGCGGTGGTGGGTATAAGGAAACACAAGGCCCCCGAAGTTCAGCAGGGTAATTATCAAGGCTTTTGGAGGTAAAGCAAATGATACCTTGCCTTAAGTAGACAAAAGAAAGAGATAAATTATTGGAAAACTTTTATGATTGTATATTGACGAAAAAACGATAATTTGAAGAAAACAAAGACCAATAAATGTGATAAACTAAACGTTGAGTATCACATGTGTCTAAAACAATAACAGAATTAATCAGTCAAGGAATAGAAAGAGAATTTAAAGATCCGTCGGAAAAAACATATTTTAAATCAAGATGAACTATGAAACGAAAAAAATGATATTCATCAAATTTTGCCATAAAAAATATGATTAACATCATTCAGTAATTGTATGAGGCAATTGTAGATATGGGGTATGCATTATACTGAATTTCATACTAGATATCTTTTTAATATTGAGTGGAACAGGATATTTTAACTTTAGAAACAAAACAAACTTTAACTAAAACCGCAGACGAATACTCAGTCTTCAATAACCTAGTCACAACGGTGAAAATATTTGAAAAACTCAAGAAAAAAGAACCAAAAATGAATAAAAGAGTAAGACTAGGGTGCCACCTCTCCCCTAGACCATTTAAAATATGCTTGGAAGATGCAACAAAAGAAGCAAAAGTAATAAATATGAAAGGAATTGCGCTTGGAAAGAAATTTAAATGCTGAGTCTCGTATATGGCATCGCATTAGCAGAGAAAACAAGTCAACCGACGTCATCTATGAGCACAATAGGCAAAAATCTTCAGAAATAACGCATGAAAGTAAGGAAAGAGGAAACTAAAATCTTAGTATGCGTAAGAGAGAGAGACGATGTGGGAAAAATTTACAATGAAAGGGGAGAGATATTAGAATAAGTGGACACTCTCATTTAATACTTCCCTCGGGAGCAAAACACAATGATGCAGATGGAGCTCACCCGAACCAAGTTGGTGCAGATCGCTGCATTGCGATACACCTAAATTTCTACAGTGAATGAAAAGTGATATCACCATACCAAAGTTTGGCAGTCAATATTGTTTAAACTTTTTCAAATGCATTTTAATGTTTCCAAACATTGCATTTTCAGCAAGTCCTTATTTTTCATTCTCAAAAATAGTTTCTTGCTTTAATAATGCTAACTACTTTGGTTCTCTTGTGGTGACGATAGAACTACTTTTCCAAGGTCGCTGTAAATTCATCCTTTAATAGGACAGTTGCGAGTGTACGGTAATGGACGGACGCCGTCGCTATGTAGACCCAGGAGCAAGCAACATGGTAGACGGTGGTTGAGAAGGGCGTCGGTCCAGAAGGAAGATGACGCGGCTTCACCTCTTAATGGCACTCTCATAAGGAGCGCCATCACGTCCCTTTTATTGCATCGACGAACAGTGGAGTGCGGGGGTGGGCTGTTTTTATTTTCGAGGGGAAAACCCCTTCTCCTCCATGGCCTGTAAAGTAGGGGGCGATTGAGATGTAAACGCGCGACAGGAGCGTTGTAAATAAATGAGTGAATAAAAGGATGTCTGTTGGGATACCCTTTCGCCCTACATCCTCTAATCGCTCCTCGATCCATCCATCTGGCCCTTTGCAATCGGCACTCTGAAGGGGAAGGGATAAAAACCCTCATGTCTCCCGGAAGGAGTGCCTCCGGTGCAATTAAAGAAGCTGTCGCCTGGGCTAGGTGCTTTTTCTTTATTTCTCCCAACATATCCATTTTTATTGGAGATTAAGTCCGTTTGTTCTCAAAGAAGTTGCTTCTTCCACGTGAAGGGTTTATAGAATCTCTTTAACGGCTTGAAGCCTCAATTTTCTCCCAAATGCCTGTAACTGAATCAATCGAAATCTTGATTTCACGCGATTAGCACAAACATCAAAGCCGAATACTAATGCCGGCTCTTCGAGTCATCTAAGGAACAGTGAGCTCACAGAACTGACAGGCACATAATGATTTGGTTAAAATTTAATAAATTTCGATTTCACATTTCAGATATAAATGAGGCAATCATCCTTCTCACACCTGTTTGCCGTTAAGCCAATGGTCTAAGAGCTCTGCTCAGACATAATTCTGAAAATCATATTGTATTCCCTATATAAGACTTCAGATGTTATAACTTTGGAGGATTAAGTGTGGGCTATTTTTTGAACAAACGTAGTTTTCGTGCAAAATTAAAATTTTTCCAAGAGTCCCTCCCTCCCCCACGTGATCTCTCCCCACCCAAATGGTGTGGCTTTAATGCTCAGGGTGGACACTCACACCCCTCACCTTTCCCCCATGGTGGCACCACCCTTCAAGGAAGTGTTTCCCCGATCGAGCCCAACAAACACCCCCCCGCACCCCTCTGTGAGGCACACCGTTCTAGTTGAGTTGACGCTCAACGTTAGCCATCTTTCCCCAACTGCGTGCGTGGTGGCGCGCCATTCCCCAGCTCTCATCTTCTTATTTTCTTCTATTTTGACCCACACTTCCTCTCGCCTGCAAATTCAGTCTCCGGGGAAACAAGATGATGGCGTCGCCTACACGAACAGGCACCGCGCTCTCATTTTCCGGAGGTTTGCTGCGACGGCGAACAGCCACTGTGAGCTGTGAAATTCATTATTCCCACTGCCACCAGTGGGAATAATGAATTTGAATCTCGCGTTCCATCCTTCTTCCCTCCCTAATTCACCGGGCTGCCTCAAGTTTCCAATTTTTATTGGCAAAATGCATGGACCATCGTTAAAAAATAGAAAAGTATTGTCCTTTATACTAAATATATATGTATTATTATAGATTCAAAATGAAATACATTCACAGAAAAATAGCGGACATAACACGGTGTAGTATTTTTTACCACCTTATCTTGTTTAAACAATCTGCGCTCTAATTTTTAGTAATTACTTTAGATGCTCACAATGTCATGCTTCAACAAATTAAAAAAATTGGAAAATACCTTATTGGTTTAATAAAAGGCTTTTATAGACTTTAATTTAATACATCATATATTTATCAAATAGATACAAAGCTGTCCACATTCCATACATCTTTATGATCGTTGTGTCAAAAGGACTATCCGCTAAATCTTTTCTTAAACTTCTTTTTCTCTTACTTCCTCCGATTACCTATTCTTTACCGTGAAATTCAATTATTACAGGAAAAGATGTAGTATTTGCATTTAGAATAATTGTATATTTAGATTGACAAACGAGGAGGTATTCAATTTTATTTTAAAATCATCGTAATTATAAAATTTGGGTCAATTCCTTTTTCATTATGCTCTGTTTATAAATTCACAGAACTCAAGTCCTTATCAAAAGTGATGTCCAAGTAAAGCTTTTGCTTTAAGTCATATCAAACAAAAAACAGTGAAAATGTCAAGTAAAAAGTGTGACAAAAAACTACCTTTTATCGAATATTTTTTTTATTAATAATACTGATATATCTGAAATAAAAAGGGTTGATTTATTTTGATATATGAAAAATATTTTGTCAAGAAAAGATATGTTAATCGCTCTCTTATAACGGGGTAGACCTAAGTTATAACTCACTGGCATCTGCTATCAAGATAGTTAGTAACTGATTTAGACAAAATAAAATAATGTGAGACACGTTCAATGTAAACAAAAACTTGAAGGAAGAAAAGGGGACTTCGATTGAATTACGATATAAATATTTATATAGGTACAATGTGATTTTATCTAAATAATGATACATTTACAAATAATTTATTTTCACTTTTAGCCGAGAAAATTTTAAGAAATTTAGTATGATAAATTTGATATGCAAAATTCATAGTTTTCAATAATAATAATATAATTATAAATAATAATTCTCTTGTAGGGATCATTACTACCACCCTTTTTTCCTTTGAATTTTCCCCCGCTCACTGCAGAGAGAAGAGAATGCTCTTTGCAATATGATTCGGCTCTCAAATTGTTCCATTGATTCATGAAAATTTAGTTCATTTACACATTACGGCATATTTTCCAAGAATCTAGTTTTAGTGTGATTCACTGATTGATGATAAAAAAGAGATCAATTAGCATTATTATTTCTTCCTTATAATCAGCGATACTATACGGGGTAATACGTTTTAAAGATTAGAAAACGAACACTGAGTAATAGATTTCATAAATATTCCGTGAAGAAATACCTATCCTGAAATATAAACGAAACAACTACATACACGTGCTTAAAAATTTGAAAATATTATGTACATGATCTTTAAAAATGAACTTAATACGATCGACTTAATACGATGAACGAACTCAACCCCACAAAAACCTCTTTTTCATTTCTGCATATTTCTCCCACTTCATTCCATCCAACATGCCTACAATGCCAACTAAAATTCACTAATTTAAGAGTTTATATCGTAGCCCTCGATCTTGATGAGATATATTTATTTCGAGCTATAATTATTGTACAATAGTGCAATATTCCCTTTTGATGGTTAAACCTAGAGTGGTTTTTTCACTGAATACAACTCACACTCGTTTACCATGTAGCGACGAGGTGAGATTATGTGGAGCATACAATGGTGGAGCGCTGCACGCACCGTGAATGAGCACGACACTGCGGAATTTTCCAAACGAAACCCTCTCCCGGCGACACGAATTGGAGATCCTCTAGAGACAAGTATAAATGAGAAGTTCTGTGCTTTTCTCCAAATTGCATTTATTACACTATATACGATATAGTGTAATAAATGCAATTTATTACACTATATCGTATATTTTTATTAGATTATTATTTATTAGATATGAGTTATGATAAGTGGCCAGGGTACATGATTTCTGTTTAAATTACTAAGCAGTTTCCGATATTCACCAAAACCACAATATAAATAGATGGACAGAGATAAAATATCTGAAATTTTAGTGCGATAAGGTCCGTCGCCTCAACATAAAATACTTAGATATGTTGATGGAATTTTTTTCTTCAATTTCATTATAATTGGTTCATTGGCATTTTTATGGAGGGGACATTCCATATGTAGACTTCTTTTTTTTTGACCGAACCCCGATGTTAACTCCTTTAGGATAGTCTTTGATATCACCGACAGGAGCCTGACGACATACAGACCCGTGAACATTTTTTTTTCACGGTGACGCATGGTTTGTGATTCCCTCCCCCTGAAATTCTTCTTTTAATTTCTCTACTTATATTTTAAAAGATGCAGTGGTGTCTGAAAGGGATCCTATTGAACTTGATATTTTCTCTCTCTACAACCCCCGGGCATGCTAAATAACATCCTGCATACATACCAGGGGATTTTTTCATAACTTGAAAATCTAAACTCTTCACAAATTATGAATATCGGTGAATTTGGAGTTTGAAACAGTGGAGAAACATTCACTTATTGCATTTATTATTCTCATTATGTCAACCTCTATTCCCCTAAGTGCGATGTGGTACTAACAGCTTCAAACCAGAGGGCCCGGGTTCGATTTCGGTTGACTCATTAAGGCACCCTCAGCTTCACCCGAGCTGTGTACCATTTATCGGTTACCAGATCATCCTTGTAAGTCGCAAGCGGCACAGGGAAAAGAACTGGCACCCCTACTCTAATGTGTGAATTTCACATGCCGTTAGGCTTAGTACTGGGCGAGCTCTACCCTCACCTACAAAACCTTTGGGTTGATTACTGTGAGATTATTTCCATAAAATAAATTATATTTGTCTCTCTTGTGTTTCATAATGGCATTTTGAAAGATTTCTTCTTTTTATCAAGCTTTTACTCACCTTCTGCCTATTAAAAGTATTAGTAAAACTCAACCCTTTGAAATAAAAAAAATCATATCTATAAATCCATAGACATGTTACGGTTACTTCTCAGTGGATGTATCAATTCCTGTTTTAAAGATTGTTTCTTATAGTTCCATATCGGATTGTTAATTACTTAAAATGACAATTCATATAAAAAGCAAAATCAACTTTCTATTTACCTTGCACTATATGTATAATTTATAGTTGATATGCATATCCATATCTATTCACCAACCCTTATTCCTACATATGTGGAGGATATAACCATCCACCCCTCAACTTGGTTGTTTTTCGATAAACAAAGAAGGGAATAGGAAATGCAGACAACGGGTTAAATGATAGAGTTTTCTGTTGACTTGGAGACGAGCAAAACATTGCAATATATCGGTGAATAACACCCGGAGCCATGCTCTTCGAACGTCTCCCACTTCCACCTTTCCCCGAACGCCCTTCCCGTTCCCTTACCTCCCTCCTCGCTCTTCCAACCTCACCCCGTCAACCCCCCTCCGACCCCTATTACTTCGGAAGTTGTTTTGATGGAATTCAATTGGTCCGATGGAGGGTGAGAGATAGGGATGGCCACCTTTCTTTTGGACCCACCCTATATGTTTCCCTTTAGAGGGATGGTTTATTTCTGTCCCGCTTTATTTTTATTTAAACAACTCACTCTCACGCACCTAACGACGGCTAAACCTCCTCCCTCTTCCATTCCTCTCCACCCCTCCCCATCCCTTGCCACCCCTTTCGCACGCATTTCCGAAAAAAATAAGTAAAGCGGAATTGAAATCGCTCCTTCATCTCGTCCCCTTTCGCTTTCCCATCAACAGAGGAAGGCGAATAAATTCTTCCCGCCTCCCCAAACCTCCCTGCCTTATCCCCGAAAAACCTCATTCCCTCCTTCTCTCACGCCGCCTTCGCTCCTATCGATGCCATCTCGGCTTCCTTGGAGTTGCATTGGCCACCCCCTCCCCTCGGGACCATTCCCCTCGTCACACGGAAGAAACACAGAATAAAACAACCATTCGAAGGAGTTATTTACTACTCTGTTTACTAAATTTATTGTCCAAGGAGTAGTGGGATATTCAGAGAAATGGTAGCATAACAATGCAGAAAGAGCCAGTTTTTATGTCGTTAAGGAATTATTAGTTGCTAAGCGTATTTATTTATCGCTTGTACCAATTTGGTGATAAATGGCCTTTCTATTAAATGAAATATAAATTGTTACTTGTAAAACGGAAAATTTAGGTGCTGCCATCAAAAAAGAAATTACCTACGTTTTTCAATACATCATAGACATTTTTAGGTGCAATGAAGAAATAAAAGTACGAAGAAAGGAAAAGAAATAAAGGAAGAAGAATTGAATTGAAACATTTCTAGGATATGATTGCAACTCATTCTTTTGCTCAGACAGATTGAAATTGATTAAATCTCTTACGTTTCTAGAACAAAATTAACCCTTCAAGAAAAAACGGATGTTACACGAGGGCTTCATAAATCAATGCAAAAGCGTTGAAAACCTTGGACCTGAACGAATTCTCTCCTCCTAATGCTCTCTCTTCATCGGACACCTGAATTTCCTTCCAAGAACCTATGTAAACGTTTTTCTGAAGCTCGTCCAAATGTTGAGATCAACTGGTAATCGGAGAAGAATACGAGCTGCATAGCATAAATGCGCGAATTGTTCCACGCACGTGTGCACTAACGTGGCCATCAATGTCGTAAAATTGGTATAAATTTCCCTTGAGGCCAAATGACGCTTTAAATAAAACAGCAGTAGGCCATATCTCCTTCCTCATTAATTGGTAACGGTGGCATCTCCCTCCTGCTGTCCGATGAGGATTCAATTTCAGTTCACGTGGCGATACACAGACTCATAACCTTCTTCGCCTCCCCCCCCTCCTTCCACCTCTCGACCCCTCTTACCTGTTTTCCGACCGGAGAAGATGAAAAGTGGCCCCCGAGGAGGGAGGGGGAGGTGAATGTCGAGGATCCGACACTCACTCCTTCCTCCCCTTCTTCGCACAATCACCCACTTTTGCCATTATTTTTCATTCCTCGCCAGGGAGCGGTGCCCCGTTATGCGGCGTCGGTGGAACCGGCCCAGCGAGGGAACCGGTGCGAGTGGTATGAAGGTTTTATTCCTTCCCGGCGAGGAGGAATTGGATCAGATTAGCATAAAAATACCATTGAAGAGTATTCGGAGGGTGGAAAAGGAGAGATGGGAAGGGTTGGAGGGAGAGTTTTTTCCGCGTGAATAATTGTTTACCGTTATCTGAATTATCGATTTCTTTACCATACTCCCCAAACCCCTTTTCTCCCCCTCCCTTCCTCTTCGTCTTGGCGAGGAGCTTTTATTTTCTCCGACCCTTTTAACGTTTCGCCAAGATTCGATTTATCCTCGGAGAGGGATGGAGAGAGGGAGAGAGAGAGGGGGGGGGGTTCTCTTTCGAACTGCAAGATCTGGCCTCACTCCTCACACGCAAGAGAAGGGCTGGCCTGGGCTAGCGGAATTGAACTGGTCAAGGCAAATATACGATGGTGTAGTGAAGGAGAGAGAGCGAGAAATAAAATCATTAAAAAATATTTCACAGGCGTTTCGGGATACATAAATTGCATCATTGCATGTATTAGAAACTGGTGGTTGTTGTCGTTAAAAGTATGGGGTTGAATGACAATCAAGAAAATTAGAACGATTAAATTAAGTATACGATAAGAAACACTGAGTATTACTGTATAAGTCATTTATGCTTCTAAATTCTGGAGATAAGCGAATGATATATGTGATTGTAAACGTTCATGCCAGTGACTGAATGAAATAAATAAAAGAATGCATTTAAGCAGAATATTTGACTACATAAAACATTATTTTGAGAATTTAATTTCAAGAAAATTACCTAAAAGACGGATAATGCCTGTGAATTTCCCAAGATTATGGAAAATCACCTTTTTAATCACACCATATTAGGAAATGTGAGTGAAACTATTGTTATCAGTTTGTGTATTCCCTAAATTTCTATTGAAATAGCTTTTCGTTCCATGGTTTTTCATCATTATACCCTAGGATGCCGGAATAAATATTATCAAGGATTGTAGGAAATTATTGTGAGCTTATTTAGAGTTTCAGGTGAGATTCTGTTAACTACGTGATAAATTTTTTATTGTATAGTCACGAATGATTTCGTTGAGTCGATAAAGTTTTTTTACAGAGAAATATGAGGTAACATTAAGTGTGTGCATATTTCCATTTTATTATTTTTTACGACTCAGTTTCATAGTATAGTGAATGGAAATAGCATTATTTTGCTTGATTATTCCTCTATGATTAACTCACCTCTTGTTTTTTTAACTTCTAAAATTCACCATTCATTAAATATGAGTCGAATAATTAGCGTTTCTGAATAATAGAAAAGATAGTATTTGCTTTCATTCGCCTGTCTTCTCGAGGAAAGCGGCGTTTTCCATTTTTTCCCTCTACAAATATTTCAAAGATGCTGCTGCTCCCTGGAATCTTTTTACGCGAGAGACAGAGGGGAAATCACTCATATTCGACCCGTCCCCTCAACATCCCCCCCACTGTTCCTCCGCCTCGTGCACCGCAGTGCTGATTCTGGAAAGCGCGCAAAAGAGTCGTTCATTAAAATGTATGAAATGCAACGACGCGGCGACGGACCACTCTATCGAGTGCCGGCCCTGCGATTGCCTGCGTCCCCCGGGAATGTATTCCGGATTGAACGAGGACCCCTCCCAGTCTCCCTCCCCTCGCCGCCGCCATTCTTTTTCTTCCTCATCCAATCCCAGCCCAACCCCCTCCA
>LYUA01000130.1:701579-713333 GCA_002093875.1 Calopteryx splendens
CCACCGCCCCCACCCCTGAGATTAATTGGCGTGCCTAATACCCTCTCCCCCTTCCTCCTCTCCTCCCGCGTGCCGGCTTCAACAAAGCGCGCGCGGTGGATTGTGTGGCTCGTGACATGAGAGAGAGAGAGAGAGAGAGAGTGAGGTATCGATGTTTCAACGCATGTGATTTATCATCAAATTTCTAATCTATGTATTCATAGATATTTATCGCTGGAAGAAATATACGAAGACATAAAAAGGCATGTGAATGGTTATGCTTAATTGTATGGGAGTAGAATTTGGTAGACTAGGATAAGCATAAATATTGACTAAATGTGGTGGTTAGTGAGTTATTGAGGATTGTTTCCGGTATAGAATAGGAAAAATAGGGGGAAGAATATTTAGATCATGAAGTAATTTGGATGCACCAGTAATAGACTAGAATTCACTGAGTACGCCATTAACTTGGTCATGCTGGGCGAATGTCGCTTGGTCACGAGCTGGTGAATTTATGCTTAATCTCTCTTGCTTGATGACAAACAGAAGATTATCAGGGAATATAGCAATAAAAGTGTGAAAGGAAATACAGAATGCCATTGTAGATGAGAAAATAATATAAGTAAAAGAAAGGAGAAAATTCTTGTGGTAAAAACTGCCATAAATAAGTTACAAAAGATATATTTGTTAACAGAACTTTCAAAAGCATAAAAAATCGAGAAATCAAATGTATACAAGTGGAAGACTTATGAGAGGAAAGTGAATGATTTTATTGTGTGGAAGAGCGGTAGAACAATGAGATAATTAGGGTGATGTGACTCTCAAGGGTTATAAGAAGCCTCATGCTCACAAAAGCAATTATGGCACAATCCTTAAATTTGACCGAAAAGGCGATAAAAGTATTCAAGAACAGGGCGGTGTGGATGGAATTTTTAAATGGAGTAAGTCCCTAAATTAACTTGGAATCAGGATTTGAAGTTGTATAGCATATTCGCTGCTATTCATGTTGCTCAAATTGGAAGATTGACTCAGCAAGTCCAACCATCTCAGAACCCTCTAAAATATATCGTCCGGAGAGTGATTAGCCATTGAGCTAATGAACGGATTCCAAAAATCATTTAACAATTTCAATTGGAGAGTTATGTTCTTTATTCCATCAAAGTTCCCAAGTTGAAGAGCATTGCGGTCCAAAACCAATATGTATGCTAAAGAGTTTATCAACAACATTCTATAGTACTTTATTTCTGATGATTTTAAATGTTTGCCTCCATGCTGCTTAAGGCAGAATGTAAATAATTTCCTCTTATCGCTTTTCAACTCATATTTTCCATATTATTTTGTTTGGCATTGCTTACCCTTACAGCGTAACATCTCCCCGAATAATATATTCTTCCTCCGATATTTCATCCATGATCTATTATTTATAATATAAGCCCTTCCATGAGGAGGTAAGATGAATATAGGGAAATTATTCATATCCTAAACGACCTAAGATAGAAGGATACGACCGTGAAAGGTTGTAGGCCATTTCGGAAAACGCCCTTCGAGAAAAATGTAGACCTTTCCTCTGTGGAGATAGGAAAACCTGGTATTCTAATTTAAAGCCTAAAGACCTGAACATATTTAATGTTTTATTCATTTAAAGTGGGAGATTGAGACAACATTGCTCACCTTCCCTATACCTAAGGCTCAATATAAGGTACATTCATCACAGCAGACATATATAATTTGTTAAAGGAATAAATATTGAAACGGATTGGTATAAGCATATGAGTTGTAAAACAAATATCGTTCCAATATTTACCACCACATCTGTAATGAATGAAACGTAATTGACTTCCAAATTTATAAAAAATACATTATTAAAATATAGGTTCACCAGTGCATAAATTGTGTTAAACGTTAATTTTATAAATGCTTGAACATAATTTCAAAGATTCGTCTGTAGCAATAATTAAAACATACACTTACAATTTGTTGGTGAAATATTGCACCTTTTGAATAAATACCGTGGAGATAATGTGTTTTTTTTTCATTGTACTCCACGTCCTTTATTACGTCCACGTATTTTGCTTGTGGAATGAATTCGTAAATAAAGATTTCCTTTGTCCTCGCGTTGGGAAAGGGATAAAATATTAAATTTTGGAATGCGGCTTTCGGTTGGACGCATCGGAAAAGTATGACATCGCCCCTAGTTTTCCCAGGTAGTTCTAATAATTCACAGCATTCCTTTTCACGCTATAAGTTTTCCTTCGGGTTGAATTAAAATAAATTGTTCGGAAGAAATTTGCATAGGTATTGAGTAAAGGGTTTTATGATCGCACGTAATGTACGTTAGGGTGTCGAGTTAGCTGTTCGAAGTGGAATTTTCATTACATTTATTTGTTACTTTTTTCTATTCCCTTTGAGGATAATAACTGTTAAAGGGATTCATAAAAAAATACCTATGCCGGATTCTTTACCACCGCTTACCTATCAAAATTAAAACATCACAAAATTGCGCACTCTCAATAAAAATGCTGCAAATATATTCGCTGAGCGAATTTAAAAACAGTCATAGGAAAATTAAGATCACTAATGTTCGCAAAAAAACTGCAAGACATTATCTCAGTAGACGTAATCCATGCTTTCCTTGAAACATTGGCAAAATATTTCCACAACTACTGCTTTATGTAGAATGAAATAATGGTGCTGAATTTTCCATAAGTTCAAGACTTTTGGAAAAATTAAGAGCTATTAGGAATCCTTCGTTATGGTAAGAAATAAAAAAGTAACTAGTTTTATTTTAAAATAATAATTTATTCCAATGGTCTAGCAGAGGGTATGCAGTAGACAGGTTGGAACTTTTCACATATTTAAACAGTTCTTAAGAGAAAGATAGACTTAAGATAAATAATTGAATTAGTAAAAGAAGTATTCGCAGAGAGAACAGATTTGATGAATTACTCTGAAAAAATAAAGGAAATAATTACCTAAAACTAGGAGCGTAACATTTAATTGTATCGAGGCAAGTATGGTAGTGTGAAGAGAAGAGCACTAAGTCTCTGAAATATCGATTACCAATCTCTCAAGATGAAATATGTATGAATGTAATGACGACGGCTATCTAACTAATCTATGGTGAGCTGAGCACATAGTTGACTAAGTGTCTGGGTAAAACTTTCGAGAGCCCTTTAATAGTAAGATGATGGTTTATCCACGTCCTCAAATAAATTCGTCGATCCGCGGAAGTCAGCAGTCCGCGCGAAACGGATCGCTGAAAAGAGTCGTAAATGCAGAAGGTGAACGAATGGCGTCTCTCCCCAGGGAGACTGGCAAAACGCGTTTGTTTCCGTCATCTCTTTTATATTCCCCTTGTACCCCACCAACCACTTCGCGAATGAAATTGCGACGCATCAGTAGGAATCCCTAAAGGATTCGTTGTTTGGCACAAGACGGGCGCGTTCGGTTGGAGTTGGGAGGAAGATCCCTTAATGGATCCTAAGGGGGAGCTAAGGGTACGAGGAGGGAACAATGGGGGAGTGTGTGTGTGAAGGTTGAGGGGAGGAGGATAGTGGGAGTAAGGAGGAGTGTTGGGGGAAGGGGGGAAGTGGGAAGCGGCAGCTGCGAAGAGCAGCAGTAGTTTTGGTGGACGACCTGGCCACAGGATTTCTTCTCACAGATTTACGAGTTAAGTGTTCCATTACTTTTTTCGCCTCCTCCTCCCCACTCTTCCTCGAAAGGAGCTGTAATTAAATGTTGAAGCAGGATATCTCATTTCTCCCTAGCGCTGCCTCTATGGGCGTCGTATTGCATACGCCCAAGAGAGGGAGGGAGGGAGGGAGGTGGTCTTTTTTTCCTGTTTCTTTTATCATCCACACAGGAATGACGCTAATGGCACTCTAGTGGTACCTAATATTTTTTATCTAATGGTATATTTGTTTCCATCAGGCTTTGGTGCAAAATTATCTCTTCACTGATATCGATGAATTAAAAAGGATCTATGGCCCTAATATATTTTGCATCTCTTTTTATACCAAAGGGAAACAATTCTTCGAGTTATTTTTTATCGAGCTTTAAAATCCCCTCCAACCATAACTTTTTCATCATTTTCATTTTGGAGGATACCACCTCCTGGCCTACCTCTGTCCATTTTGTGCAAGTTGTGCAGTTTATTTTAACGCTAAAAGGATTTATCACTTAGAATATCAAGATTATGAGCAAAAATTCTTGATATGCAGTAGATAGGCTTCATTTTACAAGTGACTCCCCAAATTCAAAGTTCTCTTTCAATTGATTAGTTTTTAAGAGAATGCCCTTGAAAGCAGTTATTATAAAATTCCTTACTTTTCCATTAGGATATATTTTAGGCATGTAAATGTCCACGTAAAGACTTTAAAATAGACATTGAACAGCTTTACCCATCCAGTACTTATAATGTTAATGCTATGAGGCGAAAAATTAGCTTTAGGATCCCACGAGTCACCGTTTATGGACATTAGTGAATATTTGTGGAAAAAAAATCCTACCCTTCCAAAACCCAAGGTTTTTTTTTCGTTGTGCATCTGAACCCTAAGAAACCCCTGATGGCTATTTTGTGAATTTTATTTACACTTATATGAACTTCTGCATAACTTCAGACAATACGGTAAATATTCACGCTCCAGCACATGACATTTGTTTGGCATTAATATTTATTGAGTGATTATTGTGTTGTAAAAATTTTAAAGTTAATACGTTTTTGAAAACTACACTGATGTTGGTATTAAATAACTGATCAATGAAAGTGTGAGTGAGCACTGCATACAATGCTTCGGATAAAACCTTCTAAGAAACATTTACCAAAATATAATGGGAAAAATAGGTAGGAGATTAAAATAAATAAATCCCTGTTCCAAATATCTAATGTGCTGTCTTTATCTTCAAATTTTCTCGATTTTATCAATTTTTTTCATTAATAATTGAAGGTATTTCTTGAAAGTTCTTCATCAAACACCCGTACTTAACCTTTTCCACTCGGAGGGACATAAAGACTTGGAAATTTAGGATTTTCCTGAACAAATCATGGCAAAGAAATATTTTATTGCTGATAGTAATGCCATTCTTTGCTAATCTATCTCTTATTTCAAACTTTATTCTGAATGACATCCCCATTTTTATACTTAAATTAGCAGTTGTGAATTCAGTTCACTTCCCCCCCTTGTATTTCCTCGCTGCCTACCATTTTTTCATCATAATTTTCCAAGATCGCTTCTAATACAATACCTTCCTCGCTTCGTTGGACTCTCCTGAGCAGGATTGGCCCTGGTGCTTCCCATCTCCCACCCACCCTTTCCTAATATCTCCCTCCACCTTCGCATCTCTCCCGTCCTTGGATGCACTGGTGTTGTGGCAAGGGGCCCTTCCAAGATTCCCGTTCACCCCCGACCGCGAATCCCTTTACCCACCGCCCCTGGATTGGTTCATTTCGATAGCGCCGTCTAAGACGGCAGCTAGAGAATGGCGATGGGGTAGCTCAAATCACGAAAATCCATACCGAGGACTCGATTTTAGGATTAGGACTTCTAGCAGGCAATGTCTCCACTCATTAGTTTAATATTCCTGAGCATATTGCTTTGCGAGGCTTGAGTGATTCAAAACCCACCGTTCCATTAGGGAAAGGACCTGCGAAGAGAGGAAATGGACCTACGAAGCAGTATTTAATGAATATATTCCCAACGCAAATATTCACAAGAAAAAATAGACAAGTTGGAGCAAATTTCCATAAATTGGAATAATAATTATCATTCTATCATTAATTTTATTTCATTTAAATGAATACACTTATTTCAATATTTGTTTTGACAAACATTTTTCATATGAATTTCATCGAAAAATGTCGCATTTCCAGTGATGATATTAACCAGGCGTATTAATGCGTATAATCATTTTCTCGATGTTGTAACTGCTTTCGCCTTTGAAGAGGAGTAAAATGGTGAAGGGTGTGACTCAAATACGTTATAGATTGGTTTTTCATTTGAGTGAATGTGGATCTTTGTGTGCAGTAAGATTTATTCTCGTAATTTAGCATTGAAATAAAACCCTTGCTGATGAATCTTATCACAGGTAAGAACATGGAAAATTCATTGAGATAATTATACGCATGGCGAAATTACGTGCGGTTCAAGCCTCGTTCATTCGTGCTGGAGGGGAATTCTCGCGTTTGAATAGTGAGAAACTCGCTGTGGCACTTATGAAGGAACAAGTAGGCGAACGGAGCATTGCTGACGTGAGAAAAATCCGTGAAATGTTGGGGAACCACTTCACTTGTCTTTCTCATTGAGAACCCGTCATGAAAAACAGTTCCACACCCATTATTTCCAAACTGAGTAAAACTTCCCCGCTCCATCCCTCCCTCCCCCCCTATCAATCGATATTCGCCAATTCTTCGCCTTCGATTAATCTGCCCTTTTTGGAGTATCAGATCCCATCAGGAGGGAATTAAAACCACAGGCGTACACATGGATGAGCACATGGAATGCGGTGCGGAATGTAACGTAAAGTAGAAAAAAATTGAATAAGAAAAATCATGCCACTCGAGAACTTTATTTGGCCGTTGATTTAGTTCCGGGGTAATATTTGGAGTCATTAATCCACAGGAGGGAACACGACTTGGCTCTTCTCTTTCTCTCCCCGGCGAGACTCACTCCCACCACCCACCCCCCAAGTCATCTACCATAGGCGACGGCTTGAGGGCGATCAATTGGCCCCCAAGGGGGGGGGGGAAGAAGGGGAAGGACGCACACACCAACGGGGGTGAGTTCCGAGGGAGTAGGGGGGAAGGTGTAGTAGGATGGTGGGAGGAGATTCCATGATGTAGGCCTCCAGGGAACCTCTGCGGGCAGGGATGAAGGCCACGGGAAGCCTCTGGATTTTGGCGTTTAAAAGGTGGTGGCCGTGACGTGCAGGAAGGGTCGCTAATGATAGAACCTATTTTGAAAAGCTTAAGTGATTGATGCAGAAAAAGAAATCAACCACATACACAAATATTTTGAAAATTGTATTTTCAAAATTTCACCATAATTTCAGATGACCAATTACCATATTGGTTTGCATACATTAAGTTCCTCGCTCTCACCGAAAAATCTGAATATCTCCCAAATTATTATGTTATGAATCAAAAAATGCCCAAGCCCATTTCCGCTCCCATATCCCACTCCCCTCCGCACCCTTCTCGGCTCTCACAAAATCTTCTCTTTCTCGAGAAGAGAAAGATAGCACATCCAGAAGGCCGAGGGCCAAATTTGGTGAAAATCATCGCATCTGGGCACTTCACTCGAAAATTCCCTTCCGGTGAGAGGGAGAGTCTTAATTCCCGCGGCTCTAGAAGCACAGCTAGAGGTGACAAACGTTATCCAATGAGACAGAATTTTATGATAATCCACAACATTTTCCTGACATGTGAAGCTTGGAATTACAATTGAAGAGCCACATTTGTTCTATTTGTTTTTTATCTATCAACATTTTATACCGAAATAGAATACTAAATTTTTAAGTTATTTTTAAAACGTGTCTAAGCCTCTTGTGGATCAAATTCTATGTGAATTTTCACACGTTCACTGACGTCAAGTAGCCACCTTCGTTTCTTCAAACTCTTGTAAATTTTTTTGCGTGCGCCCAATGCACACTTTTTATGAACAACACGTCACAGCCGAAAACGAAGCAAGGGCATTGCGCGAAACGTCGGTCTGTGAGTAGCATCGAGACGTACCTAAGGGTGGAAATTATGCATGTGGGAACGGGAGAAACGCTTGAGATGCCTCCCAACACCAATGTTAAGATTCCTTCTGCTTCCGGGCAGTTATAGTCCATGCTTTCATTCTCATGTAAATATTATTTTATTTCACGTTTCCACTTTTTCGGTACCAAACTGCTACATGTTAGTGATAGTGCAATTATTATAAGGAGATAATAATTGAACTATCAAACAAAGAATACTTCAAATTCAATTATTTTTGTTTTCAAATCATGATGACCGATTTCCATTTAGCGAGTTTCCATAAACTATATAAAATTTGTGAATATTTTTCCGGTTTTTCAAAATTTTTAGTAATGAGCTATAAAACTGTACTTCGGGCTAGAGGGTTAAAATTTTGATTTAATAAATGGTAATTGCATAATATAGCATAGAAAATGAAATGGTTACAATTCATATAATAAATTAGCAAGTAGTAAGTACGACAGCTGTTCAATAACAAAATATCATACTTATTCTTTTAAAACACACATTTATTCTGTACCCGAAATGCGATTGTCCTCAAAATAGTCCTCGTTAGATATATGCACTTTTTTCCTATCTTTAAAAATATGCTGCAAGTCATTTTTGTAAATTTTGGAATTTTTTTAATGGAAATATTTGGGTCCTTCAAAATCTCCTCAGCAGACTTCACCACTACTTCTGAGGATGAAAAACGCTTTCTGCGGAGTGGAGGAAAAGTTCTCGCTTTCTGTGGAGGTTTATCTTCACATTGAGGGACATGGAAAAGTCATATAGACCTAAGTTCGGACTCTAGAGAGGATAAGGAACGCACCTCAGTTCGAATTTCAGTAGATATTCTCGCGTGCTTATGAACATCCTGTTTTTCGGTTATAAGCAGTATCGAAACCTAATGCACAAAAACACACTTCCGACTTGCAAATCTACTATCAACGTGTGGGTGGCACCCAATGGCATTTTCAATATTGTGCTCTAAACGTAATAGGACGATCTTCGCTCGCAATGAAGGCACTGGTGTAAATGCTTCCTTCCGCAAGAGCCGTGACTAGAGCCCATCGTCCACCTGCCTTTGAAAACAATTTTCTCCCCTCTTTAAATATTCTAAAATATTTTCTTGCTATAATGTAGGAAAAAATCGACTCTACATTAATCTCCTGCGGCTTTACATAGGTCTGGGACGACGATAGGTATGCCCTGACGAAAGAAAAATTTCAAAACCGAGCTTTTCTCGTCGTATGTTACCTCGATCGTTGCCGTTTGGTGAACTGAACATGTTTCAAATCGCAAAAGGTACAGATTATGAAACACTGAAATCAGTTCAATTAAAATTGTAACTCACGCATATTAAAACGTTACGCTACCAAATATAACATAAAAATAAATTTTGGCACAGCAAATCAAGCGAAAAAAATTCATGACCAACTTTATACTGAACTGCCTTCATACATCCAGTCTGTAGCTGTTACTAGATGAGCAACATCGTGGTCCATGTGTTAGGGACGTGCCCATCACTACGGTGTCCTGCACAGATGACGTCATAACAAACTGCTCTCACGCATTATGATTCAGTGCCTTTAAATAATCGTATTAGTTTTATTTATTTGAATGCGACGTACCTTCTTCATTAAGTTTATCAATTCCAGCGAAAGAGTTGATTTATTTATTAGAAAAACAGAAGATACTTGAGAAGTTTTGAAAAAGCGATATCAGCTGGATGGAGATTTTGTCATGGCGGTCGCATTTACAGAATATCAGTTGGTAATAATTCGTGGAAGTGCACACACACACACACACACACACACACACCGCGTCACTCCCACTCAAAGCAAGTTAAGTAAGAAGAACCATCTTCTGGACGAGCCTGCCTTCAGCTGGGCCCACTCATGGATCTCTTCTTCTAACTCATGCTCTCAATCCATTTCCTTTTATCTCATAAAGCCTTTTAAATATTAGACATTAATCAATTCTTTTATTAATGTTGTTTTCGCCATACAAAACGGCCGGGTATGGGTAGACCTACGAATTTCTTTGTTTTCGTATAAAAACATCTTGTACCTACTTGATAGTTCCCGTTTTTCAAAATATTTTTCCCCAACCTGCACACGAATTATTATGCCTTCATTTATTTTACTTTCTCAAGTGTTTAGCCAGGGTACACAAAATTTTATCAAATATTTAGACCGATCACAGTTAAACAGCTGAGGTGCTGCTCCTGGGGAGGAGACATCCATGATTGTTTTCTTACACCCTGTTCTTTAATTTCCTCTTGATCGATCCGTTCTCACCTCTCCCTTTCTACCCCTTCACCTCTTCTGCCTCCTTTCTCCCCTCCCCCTCTTCCCATCGGCTCTCCACCCAAACCCCTCCGTTCGCCTCATTAAACTCCACCCCTTCCGCCGTGCTCCCTCACCCCCCATCCTCTAATTTCAGTTCCCGCCTCCCTCACTTTTCCGTAGCCACCTCACTGCCTCCTTCGAACTTGAGCTCTCTGTAGTATGTACGACGGGGGATGACTTTTAACGCAAATGCGACGTGGGCCGCATCAAAGCTTCTCGAGCCTACAAGACCAAATTCCGCTCACCGCATGGTGTCTAATCTTACTCGGGCGTAAAGATTAAGCATTCTAAGGCAAAGCCTTAAATGCATTGCGGAGCACGCTGACTTCAAAGTGCACGAAATATCTAATAAACGCTCATAAATGTGGTGTGTGCGTATTAAGATGTAAGCGGTGGCTTCCCTTCTAATGCCAAAAAAACTGAGTTAGCGCATGAATAATGTTTTGATGCTCATTTCATGCCTAGATTTAATATGCGAGGTGGTAATAAAATCTATCCTAATTAAGTAACATAAGTAATCATTTCAACATATTTGCTAAACCTGCACATAAAGATAACAAAGTAGATGATGTGTAGGCCATGAGTAAATACTCATAATGGATAATCAAATAAACCATGATTAATTATTAAAGGTAGGTTTTGGATAGCCCCTAAGAACCATTGCTATTTTATTATTGCGTAGCCTTCCACATGTTTACCCTTTCATTATTTCCCCTCCCTTTCTTTATTTCTTCCTACCTGTTTTCATGCCGGCCAAATGATTTATTATCTTTCTTCACTACGTCTCAATATCTCCTCCTACACCGACTTTTTACCATCTTCGGACTTCACCTAGAAACTACCATTTTTTTCCCATCATACTGCCTTCCTCTGTGCCCGCCTTAATTTCTTCAATATTTTCCTTGCATCGAAAAGTCCTCTACGCTCATCCTCTTGCCTTAAAATACTGGTATGAATCCTAACAACGCTATGCTCTACATTGAAATTTTCACTAATCTCTTCTTTATATATTTAATTAGCGTACCTATCATAATTTCCCATTCTTCTTAAGGATTACTCTTTTACAAACGCAATCCTTTTCCTGGTGTTCCTATCACTGCGGGATCTTTCCTCCAAAATACCCTCAAGTACGTGAAGTACGTGAGTACGTTCTCCACTGACTCCCATGCTTGACTCCCATTTTTATCCTTTATTACTATTTTAGAGATTAATGTAGCTTTCCTACTCCCAGGAATTTAATTACTTTGATGTTTTTGCTATAAATCTTCATGCTTTATTTCTCGGATTGATCCTTTAAGACTCAAAAATAGGTAACTAACTGTATGATTGTCCATTTACTGTCCTACTAGCTACTGCATAAACATCTGCGGCAAAAAATGTGGCTTAATTATCTCGCCACCCAGTTTCATTTGCCCTCTTATGCTTCCACTCGAGAAACGAGGATAGTTAATAGGACTCTTAGTGGCCAGAATTTATTTGCCGAATGTTATCGTCCATATTTATATCATAGTAAAAGAAAATTATGCAGTAATTCATTCATTTAGAACTTTGCATTTCCACTTTAAATATGAAAACTGTTACTAAAACTAATATTTAGGGCAGAATTTTTTTCCTACATCTACAAAAATACCCCGCGATCCACCAAAAACGCTTGTGGCAGGGGGTGCAAGCACCGGTTGGAAGGGTTAAGGGCTGAGGGAGAGG
>LYUA01000130.1:844940-855973 GCA_002093875.1 Calopteryx splendens
ACTTGGGTTTTTGTATTTATTACAGGATATCCGTCCCACGACCACAAATCTATGCAAAATTTGGATCATTGTGGCACGGAGGGCGCAAGGGAGAACCGAAGTGAAGAGGGGGGGGGGTCAACCGATGAGAATGAAGGAGACAAAAGGAAAAGACTGCTGGGAAAGACATCACTGAATCCCTCAATATGGAACATGCTTTAGTGAAAGTTGAGTCTCTCGAAATATTTTCTAACTCAAGCATTGATTAATAACCGTAGCTACCTCTGTGTCTACGAAAAATGTATAATTATTCCATTGGTTGAACTCTGGATCTCAGAATACTATAGTAAATATTTGAATCCACATAAAAATCCTTATAGGGCATTCTGGAAATGATTCATAATCTTGAGGCTCCTCCACTATTCTTTTTAATCAGGTAGTAGAAATCACTCGGCACAAGCCTGACGGAGGGTTCAGGGGCTAATATTGAATCTACTGTATTGAACAGAGAGTTCGTGCTGCTTTGATAATGTTTTTATTTTGATAGAACTACGGCCATAACGTTGGGAATAGAATTCGCCATTTTAATCTAACATTATGAAAGATATTATGGGAAACTTGAAAAATATGTAGGAAGTGAATGGAATAGATATTCATAGGTAATGGCTTGGTAAATGCCGTGATAGATGGGAGAATTGTGATTATCAGAATGGGGTTGAAAACGCCATGAGGTTTTGCCGAAAGTACGATAAATTTGAAGAAGAATATTGTGCGGGGAAAAATGTGATTATGTCTTGCAGTAGTCATATATAATCCACGGATAATTTTGGACTTATAAGGTCATGAAGATTTGAATTAGATTTCAGTAATAGTAATAAATTTACGTATAATTTATATAATACATATATGTTTTACAAATAGGAGAATGAAAAGGCATGAGCGACGGAGAGGAAGAATACATGGATGGACGTAGAGAGAAAGGGGCTTTCGCACGTCTTCGATTTTCTCTGCCGGGCCGAAATTGCCAAGGAAGTTGCATTTAAAGCATTCAGAAGACAAAAGTAACCGAGAACATGCACGTTTTTCTTATATGCTCACCGCATTTTGGCTGAGTGGCATCCCACTTTGAGGAGCACTGATCCATAATCTTATGCACCCAAGAAAACGTTCTCAATGTTCCCAAGAAGGTCTTTGAGTTCTCCTGAGTATGAGGATAGGTTCCAGGTCACGTCCAAACAAACATAAGGAACCGAAAAATTGGGACTTTCCTGTATACTCTCTTGACCTCTTATTGCAATCGAAACTTCCTCACGAGCGTCCGATTGCGTTGTTACTCCGGCAAAGTCGTTTCCATTCATTCGGTGGAGTGAACGCAAAGAGAGCATACCTTAAAAGATACCTACTGATTAATAACAGAATGAGTCCGTGGAAATTACCTTTGTTTCTGGTCAGTTGATCAGTCATGGGAGAAAATATAAAATCGAACGATCCAAATTTTTGATGCTACACTCCGATCTGATCATAAAAAGATATTATGTTACATAAATTGGATATTCATGTTCTATGTTAATATTGACGTTCATTTATAATTAAATAGAATTAATACCATTATTCCCTTTTAAGTAATTAAAGCTCTGATTTACGAGGCGAAAAGGTTGTAATTTATGGTGCTATATTTTAATAACTAACCCAAAATAGTGTTATAGTTTCTCGTAAACGTTTTTCGGTGAAATTATTGAATTTTTTGGTGACCGCTCTTCTACATATCTTGACTTCAACTAATCTATTTACTGCCCTCATCCAATCAACTTTCCTCTATGGAGATTGAAAAAAATTATTTTACTACGACATTAAATGATTGCTAACTATCATTCCCTTTTCTTATATGAAATTTTAAAGTATGTATGTTGAAATTTACTCTCTTAATGCTCTTTCTTGGATTTAAAGTTAGCCGGTATATTTTCCCAGTGTATCTATTTCCTATTTGCACAGTCCACTTACCACAACCCACTCCCGTCAATGGAGAATGACAACGATGCAACTACTCCTTCCCATTAACAAGCTACTGAATCGGATACTTTTGGCAGCTCTGACATCTCATCTGCTCAAAGTTGACTTTCTGTTGGAGCATCCTATGCTATGCCACAGCTGCCAGTAATGGCAATCCCAAAATTTCCCGTAAGGAATAATTTTGACTTACCATAAGTAATTGAATTGCTAATAAATTTAAAAACTTCTATGCATAAGTAATAATGAGAATTTGAATTCACAAATACAAAGCCTTTTTCATTTATGTAAATAAAAAATATGCAATAGACCTTGTTAATGTGTCCCTAATGGCAACTTCTCTGTGTGCCAATTCCAACAGAATCATTTAGAGTTTGTACTGTTGGCAGTACGACTAATGGCACTGTTACGCAATGGAAATTTGCATTGAATTCCTTCAGAGCATACCTTGCTACGATTAAGCAATCCATAACGGAGTAAGCTTGTTTCGCGGCCAAGCATTCTACTATTATATTATATTGGTCCCCTGAAGTACTAGAGAAACTGAGAAAGGCCGTTGCCAAGAATTCTAACTTTGAAATTAAATTCTTTTGTACAGAATCGGAATTTTTCAGAGCCCCATTTTCAAGTTCTGTAGATAATCAGGCTAAAAGTATTTGCAGTAAAAAAGTTTCTCAATGACAAGAGTTGGGATTCGGGGGCCTTCTCCCACTTTCTTGAGTGGTTTATACAAAATATGATGGAAAATAGATCCTGACATAATAAAAATATATACTTAGCCATATGTTGACTTAAGAGATAAAATAGGAATTTTTATCTGCATAATTAATGTTCATTTTTTATAATTTTATTCTCCTGTGCCAAAATGTTTTCGGTCATATACTGAATTTTTTTATCGTAAGTATTTTTCCCGCCAACTTTAAAATAATTGGTTCATAGATTCTACTGTACCTACTATTTGAACACTCGTTACTGGTTCAGATTCAAAGATATTATTTCCTGTCTTTTTATAATAATAATATCAACTATTTGTTTTTTCCCTTATTTATACCAATTTTGAAGCACCAACCCTTTCCTAATTATATCGGGCCAGATATTTATTTATGCTATGGTCTCTATCCTCTCTCAAAGGAAGATATGAAACACCACTATGAAGTATCTACATATTGCGCATAGCGAATACATGTTAGGTGAAATTTGTTATGAGTTTGGTTTAGCCTTAACCTTTGCCCCATTCCTGCGTGATATAATTTTATGTTAAACCGTCCTTCCCAATATAATGGGCTCTTATCCTTTGTCCCGAGGTTGCCGTTTGGCCTCGAGGCGATTGTCCTTCCTGCTCGGCCGTCCTATCTCCCCTCGATGGACGACGACAAGTCCCCCG
Source organism: Calopteryx splendens (assembly GCA_002093875.1). NCBI lineage: Eukaryota > Metazoa > Arthropoda > Insecta > Odonata > Calopterygidae > Calopteryx > Calopteryx splendens. The sequence continues at coordinate 848,311 of LYUA01000130.1, forward strand.
AGGGATGACAGTTCTTCCCACTCCCTTATCTCATAGTTGCGGCATTTCCTCTTTCAATGTTTTTCACCTGGGCCCTTGTAATTCCGGGCCGTGGGACAATGTGACGCAATCACAGATATAATTCTCGTGCCCCACGGGACCAACCCATTCCCGGGGCCATCTTAGATTGTGTGCTTTGCCTCAGAGCCCTCCTTATCTTGAAAATACTGCAATAGTTTTGATTGCTAGCGCTCTCCAGCTTCTGTTACCGTGATTTTTTATCGTCCTTTAGGATACCTGAGACGATTGTGGTTATGAGAGTTTTTAAAGGAGGCCATAAAAATCCTATAGCATGGTAAGCCTCAAAAGAATAAATTCATCATCCTGCCTGAAAAAAATATGGACGTCAGATTCACATTATATTTCGAGGAAAGTAATCTTGGCAATGGTTTTCAGAAGCTCAGAAAATATATTTCGTTTTCTGATAGTATCTTTATTATGCCCATTCTTTCTGGTCTTTCCTATTTCATTGTCGTGAGTCTTGATTTGGCGTGCACCACCAACTTTTTTCCTACCTTGATCCTTTCTTAAGACCGTCGGTAAACTACCTTCCCTCTAAATCCACCCAATAATTTTATACTATAATTTTGCCTAAATCTTGGAAATTTTGATAAATCAATGAAATATTAATTCAATCAATGAAATTGCTGATAAATCAATATGTCAAAATGCCCTAAATTTACGCCGTGTGACGCCGTTAAACAGGTAAATTCCTAGAGTCAATAAAAATAAGTAATAAGGCTCCTATTATTATATTTCGGTCAGCCGGTGACTATTAACAGGGAGAGTAGAGAGCATCACAGCGAGAAGGCATCTAGTGCACTTGACATCGTACAGTGCTGACGGTACTGACGTCTTCTCGCTGTCATGCTCTATAGTCTCCCTGTTGATGGTCACCGGCTGACCGAAATATCGTTATAACTTCTTTTCATTGACTATAGGAATTTACCAATTTTGTACTCAAAGCCAAAAGCTCACGTCTTCTTCCCCGGAATATGTTGACTGGTTTTTCGATGCATGAGTTAGTCAAAGTGGTCGAGGATTTCTCTGGAAACCGCAAAATGAGCGTTATTCAATGGCGATATTTACTGCTGACCAGCTTTCTTATCTTTTGGTACCACGACCTTTCTCCAGCATTTTTCGTGTTCCTATATTTTCTTCTCTTCAAATAGGCCCAGCAATAATTAGTGAAAAGAAAATTTAAAGTAGAATAATATAGGTAGTGTGTTATTATGAGACGATAACCAAGAGAATCTAATAGAATGGCCAAATAAATTGAAGAAACGAGAAATGGTAGTGATTAGTTGGTACAGCTTTTCAGGTGAAGAATTAGGGAAAAAATTTAAATAGAAAAGCATTAAAAATGTATATAAAATATCTACACTTACATAATATCCCGCAATTGCGTGTGTCAGATAGTGTTAAGACATCTGCCGTGAATAAAAAGGAGGGAGAAGAATGGTTCACAAAGGGGGACATGGGTGTGTGGATGTAAGCTTTTTTCTTTCCTTATGTTTTGGTCGTGGATCGCTCGGGAGAATAATAAACTCTTGTATCTGTCGGATATGCATTCAAAGGGTGAGTTTTCGTAATAAAGTAGGTATCTGGTTCCGAAATAAGATTACACATAAATGCAAAGATTTATGGACAATTAACCTTACGATTCATTTATCGAAATGTTTAACAACAATCGTTTAAATGCAATGTAACACCTCGAATAATTCATTGAGGAAGTCAATGTAAATTCTTGAAGAGCAGGAGCACAAGATAAGCTTTATTAGTTCTCAAATTTCTTAAAGAGAGAGTTTTAATAAGAAGGCAGTAAGATTTCATCTCAGCTTAGAATTTAAAGCAAATAGGTATTATAGATAATCTCGAGAGAAACATAAGGCTACTTGTACGTCTTGAAAGGCATAAAATGGCTTTATTTTCAACATTTAAATCAAGAAGGTAATACATGAAACTAAACACCTGCAGGAATTCTTATATCGTGAGAAAATCACCATATTGCTTTTTTCATGCAGCAATGGGAAAAAACAGCTCGAAGATGAGTAGCATCAGTGGTAAGATAGGTGCTTCAATATAAATATAGAAATTTACAGTCAAAAATAAAAGTTCCGATATTAATTGTTAGGACGAAAAATACCAGGAACTGTGAATCTAAGAACTGAAAACGAAAATTTAAATTAAACTTCAGAACGAATAGCATAAACCAAGAAGACTGTCTTCACTAGATGAACTTATCGCCAGCAGAATTTAGAGCTTCGTAAGTAGGACACTTCACCAATTTGTCCATAAGAAAGTGAAAGCAGCCAATGCGATTGGGCTCTAAGTAATGGAAATAGAGTGATTCAGAAGGATAATGGCGATCAAATGGATCTGAGATAGACACTCACGCTCTTAATGCAAGCCTATGGAAATCGGTGAAAGAATAATCAATAAACTCGCTGAAAAAATTATTTGGCGCACTGCTGCTGAAATCAGAATGAAGGTGGATAACTATACAGTATACGGGAAGATTTACGATGAAATTCATTAAACAAGGAATTGAAGAGCATTTTGGCATGAGAGAGAGTAAAAAGTCAAAGCTGTGCTAAAATCTGTGCTTGGATTGTTAGACCATAACGAAATTATATCACATTCCTGGATGTATCAAGAATGAAATTTTATGGATTTTGATGCATTCAGTTACCTCTTTTTCAGTCATTAGTGCTAACTAACACATACTATTCCCGTACCGTATAAACTCACCTTGTTGAAGTTTTTAACATCCACCATCGTCCATCAGCCATCGTCTTAGCCTTGGTAAATGGCGTCGTATGACGTCAAAACCTTAATCGTAATTAAGCCCCGAGAGTGGTATATCACTGGTGTTTCACTCGCGGGATATTGAAATACTGCTGGCGTGAACTCCACGTTCAACGAATAACGAAGTGAATGATTTGGCAGCCGAACCGGATAACACCGCATGGAAACGCCCCTCAAGTTCAGGCGGCTAACGGGAGATTGTCCTTGGACCCATTGAGAGAGCGAGCGAGAGGGATTGCAAGATCGGGCGGTTTCTCTTGCGACACGGGCTGCAAGCGGTGCAATTGCTCATTTTCCCAGGCTTTTATGTGCTAGCCGCGCAGCATTCCGAAGTAATTGCTCGAATTGGAAAGGCCGAGCGCACGACGTTCGGATTCTCTTTTCTGTTTTTTTTCTTCTTCCACTCGTTACAGCTTAGTTAGGGAGGCCCTGCCAAGTGCAATGTTTTCGATCGGCCAACCCGTTGAGAGTGCTCGAGAATAGTCGAGTCACGTGCCACCCCGGGAATTTCCACCCCTCCCCTCCCTCAGGTTAACTCTTTTCTTCCCGTCGCCTCCAATGCTTGGGGGTACAAGCGAGGTGACTTCGCTAGCGGAAGACCTACTGTGATACAAGGGACTGAGTTGCCGTGGTAGGCGTGAGACTAATGTGAATTTTCTGCACCAATGTGAATGGCTAATTAAATACGATCTTGGAAATAATTAATAAGTAGAATATTGGTGAAAAAAGGAAAAAAATTGCTGTCAATATAGAATGTTCGTTCTAGAATATCATACAGTTTGTCACTGGACTCATTTCTAGGTTGGTGAGGCATTTGTGTGCTTCAAAAATCCTGTATGCTAGTCTGTGTGCGGAAAATAAACCGATGTGTCAGAGAATTAGTATCAATAAATAGAGTGCTAGGAAATTGTCCGGAGTTGGTAAAGTAAAGATTATATTTATTTATCTTTAGAGCTCAATTTGAAACTGATGCTAGTATATGAAATACGCGATAGGATGGATTTCTTCATGACTATACATTTAGAAGATGGGCGTAATAGGTTGAACGTTTTGCAGCACTTTGAAAGAAAGTGTCATGAGTCAATCTGAACTGTGGTTAGTATTGGAATGGCAAAATAGATTAAATATTTTATAAAAAGGGATATATTTTGCTTTGTTTGAGTTCATTTTTGAATTCCATTAATTCCTATTATTTTCGCTGTGGATAGGACTTAGTCTGTTAAAAAGTATGTTATTCTGTATGTAAAAGTATCTGTCTGTTAAGTATGTTAAAAAACTGTTTAAAAGTATGATATTTTATTTCTCTTAATATAGATATTGTTATTTTTTTTAAATAGGAAATAAATAAATTTGTTAAAAGTTGTTTAGATATTGTTAAAAGTTAAAATTCTTTTTTATCGCTCAATTGAATCCATAAAAATAAGAAATTGATGTGTCATTGGCTTGAACAGACAAACATGAGCTTTCGGTATAAGGTGATGGTGCAAACACATACCTATTTGTGGCAAAAATGTGCGTGTTTAATTTAGAATACAGATTGAAACAAGTAAAAAATCGGGTAAAGTTATTCCAGTACTACTGTGGTATTAAATTTGTTTGGAAAACTCTCACTTTTCCAATTACAATAGATAAGGAAAGTGGGCTGTGTGGGAGTTTTGCGCACTGAAGGCGGCCAAAGCGCCGGTTCTTACAAGTCGAATCACGCCGGCGTCTTTCTCAGCTCTCGCAGGACAGCATTCGGTGGAATGTTACGGAGAAGCGGGGCCGTGGATCTTGACGAAGTGAATGTTGACTCCACGTGACGCGCACCAAACCGCTCCGAACTCATCAACCCATTCAGGCTGGAGAACACGGCCGGCGGATGTTCACTTTGCCATGGCGAAAATGACGCTGTCCCTCTTTCGCTACAGCTCTGACACTACGGGCCGGCAGTTCAGAGCATTGCGAAAAACAATGCCCGGGGGCAAGTGCCTGGGAAGTTGGAACAATGGACGTACGCCGAGCGCTCTTTTAAAAGCGAGGTGAAGGGTGGATGAGGACGTGTAGTTTACTACGAGTAGTGCATCCTAAAGTGCCTCACCTCCTTTGGGATGATGGATAGGCAGTGGGGTAGGACTCCCTAATGCTCGTCGCCCTCGAAAACCCATTGTCCGACGCTTACCGCTGCCCACTGTCCAGCTATGCTCGCCGCATGGGAAACCTTACAAGCAAGAGCGATTTGAAGGTGTGCGCGCCCTAAACTTTCCGAAATTAAATTACTAGTTTGTGTTTAAGTGGGGTTTGTTTTAACCGTGGGGACTACTAAGGCGTTTGAATTTCTGAAGTGACTGCAATGAATTCGGTAAAATTACGAGACTCGCGTGGGTAATATCGTTTGAGATGCAGATCTGCATCTTAGTTGATCATCAAAACCAGTCCTAAAAATTATAGATCGAAAATGATCTCCCAAAATCACCATTATGACCACGGAATCGCGACCTTCAATTATTGCAGGGGGAGTAACTTGGGAAATGAGAGGGAGGGGATGGAAGGATCAGGCTCTGGAGTCAAACACACATTAACTTATACTTTGACTAATTTACTGCTATAATTAATGCCTTCTTGGACGCCAAAGCGAAATAAACAACTGGAAGAAGGATCATAGGGATATTTTTTCCACCTGCTGACCACTATCGGAATAATAAAAGAAGAAAGGAAGAAACCTCATCACTCATTCTAGTGGAGTAAGTATATTTAATTTTATTTCTTTTGGATTTTTTTAATTTTTGCTCACTTCTCCTTTGGGCTAAATTATTCTCGGTCATTCCGCTTTTTGAATTACAGCTGAAGAACTTCAACTGTACCACATAATTTAGATCTCAACTTCACCTAATCTCTTCGTGTCCCTCATTCACTCAACTACGTTTTATCTCTTCCAGGAGCTCAAATAATCCCTTCACTCGCTGGTCCTGATTCTCTCTGACATTGCTGGTGGGTGATTTAAATTCGATAGAGAAATTTTTAATTGAACTATCCGATTGAAAATCAGTACGGATTCATAAGCTCAGTCATGGTTAAGAATCTGCTTTGTGCAAGTAAACATCGAGCTTTTAAAGAAAAGGGCCACCGTTTAGTGAATCGATTTTTTCTTTGGAACTAAGTATAAATCATTCCGAATGCCCACAATTTACGTGAAGGGGTGAATGAGTCGATTTTTCAGCTCTTTTGGATTTGCACTGCACTCTGAGAGAGGAGGTAGATGCTAAGTGGAAATATTTTCAACTAATGTTGTGAATTAATATTTCCTAATGGTTGAGCTGAAAATGTTCTGGTAAGCCGTGATGAGTGTAACTATTATTGGTTCTAGTGTTACTCTTTATTCATCATCCAACGTTATAATGAGTATAGAGGCGCTAGTATTGTGACACAGTGTACTTAAATAGAGAGTATGGAAATACAAGTAAATACTACAAGTAGGTATAGATATAAAGAAAAATTTAAAAAATTCTATATCCAGATTAGATTTGAACGGCTAAGGCCCTATGTTTAAAATAAAATAAATAAGACTAGTCTGACGATTTTTGGGATACTAGCCAGGGAGAGGATGAAGGAAATGAGATAGATCTTATTTCTTGTTCTCTTTCCATGTAGTTGCTAAAGCTGTCTCTACAATTTCGGAGCACAGAGGGGAAATTTACTAGTAGATAATGGGAAAATACATAATTTTGCATAATTCTCCCGGAAAAAAAATCAATATATAATGCAGATTTTTGATAAAGAATCGAATTCGAGTGCGGGAATTATAACATTTTCCTCTCTTTATAAAACTTCGTTGCTAACGAGGTGACAGCGAAATTTTCAACGCGGGGGTTCTAGAACCTTTTCTAATTTATTGATTTCCCATACTGCTCCAAACATGCCGGTTAATTAAACAGTTGATTTTGCGGCGACCGGCTTAAATAAAAAGGTTGATGCTGGCAATTAAAACTTTTTCTGGTCTATTTAAATATTTCAGATTTTTGTTTATCCTTATTCATGATCATTGAATCAATGTCTATTTATTTCTGGCCATTTTAACAATTAACAAACTGTCTTATGTAGGATTTAGTACAAAGAAGATTAGACTATGCTGTGGAGCACTGCTTTCATTTTTTCCATTTTCAATTCAGGATTTTTTCCTTATTCTTCACCAGTATAGGATGTTATTACTTCCGAAAATTATTTTACTAAAATTGACTCACATTTTTAATTAATTTGTTAATTTATTATTAATGTATGAATGAATCGCCCTTCAATCCTAATTGATCAGGAGCCATTGTATTGAAGCTTACTACACTTGTAAACAATACTTGGTAGTTGAAGAGGCGGGAGATTGAGTTACTTTCCACCACTTCTTCCACTCTCTCTCCTCATCTGAAAAGACGGATGTATGCATGGAGAAGAAGAAAAAGTTCTTTGGAAGAAAAGCGCAGGTGCTCCGAGAAAATAACGGAGTCTAGGTAGAGTGGGTGAGGGTATTGAATAAACAAACCGGTGCCTCTCCCCTATCGCATGGTGTCTTCTTGAGGACTGACCTTTTGGACGCAAGTCCCTCCCCTCATTCTCATCGAGTTTTAACCCTGCCACGGAGGCAGGAAGGAAGGGTGGGGATGATGAAGGGATGAAAAGGGAGCGGGGGAGGACGCATCCTGGCGGGGTGGATGACGATGAGGAAGATGGAAAGGAGGAAGAGAGAGAGACATAACATGGAGAGAGAGAGGGAGAGAGGAGGAGTGGGAGTCGTGGATGAAAGGGACTGTAGTGAGCATTCAGGAGCGAAAAGGGGGAGGGGTAAAAG
>LYUA01000130.1:874896-887440 GCA_002093875.1 Calopteryx splendens
CCCCCCCCCCCCCCCCCCCCCGCACCGCTCTTAACCCACCGTTCGGAAATGTTTAGCCATAGCTCACGGCGCTGCTCGAGGTGGAAATCGATGCATTGGATGTTGCACATCATGACTTGAGGACGCCCGCCGCATCCTTCTGGCCGCAGTGCGTTTCTCAAAGATTGGTGGTGATCTTCCTCCGTCTCTCTCCTCTCCGAGCCTCGCCCATCCTGTCGCAATCCTCCGACAATCTTCGTAGTCTTTGATTAACGAGGTCGTTAGCGGGGGATTCTGTTTCGAGAGAGCAACGTGCCCTTAGGGTAGAATATATGGTTATCCCCGTCCCATTTTGACTTCACTTGGAAAAACTCTTTATCTGGAGCATGAAAAATTATGACTCTAGTCATTTGAACCGTGGTTCCGTATATTCCATTCGAGGCCATTGCCCGGCGATCAATTAATACTTTATTTTGCCTTAAGCATGGAGTATCGCCAGGGCGACGAACTTAGATATGTAATACAGCATTTTTTTTCAGCCACTCTTTATGCCAATTGAGTTGGATATTCGTGTTTGCATCCATTGATGATTAGGTTGCAATACTTCAAAGTCATTTTCTCACAGAGCTCAGGGAAAATCAGAACCGTCACAAATCAGACGTACGCCTTTCGGTTATCTCATTGGGCGTGGGAATTCATCTGATGAATATGTGGTGAATGACCTGATGAATCATGACGAGTATTAAGAATTTTCTCTCTAACATAGTCTATACGCGCCCTTCCTATTTATTTTGTATCATTAAACAATGGGTGGCCTAGAAATACTGGGAGTATTTCTATTTTTGCAATTTTACATTTGATTTAGGTAAAGCGTTACTGTAGTAAAATAATTTTTATAAGTTTATGCATTTCTATTTACAGCTCTTTAAGAATTTTTTTTTAATATGGGTTAATTCCCTAATGAATAATGCAGTGGAAAAACTTATAAGTCAACGTCGATGGCTTGGCTCTAATTAGAATAGGAAGTAAGAAATTAATTCGATTTTTGATCAACCTGGCGTTCACTATTATTTGGTAAAAATAGAAGTATTTATTGTTCTTGAGTTATGGGTATAGTTTTGGATGAATATCAAGTTCTATAATTACATAATAAAATCAGACAACCAAAATCAACATAATAACTGTCATGACTTCTAAATTATTATTTCGTCATAATTGACAGTGTACGAATTAATTTCCACTTACTATATAAAAGTCTTTATTAAGAATTTTACTCATTTAGTTTGCCTTTGGTATTGTATTCAACTTGTTAATTTCAAAATGAAATAACAGCCCGTTCAATTATTTTTCCGGTTCCAATACTCAGTTCGAACAATCATGGTCTTTTGAGAGGAACAGAGTTTATCCCGTTTGTGCAGTAGGTCTCCGTTGTAGTCAGTAATTTAAGATTGTTTTTGATGTTCTATATTCCAGTAGATGAAATGGTGTTATTTGGAAATAATGTTTAAAGGTACAATTTTAACATACAATGGATAGAACTTTACTTGCACCCTCAATTCCAGGCGTAGTCACTAAATTCATATTTTTCCGCCTCCATCCACTTCTTCGTTAAGGACTTTTCAGAAGGAAGTATGGTTCCAAGAACATGAAGTGATCCCGGAAGAGAAAGGAGCGCTCGGTTGTCTATGACCAAAAGAATAAACTACAGCTCAGAATTTTCTCCAAATATAACTCTACGGTGAGATACAATAAAGAAATCCCGGCCCCGGAAAGAAGGAAATTATCAAGGAGAATGAAGGACATTTTATGTATAACACCTATTTAGGTAAGAATTTAATTTAAAACATTTTCCTTTATCGAGGAATTTTTCAAATTTGGAAGCATCCCTGGAGAAATATTTAAACCCGTGCGCAAAAAAAGAGTCAAATGAATATCATTGCATATTTAAACACTGGATGTATCCCTGCTTCACCTTTCCTAAAGTAATGTCCGCGTCCTGAATTTAATACCACTGATTTACGACCAAGTGCGTCGCTTAATGAAGTAGATATTTTATATCAGCAGATAGCATGCCTCATCACGCATGCACCCCGCGTGAACGGCGCCAATGACCTCGCCGACAGCAGTCACACCGTACGTGCTGCTCTCTCACCACTCCTCCCGTCTCATCATCCGGGAGGATTTATCCGCCTCCCCACCCACCTCCCCCACTGCGAAATACGTGGCTGCTGCGGGGATGCCCGTCTCATGGATGAAGACACCGCAAACCACTCTCCAATCTCCCTCCCTCCGCCTCGGAACCACCTTTGTGTCCACCGCCGCGCCGCTTGACGACGGCTCCCTCGCTCGGGCGGACGGGAAAGATCTGGGCATGCGAGCGCGTGTATGCCAGGGGTTGTGAAAGGGTGGGGGGGGGGGAACCCTTTTCATTCGGGGCTAAAAATCTTTTGTGCGATGAAGAAAGGGGCCGATGAAGAATAGGAGGGCGGAGGTTGGTGCGTCATGATGCGAGATCTAAAGCCAAAGCCACTCCGAGGGAGACGGGCACCGTGTTCGCGCAGCTAATAGCGTCTCCATGTTGCCGTCCCAACGGGGGAAGGAAATTGTTTAGGTGTGTGGAGAAGAGGGGGGGGGGTTGATCCACCAGGGAGGGGTGGAGTGGATGAGTGTGCGGGATGAGGTGAAGGATGCCTCGTCGGAATCGTAAGGGGAGGAGAAGGCTTTTCTGAGGTGGGGAGGGCAAAGTGATCCCCGGGAGATATACTGGGATAAATCGAGAGCCCCATTAATAGGGTTCAGACGATCGCGTCTTTCTCCTGCGTAGGGATGGCAGTGGGGAAGGGATTGAAGTAATCGCCGCTCAGAGCTGCCGTTCTGGGTGGTAGGTGGTGGGGGATGAGATTTAAGAAACGAGAGAAGAGGAAGAAGTGGAAACAAGAGAAGAAGGGGGTGGTGCACTTTGGGAAATGCGATCCCATTGTTAAAACGTGGAGATAGACACCATTGTTGGGTGAAGCCTTCGTAATCCAGCTGAACCATTTCAGGGAGATATTTTGGGAGCATGGTATCTATTCGCACGCACAAATGGTATCGACACACGGAAAAATAGGGACAAGTGAGTCATACCTTTTTTTAGAACGGAAATAGGTAGTCATTCCTGGGTCATGGGTTTTGAGTTCATCGAAAGTCATAACGAAATTGAAAAGAAGAAAAATAATCTCTATTTTCTTTTGCATTCGCACACATTCATCTCCCACTCCTCTCCCCTTTATGACCTCTCCTGTTATGGGTATCTAAAGGCATTAAGAGCAATTTTCCTCTCAGGAAATTAACGATTATCATCATTCGATTCTGCTTTTACATTTCTAATTGTAAGCCCTAACAGGCGATGCCTGTCGGACGGATATACGGACCATCCGTAACTTTTTGGATTAGTGAGAAAATTCGATTAACTCTGCTTTTGGTGGAAAAAAATATCCATGGAAGCTAAGATTATCTATGGACCTATTAATTCTGTTTACACGTAGAATAATAGTTTTCAAAATCGAAAGTTCCGGAATCGATTCCCGATGTTGGGGGACTTTTCTGTAGTAGGTATGGACCTGGTTTTGCTGAATGAATATCACCTCAATTTGTTATTTGAATTTATCTATATCTACCTCTCTCTATATATGTATCATTATGAACCACGGGTTTGGTTTAATTTTACCAATGACGACAGTTAGATTTTGTTCTTCCCTTCTTCAAGCCTTTAAAAATTTGCCCTAAATACCCACCGAGTACCTACTTAAAGTGGAGTAACCACCCTTCTAGTCATGCGACTATTTCGATATTTAGATCTTTTGGAAGATTGATCTGCCAGATGTACGAGACTTTTCTCTGCGAGATGGACGATGGCAGTAACCGGTTTTAGTTCGGAAGAAAAATTAGCTACAAAACATTTTTGGTGTAAATCTCGTGTATTGTTTTTGTGCGCAATTATAGGTATATATGAGGCAGTTACAAATGATTCAAGTAGATCCACATAAAGTGTAGGAATTTGTGCATACCTAGGTGGTACATGTTTTACTTTAAATCACAAATTAGAACTTTTTTCGTATCCTACGAGATAGATTTCTCACAAATGATTGTACTTTCGTGAAGGCCGTGATGTTAATTCGCAGTCAAAGTCATAAAAAAAGTTACATTCCGTTTTTTATTTTCATCAGTATTTATTGATTACTTTCATTATTTCATACATTTCAAATGTACCTACATAAAATCATTATAAAGTCCCAAAATTCTATTATTGTTTCATGATATTAAATAAACCATAAATAGAACGGTGACACTTCCTCCTTCACACTTCTTTTTCTATCAGCATGCTTTATTTTCTAACACCTTTCATATATTGTCAAAATTAAATAATTTATGCTATCACTAAAATAACAGCACATTCACTTACTCCTTCCACGCTTCCTTGTGCTTTATAGCTTCTCTGTCACATTCTTTAATAGGCATGCCTTTCAAAAAATCGAAGGTAGGTTATTCAACCTTCCCCGGTGTATTTCCCATCACTATATCCCCATTAATCTCCGCCCCAAGTGTCATTTCTTCATTCTTTGCATATTATACGTGAAGCTCTCTTTTTATACTCTTACCCGATCTTCCGTCGTCTAAAATAACTATCATCTTACTTTTCCTTCCTCTTAAACCGACGCTATAATACACATAAAGCGGTCATAACGAGATGATTACTGCTTGAATATTTTGTTTTATAATCCATCATTATATATTGCTCCAATGAAAAAGTACATCATTTTTTTTACACCTTTTAATGTTTCAGCTCTCATCATGTTAGCCTTACCACTCTCTACACGCGTCGTTCAATGCGTTGTCCTTTTCCGTTTATGTCGGTTACAGCCTCTTATAAGTTACTCCACCTAAGAATTAATATTGATTGGGCAAAGGGAGCATCAGGAGCTCTTGGGGAGATAACAGGTGTCGCCGGACGAAAAGGGGAGAGGGGTGTGCTTGGGGTGAAGGAAGAGGGAAGGGAGTGTTCGATACACGTCATTTGACGCGAGTGGACAAAGAGAAAAGTGCCGGGCCGGAAAAATACTTGTCGGGGTTCGATGACGCGGAAAAAGCCCATTATTCTTCCATCCCCTTTATTCTGTTTTTCTTCCCTCTCCTAATACTCACCGCTGCTCCCATAAAACATTCCCCACCAAAAATTCATTATAGAGGTCACAGTCAGGAAGAGAGACATTAGGTCTTCTTAGTTCTTTTGCAAAAAATACATTTTTTGTCGTTCTCAGAAAAACTATCCCAATATACTTTTGTAATTCCCATCAAGTTGATTTCTTTGGGGTTTATTTTTTGATTTATATTTCGTTTTCATTCCTTTACAAGTCCACTACTCTAAGTAGTGATTTTATTGCGTAGTTAAATGCCTCCGTATTAAAATACAGATGTAGAGATAGTAATTATGTTGTATATACTACTGACCCTGCATGACATGCCCCAAAAAAGGTATTCTATAAGGATAACTCAATTCTAAATTCAGTGAGGATTCCCCTTTGTCTATTGTACCAGAAGAGCAAATCGGCTTCTGAGTACCGATTGTATGGCCTTCGAGGTATTCAGTTTTATCTCCATTACAGACTTTACTACCGGCACTGGAAGAGCTGAAGCTGCCTGGTCAAAAACTCTACTCTTTAACAATTGTAAGGCAGCTTTTCATTAGTTGGTTTCAGGCAATTCCTTGCGAAATTTTAAATATAATTTTTTCAAACGGTAGACGGAAATTTGAAAAGGTTTTTTGGCAATGGTGTGAACATTAAATGATCTAAAGTATTTTATAAAAGTATGACAAAAACTATTAATACAAGGATTTTTGTGCCTATCATCTGGAAACCGTGAATTGTCTCCATCCTTTGTGAATTCCTCCAAACAATACTTTCCAGTATCCGTTTTCTCGCGAAGGTCTTTAGTAGTAGCGTGAATAATTTAAATCAACATTAAACTCCGATTGCCAAAATTATTTCCTTTTCCTCCACGCCTCCTACATCGCTCCAACGTCTTGGGTTTCCAGCATAACTCGTATTTCCTTCCCCGAACACTCCTACCGTTCCCTCTCTCTTTCTTTACCTAATTATTTTTTCTACTTTTATGCGTTGAGGACCGGTGCTATTCTATTCCGCCATCTCTCTCCCCCCATTCATATCCCTTTTCTCTGCTCCCCCTCGCCGTGGTCTGCAGCGGTGAGGCATTTTAGCGGCCCAAGGGAAACCTCTCCCTCTCCCCTTTTCCATCTCTTCACCCTCAAAATGCCCTTTTTCCTCCTCCCTCAACGCTCCCTTCGAATCGAGAGCTTAATTAAATTCCCAATTGTTTTCGCTGCTGACTTACTGCCAAGACCGCTTTAAAAAGACGCAGGTTTTGGAGGAGTGGTGTGAGAGCAAGTGACGGGGCGTATCGAAGGGAGAAGGAGTGGGCACCACCCTCCCTGAATAGCTCGTGCACTTGCTGCTCAAGAGCCAAAACTCCACACCCCTAACTAAGACTCCCCTTCGCCCCCGATTTTTTCCTTCACGGTGCGGGACATTAACGGCGACACGGGGAGAAGACGCCGGGGAATGAATTCGGTTGTGGATTTTTACGCGTCGGCTCGCTCCCTTACCTCTGCTAGGACCACTCCCATACCCTCCCCACCCTCTTAACTACCGTTCTTGTAACAACCGCACCCCTCCCCTTCCTCTGGCCACTCCTTCCCAAGTCATTTAATGTGCGCATCTTAATGTCCACTCTGACTCTCTCTCTCTCGTTAAACAGGACTTTAAAACTTAAATTTAACCTCGCTAACTCGTTAGGGGCCGTATTATAAGTCTTATTCTAAACTGGATTAACCTACTTGAGTGATTTTGTGAAATAAAAAAATCGTATTTTTGTTATATGTACAAATGTCATGCTGTCGATATCTTGAAATTCGCTCTACTTACATGTGTCTCCCACGCCACTTCCAAAATGTTCTCATCTCTCCGAAAAAAACTCATATTGGGCCGATCCCCTCACCTATTGTTCATCCTTAAACTACCAGTACCTCTCATTATCTCCCTTACGTACTTTCAACTCCTTCTTCCAAGTCTACTCTGTTACGTCCTCTTTTCTTTCGCCAAATTCAAACCTGTCTTCCTCTCTGTCCAAGGTAACCTCTTATTATTTTTCAAGATCACCTCTTTCAAAATGTTTCTTTTTTCAAACGTTATTGTTTAGTTAATTCATATAAAAAATAAAAGTTGCAAGGTAAATTATTATATTTTAACTTTAATACCCATCTTTTAAATTGTTTATAGCGGAGGAATGAGCAATGCAAAAATGAGGGTTTATCTTTTGGATAAAAATTTAACGTTATTTGTGTTGCTGAAATGGGGTTCATGTATCGGAGGTATATTTGAGAGAGTAGAGAATTCCAATTTCCTTATTTTAATAAAAATCCAAATCATAATAGTGAGTGAGGAAAATAAAGAAGAGTTCTCCTCTACGGCTGTCGTTAGAGGCAATGGCCCATAAGGACTCAACCCAAGCGAATCCCATTAAGAGAAAAGCATTGCTCTCCGAAATCAGTTTCCTTCTGCATTCTTCCTTTTAATAAAATTCTTCCTGCTCATAAGTAGACCACTCTTATCATTGATAATGAAAGCGGCCTGGAAATTCCCGCGACTGGTGTTGAAACGACGAGAGATTTAGTAGTTGAAAAATGGTAGCTCATTATGGTGACATTTCTCATGCTCAGTCCCACAATCTCAACCCCCTCATTATTTTTACAGCAAAATATTGATTTCCCTGGCTTTCTAATTTCCAATACCCTTAACTATTGGTCCTCGCCTTAGGAAATTAACACTCATCACATCTAATTTATGTAATTTTGAGATTATATTTGTATTTCGAAATATGCTTTTGGTAGTTGAAAAAGAAACCTGGTTTGCAGATACTCAGGAGCTGCATCGACGTTCTGCAGATTGCGTATTTAATGGCGCATGGCTGCAAAATAATATTATGGGTTAAGTGGGGATATTAGATGTGGATGCAGAGAAGGAGGAAGAACATTGGGCAGGAAGGAAAAAAGAACGAAGTGCCCTTTGGAGAAAGATAGAAGGTATTTGAGAGAAAATGAAAGATATTGGAAAAGATGGTTGCGTATTGAGTGGAAGTACATGGTGAAATGAATAATTTTTAGTAAGGGGAGAATGACGCTAGGGATGATAGACGTAAAGAAGGGATGCAGAAAGTATGTGGAGCCTGAAAATGCTCCATTGAAGTGAATGATGTTTAATGTTGTGCTGGGTGAAGCTTAGAAGTGTAGCAGTGGTTAGTCCCTATGTCTAGCGAAACCCCACATTAACCAAATTAAATTCCTCCACACTGCCCTGACTTTACATGTATGTTTTAGTTTTTCGAAGCGATATTTTGGCGGGCTTTGGGGTACGAAGTGGAAGCTTAGTGGGCACGGGACGAGGAAGATGAAGGAGACCGGTATTCCTTCTTCGCTCGCGTTATTAGCCACTTCGCTGCCATCATATCCATCGGCTACAAGGTACACGTTGATATTTTACCACCATTATTTCCCTTTAATATGATTATTTTATTATTAAAAGCGTTAACATCAACGCAATGGTTGTTATTTGCTCCCGTGGCGAGCAAGAGGGGAGTGGCAGCCGTAGGGGTGTCGGGGGGCCCTCATTGTGGAGGTGAAGGTGGTGAATTTCTCGTTGATCCCCTGGGAGACGCCCGACAGGGGAGAAGAGGGACCAATTAGGCTTCGCGAAGCGGATGCACGGAAGTGCTGCCGCATACGGTGGGAGAAGGCACGCGCGCCGCGTAAAACAGACGCGAGTGCCGAAGCGTGCGATTGGCGAAGAAGGATGGGAGAGATGGGCTCCTCACACGTGCTTCCCTCGGAAATTAGGTCTCTTTCCTCGCGTTAGCTGGCGCATTGGGGAGGGGACGTTTTCTCGGCGGGTAATAATTAATTTGGACGCTAATTAAAGTATTTACGACCCTCGGCTCACTTGATGATTCTCGCTTCGAATTCCTCAGCGCTCTAAGCTTAGGGGGGATATTTTTACGTGACGGGATTTCCGTAAATCTCTTGGACGTAAATGGTTAAAAAAAGCAATTCCTTTCAAGTTGTTTTCAGGAAGTTTTTCAGGGAGGGCAATTATTACCTATGCATTTAACTGTATTTTACGGAAAGTAATAACATCATATGGATAAAACATTGCCACAGGTACGAAGTTTTTATTGAACTCCTAAAGAATTTATTCATTTCTTTAGAAAATCATTCTTAAAAATAATCCTCCAAATGCAATTAAATTAATAAACCTTACTCATATATTCACTATAGTGGGAATATATTTCGCGGTAACGAATGAACTGGTATTGATCTTAACCGTTTTCTTACCTCGAATTCGATCGGTGCGAGGTTCTAGAAATTATTTATTTTTAATTGCATATGATTTTACGTGCATGTTGCACTTCATGTGGTCTAATATTTAGTCAAATTTATGTTAAAATAACTTCAAAATATTAGTATAGTAATTTAGATACAATTTTCATGGACATTATCCACGGTAATACCTAATTGGATGACTCTCGTCGCATTCAAGTCCGAGTTTCCCAATGGAGTGTACCTGTAACCTTGTCTGACCACCAATTTGGGTATCCTAGTTAAAATCCCAAGTACTGTTGCTTAGTTTCGTGTCTCCAAATATGTGAAAGCAAAGCTACAACTATGTGAGAACCTGTGTGTAACTTGCAAATTTGTAATATTTTCAACTTCATCAATTCTTATTTGATTATTAAGTTGTTTTGACCCCTGTGATCATCATGCTGATAGTAACAAGAGGAAGCGATTACGCAGCAGTGCTTAAAGTCTATACTCGAAACGAGATTTTATCTACGAATTTTTCAATTGTATTTTATTCCTAACACCTCTGCTATTATCACAAATAATTTTAAATGAGAGACTGATATTCCAGAATTTTATTGCAAAGAGTAGAGTTTAGATGAGGGGCGTGGTATTCCAGTGGTTAGAACGCTGGACTGATCACCGGAAAGCCCGAGTTCTATTCCTGTTGACGCCTATGGGTAACCTCAGCTTCACCCAAGATGTGTACCATTTATTGGGTACCAGGCCATCCTGGGCGAGGCAGGCGATACAAGGAAAGGAATTGGCTACCCTACCCTGATGTGGGAATTTCTGGCTTGGTTGAGCTTAGTACTAGGTGAGCTCCACTCTCATGTACCAATCCGATCTTCGGGTTGATTACTGTGACGAGAGTTTAGATAATTATTATAGATATTACTTCATCGTTTCTCTTTTTCCAGAAATAAGCTTATGACAGAGTATTGGCGAGTTTAAATACCTACTATGACTTGTAAAAACACCATTTTTCCATAAAATTACTTCACTTTCAATAATCTCCAATCCCATCCCCCCCGTCTACGTGAAGACACCACTGCACTTGCTTCTCTGCTTGCGTGGAAACGCAAAGCAGGAAGCCCGTGTTTCCGAGTTGCGAGGTGTGGTGGACCACAAATAGAGGCCGTCAAAAAAGTGTGTGAGTAGGTGGAGAGGCGTCGCAAACCTCCCTCCCTTATCCTCTTTCTCAGTCTCACCTCTTTCCCTCAACCACCTGGACACATTGCTGTGGTGTGTTCAAAGTTCAAGTGTGCTCTTCCCGGTGCCTCCACTGCTGTAAACTGAGGCCGCTGCACCTCACCCGTGTGTACCGGGCAACCAAGTGGAATCTGATTGGTCTTCGCTTACAGCATACGACCCTGGGGGTGCAGGAGGGGGGGTGGTGGGAGAAGGTGGGAAGAAAGGGGAGTGGAGTGGTGCAGGGGACCAAATTTCAGTGTACTCCCGGAACTTATGTGGCCTCGGGGGGTCCAAAAACTTCGGGGAAATTCTCACACATCTCCTTCCTCCCACAGGGTGCATTTTTACCCCTGCATATCCCTCAACTATGCTCAAGAACTACGTAAATTATTTTGTAATAATACTATGAGCATGAAGAATTATTGCTTGTAGAGTACCGCTAAATAATTAAGCCCAGGCAAAGCTCATTTCTGTGTATGATGAAATATGAAAATTAGTGAACTCAGATTCTAAAGATTAATGACAAGTGGTTTTCGTGATAATTTGTGGTATAATTATAGATATATCCTCCTTGAGATTGCTTACTTTTATTTAAGTTAGCACTTGTGCATAGGCAATCATTATTTAGTTAAGTAATTTTATCAGCCACCAATAGGTGTATTCTTAATCAACTGGGTTTTCATGTACTCACAGATATACTTTAAAACATAACTGCGCTGATTTTTGCAAATCCATTTCAGAATATTTTCCGAGGATTATAAAAGCAAATTGGGGCGCGGCAGTCCAGTGCATAGATCGCTAAGCTAATAACCGGAGGACACGGGTTCGATTCCGGGTAACGCCTCTGGGCTCCCTCAACTTCACCCATGCTGTGTACCATTTTTTAAGTACCAATTCATCCTGGGAAATCAAAGGGTACAGGAAGAGGAAGTGACCAATCAACCCTGATGTATAAATGTCACACGTCTTTAGGCTTAGTATTGGGTGAGCTCTACCCTCACCTGTCCAGCCGAACTTCGGGTTGGTTGCTATTATTTTTTAAAGAACCAAAATGTATTTGCATATTCCTCCAAATTTATCGACAATGATAGATAGTGCACCACCTGGGCACCGTTTTCAGTACATTATATATTATTAATGCAAATTTGATTAAAAAGGTATCACGTGTTTAGTTTGGAGAAATTTAATTTTAAATCCAGCCGAAGGAATATTAAGACATGAAAATGTGACACTGCACACTTGATTTTGCAGTTATTGAACATTAATTAGGAGCTCCAAAAATGACTTGAAAACGATAGTATAAGATCCACTCAAAAATTCATATTTCTCATTTTAACAATCAGCTTTTCTAAATTTCAGAGGAATCAGCTGTCATTGGAGAACGTGTTGTTTTTCCAAATTAAATCACCATAAAAAAACAAAGTTATATAAATAATGAGCTGTGCATAACTCTAGGTAAGTATTTTGCTGCTCTGACAAAATACTTTCCTTTTGCTTCAAAAATTATGTAACCCATGGCGCTTCTGCAGCATTGAGGGTGATTCCAGAAACAAATATGCCCTTCTGAGCACCAGGAGAGCCCGGATAAACTTTACCAAATATTTTTCGAAAGTAAAGAGCGCAAGACTTAAAACGAGGTGGCTTGTAGTCCGAGTGCCAAGGGGAGTGAGGCGAGAAGTGCCGTTTTCTTCCGCGAACCTCTCGTGCGAGGGAGGCGACGACGGGTCTTCCCGCCGCCACTGGTGCGACACGCAGGTGTGCCCACGGGAAGACGAATGAAAGATGCACGCCCCTCCACTTTCATTTCGCCCGCTCCCTTCCATTTCCTGTCCCCCTCCTAAACCCCCCTAAACAACCCCACCCCCGACACCATCCCCCACACCATCCCCCACACCATCCCCCACACCATCCCCCACACCA
>LYUA01000130.1:938116-948576 GCA_002093875.1 Calopteryx splendens
CGCTGATGAAGAGGGACTTCTCTCAAGGACAAAGGTGGTTGTGTGCTCCCCCTCACCGCCACACTCCCCTCCTCTTCTAAAAGGGCCTAACTTGGCCCTCTCCTTAGCTCCCCTCCACATCTTCCCCTCCTTTCCCTTTTCCCAGCATCACCAACCCTCTTGCCATGTATTATTAGCATGCCCTCGAGTTCTTCATACGCCCACCCCAAACCGCACTCTGTGATTCAGTCCATTCTCTCCCACCCTCCTCCTCCCCTTCTTCCCATTCGCCTATCTGCCTTGCCGCCTTTACGGTCTCTTTATAGACTCCCATAGATCGACCTTAATGCTCTTAGTCCGAGAAACTTCGCACTAATTTTCGGAGCGGGGGGTGCGGGTAGTGGGCAGGGCGATGAGAGGAAGGACCTGGTGCAACTTTAACCTCATCCCATGTTCCACCTCCTCTCCCAGGCCCCCTCTTCCTCTTCTCCCAAACGCCATCGCCCCCTCTCAAGCTTCCTCCCTCACTCCCTAAATCAAAAGTGGAATATCCTCTTTACTCTTCGGTTTGCCTTTACTTCACAACAAGGACCGTGGGTGAACAAAGTTTAAAGTATGTCTGACAAGGTCTTTATGCATACTCTTAACAAAGTAAGCGAGTTGTAATATAGGAATCCAGAAAGGAAAACTTTCGTTCGAGATTCAATCCAATGTGGAGTTAATTATAAAAAGGAAGGCTAGATAGTGGGTAAATATGGCAGATAAATTAAGCATAATGATAAAAGCAATGAAATTTTTTTAAGCGTTGCTTACATCCGTTTCAGCGATCCTTTCCATAGGTATTCTCCACGACCTCTTCAACTTACCCTCATCACTAAGAAGTAGGTGTAATCAAAATCCTTACATTGCAATGAAAATGAAGATATATTCTAAATCAATCCTTGAAAAAGGGCTACTATTAATGGATTTTTGTACAATCTGCTGAGGTAACCCAAGTTTATAATATTATTAACCCTAAAACTACTCGTGTGGTGAGGACGATAGTGATACCGGCATCTCACGCAACTAAATTTTAGATAAACCTACCTACACGAAGAATATAGCTGAGCACTGAAAACTTTAACATAAATTGCCAAATGATGAACAAGTACATTAACAAGAAATCCTCTGTTGGTACATTCCACAACATAGCACACTATATTAAACACCAGAGTGAAACTGGGAGTACTATCTATCACTACTCATGCCACACTACTAAAGCAGCACTATCCCCCATCATTCTCGGATAAAATATTGCAAGTAAGTTGCTCGAGTGTTTGTCGGGGAGGGGGGAGAGGAGTGGAGTAGAGTGGGAATGAACTTGGTCAAGGCGTAGGGTGCGTGGGCCCTCATGACGCCTGACAGCCTTGGATAAGCTGGGGTTTCGAAGTATGTACCTTTTTTACTCAATTTCTCGCAATTTTTCATCGGCTAATGCTGCGAAAGTTGTGTAAATGTATGTGTGAGCGTGTGTAAACGTGTATCGGAAGAGAAATGGAGCTTCAGGCTCTACGAGTGTCGTGCGTCCGCAACCTCCTCCTTCTCTCTGATGATAATGTTGGTTCCCCAAGTGGGGTAGGGAGAGCCGGAGTGGAGAAATGGGTGGGAAGATGTGACTTGTTTCTAAAAAGGATTTAGTCTAGCGAAATTATACGATCGGGCTGAAAGGAAACCAACCCTTTCCAAAAGAGGAATACATTCCGAGAAGAGTAGGAGGAGATTTGTTCTTGCGACCTGCATAGGCTACTTATTGTTGTCAGTTTTTTTCTCTCGTGTAATTGATATTCAGGTGGTGACTTAAATTACCCGTTTAAATTCAATGGATGAAACAAAATATCCTCTAAGATGTACTGGTGGTACCTAATTCCATGTTCTCTTACGGTTATGGATTTTCTTGCACACGTGACGATTTCTCCTAATCACTTTTCATTGTATTCCCAGGGTACGCCTTAGAACATTAGTATTACAATATCTATATTGTAGTTGCTGATGTAGAAAAAAATCAATATCTAAAAAATATATAATTTCGGTAAAATAAAAATGCCTACTGATAGGAAGCTTACGTAAAACCACGTTTCACGGATTTACAATTCCTAGAAAACAATTCGAATATTACTATACTTGTAGTCGGTTTCCCAATCATGACGTCAGAGCGTTCTTGTGCATTTAGCAGCAAGCATGCTAATTGACCTTGGAGCCTGAGCAATTTTTACTTCAGCATCATTTAACGTTTTGTGATGTAGATAATACTTAACAGCAGTATAATAGCTCATAGAGCATTATGTAAGATTCATAATTGTAGTGTTACTGTTACATTAAATTGATAGAGTAACCAATAAAAATGTACAAAACTAAAGTAAATATTGAACATTAATTTTACATAAACATAATATATACTTATTTGTCTATATTTTACTTTTGAATCGACATTATTATTATAATAACGTTGAAATGCAAACAAAAGTGTATTCACTAAATGTTGAGTGAAGTGACCTGTATTACTTATTCTTGTTTTTGGCACTTTAAGAGAATTAACTTTATTTATCTAACTTACAATGAGGTTTAAAAAATTATAATTTATACCAGTTTAGCCAAACACGTTTTGATTACTGTATAACTCCTTTGCTACATTTTTTGTTTCTATGTGAAACATGCATACTTGGTTACTGAATTTACTGGTTGATTTACTGAAGTCAAAGATTTAAATAGTTACCACTCTCTTTGGATACTTCTTTATAACTTTTATTAACGTCTTAATTTAATAGGAATTGTAAAATATTTGATAAATTGTTTATCCCTTCAAGAATATAGGTATATTTATTTACCATCAAATATGGGATTAGAACGAAATCAGTTTTAATCTACTGATTGGACTAAAATAAAAGTGAAGTGAAAAATGAATAAAATGTGCAAAGAAGGATAACAAGAAATGAATTGCAAATGTAAAACGAAAAGCATTGCAACATATCTCAATTATTCTGCTTTAAATAGTAATAAATGTTTGGTGACATTTTTAATCTTAATGTATTGTTTTTTTAAATGTTCTTCACAAAATCATTATTAATTATTTCTACTATTATAAACCTGAGATATTTTAAAGTCTGTATTGGTAAAATTTTTAAAATGCCTAAGTTGCTAAATAGTGTGATTCATGCAATCCTTGGAAACAAAACTCACTGATATTAAGTGTCAATTACACGTCAGATGATGGCTAGACCATGGATGCACTCCCAAACCGTTGTGATTTAAAGATGAGTACTGAATGGTCCCTGATAGAGTGTGTGTATCAGTAAAATCAGAAAAAAGACTGAAAGTTAAACTCCACAGAAAACAAGTTTCTAGGATTCCGAAACTCCTAGGTTTTTAATTATTTTAGTATGCCTCTGTTTACGGATTACATGGACAATTGCTGCTCTGTGAATGTGGTTGCCTGCTTTCTCCCCTTTGCTGCAAATCGAGGTTTTGGTGGCTGTGGACCAATTGCGACGGAATCGCTCGAAGGGGGGGGGGAGAGGAAGAGGGAGAGGAGAGATATTTGAGGGGATGAAGTAGAGGTTGGTGCCACGGGGAATCCCTTGACCTGGGTCGTTTGGGACCCAGAGGCTCCCCCGCCCACGCTTTCTAACCCTAGAATACCACTAATAGAACGGTATTTTCCATTTGCCACCTAGATTCACGAAATTAACTATCTCTTTCTCTGGATCTCCATGGAAGCGTAAGAAACTGTTTTGGAGCATGATATTTCGTAAATATCTATTATCATTCACATAATAATCTAGGAGCTACAGAAAAGGTTGGTAAAGCTCATGAGTTCTACTCTCTGCATCGATAATCCCTAAATTCTCTCGTTACACCTGGAGTTTATGTCTTTTGTCAATGATGGATCTTTCACCAAATCTCATCAACGCATCGCCATTTAACGTTTCCCTCCCATTGTTCTCTCCAGCTGTCGTTGGCAGTTTTTACGAGTGTGCTCGATCAGTGTAATCTCGTGCATCACTTCACATCAGATAGTAGAATTCACAGCAACTGTCTCCTAAACTTACTATAATTTTAAAATGCTCTTCTTCAGGAAATTTATTATCACTAAATGCTAATTGACTAGCACTAATTAGATAAAAGTCATCATAAATATGATAGGGTTAATAATTGTTGTTGATGCAAGATACTTCTCCCTTCTCGTTAAATTTTTATTCATCAGAAATAGTTTAAATCATATTTAGGAAGAAATTTAGTTATTCTAAATAATATACTAAATAGATAGTTTACTTAGGGTAGAAGTAACCATATAAAGTATTGGGACTCAAAATTTACCATAGTGATAATAAGGGAGAGATGTAAGGCAAAATTTTCATTAAATTAATTTCAAAAGAAAGCAGAATGAATAAAAACTATTAAGGACGGCAATAAATTGAAAAATCAGTCAAAGGAATGTTATTAAAACCTATGGATTACTTTAATCCCACCCTCAGATGTCTGCATTTTTTACGAAATCATAAACTCGGTTTGGTGTTAAATATCCTAATTTTTTTATTAAAAAACCCATTAACTATTATTGTATGCAGTGACCAGCAAAAGAATAAAAAACCCTACGATTCTATGTATGGAATTTTGTACATGGCCATGTTTGCATTACAGGGCAAAAAACTCAATAACAAAACCATTGCCAAGAGTTAAAATAATTTCGTAGGAACCCAACGCTTTTCATTCCATTAAAATTTCTCAATTACTTCCTAAAAGTAATGATGGAATTTATTTTTTATTTTAGCATTGTTTTTGGACTTTGTAGTAAAAAGAATATTACCAGTTGATAAAAATATCCAAGAGTACCATTTGGTTTCGGTAAGTTAAAGTCATAAGATGGTCTATGTAACTAGCAACGTGGAGTGCTTCAAGCACACATATTTTTATAGGGGCTGCATCTATGCAAATTATTTGCGCAAGGAACCAATAAAATACAATTTATTGATTCCTGCTTCACTTTGTAGAAGTTTACAATATTTGTTTTTTTAATAAATTTCAAGCGTACTCAATGTCAGAACTCAATAATGTCAATAATGAAAACCATTAAAATACCTTCTATAAATCGTGGTAAAATAATCCAATTTTTTAATTTTTATTATGTTTTCCTTTATAATCATTTTTATATTTATTTTTAATGGATACTAAAAAAATCATTTATACCACCGATTTAAATTGGCCATGCCACATTCCAAGTTGTAATATGTAAAATTTTGTGGTTGACTGATGTCCAAAAACCCCCAGTTCGAGCCCACAGTTACGGTATGCACGATTAATGAACTGCGTCTTCGACAGGAAGATGTGTTACATTGGCAAAGGTAGAGATTTTCTAGTACTAAGCCTTATAGTGTATTAAATTCATGCACTCAGGGTAGTTGTATTTACTGCTATTCCTATAGTTGTTGAGAAATTTCTGTTCCGCAAGGAATTACGCATCTAAAATTTAACTGGAGGCACACCGGATGTAGTCCAGCCTATTGCAATATTCCTTCTATCCAGTGAATGAACGATCTATGTAGTTTGATGTGACGTATTTCAGAGGAGATCTACCAATTTACAGCCAGCATTTACAGCTAGAAAATGGTCACCAAAGTATAATGATTCTGTTCAGTTGATTTCTTTCAAAGTACTGTGCTGTTTCCTTCGACTCCTCTGGTCTATTCCACCCAACTTGGTTGCAATCACTTTTCAACTTAACTCCCGAGCCTTGCTGTAATTCATCATGTTTCGACTTGAGTTACCTCGATTTAATCTTCTCTTGACCTTGACTCCATTTGCACGCAATGTTAAGCGGCGTGGGAACGGTTGCCGACCCCAGTCGCTCTTTAAGTTTCGCCCCTTAAGAGACGCAGGGAGAGGAAGGGCATCGTTATCAGTGCGTCAAGAGAGGGGACGGCGAGGCGGGAGAGGGGAGGATTCACCCCTTACGCTCTCTTTTATTTGCCTGGGAGTCACTTTTAGCGACTTGCCTTGCAGTTCGCAGAACTTGCATGCTTAATACTTTCGTTTTGTAATTCAAAGCGTCTTTCCACCATTGTGCGCCAAATTTCAGAATTAGAGTCGTGTGTCATAAATCCGAAGATATCGAAATTTTTCATTCGGCATCAGTGAAACATAGGTACTGAATTTAGAAATTCTGAAAATCTTAGTAAGTATTTTCATTTGGACGACGAGCCTAGAGAATATAGACGTTCTCATTTGGTACCTCTACCCTCGTTCGTCGTTACTCTTTGTGTTTACTTAATGCTCCTCATAAGTCAAGTACGCAATGATGTCAACGAACTATAAGAGAGAAATTTGAGAAAGCATTTTCTCAAGTCAAAAAGAAGCATTAGTTTACGTGTGTGCATAAATCCCATATCTTTTTCCAAGGTGTGAGTACCAAGAATTGCATACATATCATAAAAAATTACATCATTGGATTCCCGATGATAACTTTAATGTAACCAAAAAAAATAAGTCGAATAAACAATCGACTCCATATTTATTTTCTGATGGTGCATGATTTTCCTAGCTGTTCTTGTTCTGACATACAGAATAGGCCCTTTATTTATTTCCACATACTAAAAGATGGTTAGGTAAATTTTTGAGAAGGTAAATAATAAATATTCTTATTTTTTATTGTTTTATGTAGTTTAAATGAGTATTTCGTCAAATGTGGTTTATTTCAGTGCATTAAATTTGTCAATGAAAAGCATTATTACTACCAAGTTGAATGTGAATGTTTTCGCTAAAGACGAAGTATGATGGTCCACTAAATTTTCGTTAATATCTTTAAATACCTTTAAGTATTTATCAATCCGTATGAAAATAGTCCATTAACGCCACATTCCAACCAGTGCACGTGGAAGCTCCTGGCCAGTTTTGTGAATGGAAAATGTCATATATTTTTATTCTTGCTCTCAAATAAGCGAAGTTTTGCCATAATTCAGTACCTGCCTTTAATTAGAAATTGCTCATCGTCAATTAAAAATCATCTTTAAATTATTAGTGCTATCTTACTTTTCAACATCATTATGGTTTTCCGAAATCACCTCCTCATTTTGACACGAGGGGAGAAGGAAGATATGTCGGAAATGGAGTTGGAGATTGAAGCTTGAATTGACTGAACTCCGTTGTTATCTGGCAGAAATCATTCGAAGGGAAAATAATCAACTCAACCACGAATCGCAGTAATATTAAAGGGAAATCCTGGTCCTCCACTTACCCCCCTCCCCCCAACGAGAACACGTTAAATCCCTTCAAAAGGCTTATTTTAGAGTTGGCGGACGAGAAACCGGCGGTAAAAGGTGCCAGCTGTCGTGAGGGAATAAGGGATTCCCTCTGTAGATGGATTTCAGGAACAGACGCTACTCGACGGGACAGACCAAGGATTGGCGTTAGGTGTAAGGGTTGGATGGATTAAGGGGGGTCAGCGGTGAAGAGAGGGTGATGAGGGTGGTACGGGAGGGGCAGGCGGGAGTAGAAGAGAACACCGAGGAGTGGAAACACGGAAAGTGAGAATGATGTCTGAGGAGAAAGGATGTGCGTGACCCGAGTCTCGTTTGCAACCCAGCAGGCCATTGACTCTTTCACGGTGATCACTTGATTCTGAAAGAAATCTTTATAAATATTAATTTCTCAACAATTATTTAAAAAATGCCTTCCCGTATTCATTAAAAGAAGATTATTTCCGGGTCGGGAAACAGTTTCTTCCAGAAATTCATTACATCAGGAGAATTCTAATGAAACATTTTCAAAATGGAGTTGAGTAGTTTTCTTGTTTTCCTACATCTATTTGACGTTACAGAAGAAAAGACGGGTACCACCTCATAATTAAAATATTTTATAATTGATCATTTGCAATACTTCGTGGTAAAGAGATAACATTATGAGCATTTAAAAGCTGATTGTGTAACACATTGTTTTAAATATTTTTATTTGATTGTATATTTTAATTATAACCCTGCTTCAACTTGTTTGGTGCAGACATACCCTTCAATCTTATAAGGAGCAGGTTCTGAGAAATATATCTTCCGAATGTGGTTTGACACTCAAGTTGTAAATTCACGGCCGTTCTAGTAAGCACACCCCCAAGTTGAGTTCACCTTTCAACCCCTTCCACTTTGGAGTGACAGTAATTCCATGTCTGAATTACGGGGTTTCTCTCATTGCGAGACGACGTCGTCAGTGGAGTAATTCTGAAGCCTTTGGCATATCAATTCGGTAGCAATTGCCTTCTTCAAATGGTCGAGGATTTTCTCTGTTATCAGAAGCAAACTTCGCAACATGAGTATTTTCCCGTGTGTTTGTATTATCGACGACTGACTCCTGTTGACAGCTCATTCAACTTTCCATTTGAACATCAAAATGCAAATCCCAAATCCTCCTCCAAAGGCTACGCTTCCGAATCTCTTGAGCTTTGGTCCCGACGGCAGAGACATCACTCGGTGGGAGTCCGAGGCTCTGATATCTATCCCCCTCATTGGCCAATTATCCGCTCCATTTGTTCATGACGCCTTTGACTAATTTTTGGATGCCTTTCAAATACAGTCCTTGCTTTATTTCGATATCTATCATTAAAATATCTTGTTTTTCTTGTACCCGTTAATTTAATACGCATTTTAATTTATTGAGCTTTTATATTAAAACTCAGTGTGTGTAAATTTATACTTTAAATTACAACATGATATTTATTTCTTCTTCATTTTTAAAATTCGTTCGTAAGTAAAGGTGTTCATTTTAAAATCTATTTTTAAAAGCATTTCTGGACCGGGAGTGGATATTCATTGTTAAATGCGCTTAGTAAGAGGTTGGATGTAGATAGCAAAATGATAAGATCATCATGTATATTTTTCATGGAATTTTCCGGTGGTAAAATAAGTGTCTAAACTATGAAAATCTTAGGCATAATTCTCGCAATAAAAAAAGAATGAATAAATATTTGCAATGTAATACATAATGATCTTGATATGAAAATATGAATATTTTCATATTATGCTTTCTTTCACTTTTAAAATTATTGATTTCAGTTCTGTTTAACCTGAAATTATTTCAAACTTATCAATTTTTATTATCACCATATACTTGGGAAATATTAACTTACTAAGAAGATAAAATTAAGAATATCAAGGGTATTTTCAAAGCCAATAAGAAAAAATGATTTCCAAGGATTCACCAGAGAGACTGTGCTGTAGTACTATGGGACTTCTCCGTTGGAAAATTATGTAATTATTCCGGTTATTATTTCACAGCAATGGTGAGTCTATTTTAGCTTTTGGCATTTGGAAATTCCATTAATTTTTGCCCGTATGTTTTGGAGTATATCAAATTGTGTATAAATGCACAATGAGGGTGTAAAGTAGATGGAACTCATGATCAATATCTCCTACAGGGCATATAATTCGAAAGATATGTGTTTTTAGGGTAACAAACGTTTGCATCAATTATTTTTGCATCCTAGAACTAGTTTCTGGAAATGCAATTTTAGGCAGTAGGTACTCAATTTTTATGAGAGCTTTATGACAGGCAACTAAATGGATGTGTCATAAGTTATAAATGCAAATAAACATTGGAAGGTAATTGAAGATGTAAAACGTACTCAATTATGAACTTGTTTCTAAAATATTCTTAGTTTTTGGCACCGGATTAATAAATTAATGTTCTTAAAACAGACCATTCCTAATGCACTACATTTTCACAATAAATATGATTAAATATTATATGGATTATGCCTAACATACTATCTAGATATACTTCTTTGGAACCATAACTCATTCCAACAATTTTGGCAAAACGAGTGACACATGAAAGGGAATGCCACTATAGTAAAGTGGGAAGCGGAGCCTAGGAACGTTTTCATCTCCAGTGTCCACGGTAACCTTGGGTAGGCACGCGATGGAACGTGGTAGTGGGCAGGGCATGTTGGGCGGACTCGTACCCACAAAGGAAGAGGCTTCAAAATGGAGATAGGAAGGAGGCAGTGGAATGGAGGTGAAGTGAGGGCAGAGATGAGAGATGAGATTGAAGGCGGGGCTTGAAACATGGGAAGGGGGGAGTGGATTCTTTATATGGGCCGAGGGGGGGGAGGCAGGGATGGGTCTCATGCAGACGAAGTTAGACTTAAAATAGCGAAGACGGAGTGAAGCCGAGAGAAATTGAAGTGGGGGGGAGGGGGGCTAGGAATGAGTATGACGTCAGGNGGGGGGGGGGGGGGGGGCTAGGAATGAGTATGACGTCAGGGAGGGGAGAGAGGCGGGAAGGGGATGGAGGGGGAATTTTAAGGGTACATCGCACGGTGTTTGTTTTGGGGAATGAAGAAACGAAACGAGTCTTCCGAGCCTCGCGTCCACGTGGGAGGGACGGGCAGGGGGGTTCCTCTCTCGCCCGAGTTGGCAGGGGCGGTTGGCTCCGGGGAGGGAGGGAGACGATGGCGGAGGGGG
>LYUA01000131.1:35454-48962 GCA_002093875.1 Calopteryx splendens
TCAAATTACTAGACGATATTCTCAAAAGAAGCTTATGAGAGAGGTGCTGTTCTTTGTATGTACTACTTTTTATAATACTCACTGGAGCAATGCCTGTACTCAAAGCGGGCATGAGAACCATAAAACTTATCAATGGGCACTGCCAATCTGATTGTTTCTGACCACCAAGGAGAATTGTGATGGTATATAATCATTGATTGATACTCAGATGATCCTTCCATTCCAGAGGCACCCCAGAGGCAATTCTGAAAACAAAATAATGAGAGAAATTATGGTGCTACATTTGGCAAAACAGTACTAAGATACCATCATTACGAAAAATATTTTTTTATTTTAAATGGCTGGGTAAATGTTTGGAGAGATGATACCATTGATACATTTATGAAATTGGCAGTTTAATACTCACTTCATGTATTAATTACATAATCATACCTCTAATGGCCTTCCATTGGCATCCAAAACCATGACTGTTACTTCAATGTTTTTCCCAGTTGATTTTCCTCCTCTTTCAAATTCACCCCTTTCCAATGTTAGGTAAAGGTCATTCCTGAGCATAGAAAGATAATATTAATTAAGGGATGGCTCCAAGTGAAATCCAGTGCATTACAGTATAATCAGTGAAGCACATGGTTTCATTACCTAACATCACCAGGCATGATAACATCAGAAAAGCCCAATTTTCGAGTAAGTGACACATTTTTGAAAAGAAGCGGATTTTCTTCTCTGACTTGTGCTAATTCTCCATGAAGCATCCTGAGGGATACCACAATGCCTGAAAAAGAAGTAAAAGTCTTCACCCACATGAGAAATACAATTTAACCGTAAATAAGATTAACTTCTCTGAGCTCCTAATTGTAATGGAAAGAGAATTTTCACTGTCTGGAAAGTCATCGTATTATAAAATTTATTCTATTAATAATTAAAGGTAAAAATCTATGCAAAATAAGGCTCATAAATCTGATTACTCTGTAAATATCAATGGAAAAATATAAAAATTTAATAGGCAATTGATATTGGCATCACTATTGTTGATGATATTGGCAGCACACTAATTATTATTTCAAGTTCAAGGTGTACTATTATTTTATAAAATGTCCTCGTTTATTACATTTTGCAAAGAAAAAGTATGTTAGGCACATCAGAATTATGTTCAAGTTTCCAAAACATAAATGAAATATTTGCATTGGGGAGTCTAGTTCTGGTGCTAAGCACTCAATTTCTCACCATAATTGGGCTGCCCTGATAGTGGGTTGTATTTGCCCCCCTGTTTGCGGATCAACAGGTCGTGCAGCTGGTGAAAATCCTTCTCTTCGCACGTATGCACACGGAAAGTGAACTCCCGCTCCTCCGATGACCAGGAAGAGGATGAGGTGAGGGAGGGAGTGGAAGAGAGCCAAGATGAGCTAAGGGATCCACTGTTGTTGTGGCTTGAGGAAGTGTGGGCAGCTAGCATCTCTCCTATGTTCAGCACGGCACACCCGAGTGGCCTCTTGAACACATTGTTGCCCAACAATGAAGCTGAGGTTGAGGTGGAGGAGAACGAGGCTGATGAGTTGGAGGATGAGGAAGACTTTTTGGATGAGGACTCGGAGTACAGCATCCTCCCCAGCCTCATCACATGGGCTACAATGAACAGTTCACCGCGACCCAAATCAGCATTCCCAAGGTCCTGATGAATGAGAGAAGCATGACATAAGGACATTTGAATTGAAATTGTGGCTGGTAAGTGTGATATACATCTCCCTGTCAGCTTGCTGGTGCAAGTTAAAATCTTCAATCCTCTGAATTGACGTAACATAATATATTTGATTAAGTTGTTAAATCCATTATTTCCTTTATTTTTCAGTGACTTGATATTCAATCTACAAGCAGTTTGAGGAAGTAAAAGTAGTTAATACTGACATAATTATTCATCATAGAACTAGGGTAATATAATCCAAGTCAGCAAAATTGGACATTTAGAGGCCAATTCATAAGATATTTTAACTTACAGAAAAAACAGTACAATTGCTGTGCAGTTTGTCCAGTGTATTTGTGGATCCATCCTTTGATATTCGCACAAGGAACCTCTCACTGAAACAAGATATTTCATTACATAAATTCAGTCTCTGTCAAAATCCTGTACCCAATTGAAACTGAATATTTAAAAGAGTATGCAAAATTGCAGGAAAACTTACCTGATAAATTTAGCTCTTTTTGGGTCATACAGGGAGAAGTATATTTCAGTGTCTTCACCCACTCTATGACCAAAGTCACGCATACAAAAATAAAGGTGGTGGGTCAGAACTTTCCGTGAACTCTCCTTCCTTCTCACAGTTCCCCTAGACTAATAGGTAACAGAAAAAATGATGGTGCTTAGTATAATGTTATCCTATTGTATTGTATTAACATTTCAAATATTAAAAAAATATATATAGTAGTATAAATGATAGGTACTTACTGAAGCTCCCTGAGAATTTTCGGTCCCTTGAACATGCTGTAAGGGGATAAAAGAAATATTAAGAAACACTTATTCCTGGCACCTAAACAATTCAACCATGAGTAAGGCGGTGGTACTGTGTATGTGCTAGTAACAAGCAAGAGCTTTAAGACCAAGAGTGACCAACTGTTTATAGTAAATTATGCATTCTGATCTTTTTAAAGGCTCATTACAATAAAGAAGTTAATTTATATTCTGACATTTTAATGTAAGAGAATTTAATAACTAGTTGGGATCTAGGGACTACAGTGGCTTTTAATTTACCTAAATATTTATAAATTTCTGCATAAAAATGCATTTAAATTGACATGCTTGCTTGTGGCTACATAAAAGCAGCTGATGAGCATGTGCCTATACAGAAAATCTCGCACAATGAAAGTATTAATCATGCTACTTTAGCCAGGATCAAAAAGTATATTAAAATAATTGGCAAGTATTTTGATATTAACAACCCAGCACAATTATAATCAACACAAGGGTTGATTTGATATGAGAGGGTAGAGCTCACCTAACACTAAACCCTATGATACGTGAAATGCATGCATTTGTCTTTCCCAGGGCTACCCATGTTTCCTGAAAAATCACAGATCTTAGTTGAACCTTAAGGTACCCAGAAGCATCACACAGAATTGAACCCTGACCCTCTGGTCAGTAGCCCAGCACTCTACCCCTTAGAAAAAACCATAGTCCCTGATACTGGTTTCCTTTTTCTCTTCGGATAAGGTTAAAAGGTCTATTCCAGTGTATGCTTGCAATTTCAGGTTTTTGGTGCATGGCATAGTTGGAAATTTACCCTCCTCTTCCCTCCCAGTGAGGCAAAAACAGAAGCAGAGATCATTCTACTATTTCCTGTATTTGGTATAAGAAAATGCTTTTCTCCACTATGGATAATAATTTTACTCATTCTTTCATGACTCTTTTTCCTATCCCTTCCAAATTCTCTTTTTCCCACTTTCAACATCGACCTCTCCCATGCAATGCAAAACAGGGTTGGTTGGTGTCATTGATAAAAGAGCAAAAAAGGAAACACTTTCATCAGAATTCATGGGCTTTTTACTCACCAGCTGATACAGTTCGACAATGCTCATAAGGTCTGGATTCACCATCTGAGCACCAATGCGAGGAACCAAGTCCAAACCCAATTTCCTGTAAATTAAAAAAAAAACAATTTCAGTAATGAGAGCTAAACAGATTCGTGCAAGAATTAACAGTTGGAGTAATTTTTTCCAATTTTGATTTTTTCATAAATATTGTTTGACTGAAGCTGAGAAATGATTGCACATTTCTAAAGACTGTACTTATATGAATAGAAAATTTTTCATTAATGAAAGAGTATAATGTGTAAATAAAACTGGAAGAAATTCAGTAAAATTACAAAAACTTGTCAGTTTGCTTATGAGATATTTTCTGGGAGGTACCAAAGACATGAACATGGTCTCAAGATATTTCTCTGAAATTCGGTCTTTCTGGCAGGTTATAAAATAATTTTAGATGAGAAATTAAAAATATCATTAACCATCACTAACTAATCTAAAGTACGAAGGCCAATATCATGAAATGGATGCAAAGGGTCCAAGTCATTCGATTTTCGGGACCATAATTAAAATACAGAACTCATTTAGAAGAAGGGCACTTTTTTCCCCCACAAGTCCTTCACATTTTTTCTAGGGCCTGGATTGAAAGCATGATATCAAAATAAAAGTCCACTTATTATAAATTATAAGAAGATAAATTTGAAGAAGGCAAGAAAAGTGAATGCAGGAGATATTGAGGGGAAATGGAATGTTGAAGAGGGGAAACTGATATAGGGAAGAATTTCGGGTAAGTAAGTGAGGGACTTCTTGCCCTCGAAATATCTAAAAAGAGGGTGGAGGGAATGGTACTTTGGACGGCATGAAGGGAGAGCTGAAAAAGGTTCATTGATTGTGGTGTGGGATATTACGGTGTGTAGCGTCGCTTTAGGCAGGGCTTAGAATTGTAGCCATGCTCAATCCCTGGGTCCGTAAAAACATAAACTTTACCAGTAGTTTGTAACGGCTACAATTAATCATATCACGTGCATCGATTCACTAAAAATAATCGCCTTCATAAAATTAAATGCAGGTGAAAGAATACGAATCGTTTTCTCGAACAGAAGGGAAGTTGATATACATATCAAATTTTTCGATTGAGATGATGGATGTCGGAAAATTGGGAAGAGATCTTAATCAGAATGAATTGGAACTGAATCGAACCAAAGCCAGATCGACATTAAAAGATCAAGAGGCGTATTTCTGTCATTATGTTCTCCTAACGTCCCGCGCTAGGAGCCCTTGTGCCACTGGGATCCCAATAAGCTGGCTTGTCATCATGATTCCCAGGGACCGAAAAATCAGGATTTAAACCCATGCCAGAAGCTGGATTCGAACTCACGACCTTTGTGCTGGTAGGTCAACCTGAAGAATCCGGGAGGTGAAAATTGAAGGTGATTTTCGCGTTGATCGAATAGGAAAACCTCTCTCGAATATCGGACATGAACACTACGGAAGGCAGTGACAGCCATTTTCCCACCGCTACATAGCCAAACATACGTATCCAAATATCCTCGTACATTTCATTCACCTGAATTACTACCCAAGACATATAGTACTACTCGATTATTAAGCTCTGCAAGTGTTACAGTGACATGACAAAGCCCGATATTCGTTAACGAAATCAATGGACTTCACACTATGTTAATTTTATTAATAGATCTTGTGTGTCAATATTTATCTCCTTATTGTTTTCTTGCCCTCAATGAACGTCACCCAAAGGATAAGGAGCATAGCTGGTCTACTTTCATAATCAGGGCTCTAAAGAAATACCAGAGCAATGTCC
This sequence comes from Calopteryx splendens, assembly GCA_002093875.1. NCBI lineage: Eukaryota > Metazoa > Arthropoda > Insecta > Odonata > Calopterygidae > Calopteryx > Calopteryx splendens. The sequence continues at coordinate 40,790 of LYUA01000131.1, forward strand.
TTATCTCGAGCAAGCGCTTATCTTTCCGACTGTGACGGAAAGAAAAGTGGAGGAATTCATGCCGCCCCGAAATTACCTGTGTGTTGAAATTCAAGGAGGGAATTTTCATGACATTAAATCTTACATTATCGAAAGGGCGAGAAAGCAAATAAAACAAATGCAAGCAAAACAAATACATAATTTTCCTAGTCATTTTAACTTGAAGGTATAATCGACTACGAATCTCGGAAAAATGATCACGCCTGACGCTTAGCAAAACGTGAGATCACATCGTTTGAAAAGTGGATGTTACGGCAGGAAAGTGGGATACATTATCCTCACGTGAAAGGAAAAAGTTGTGTACTATTAAATGGGCAATCTGTAATTATGGCAATAGCGGAGAAAGGTTTTCATTGGGGGATTACCGTTCCGTTAGGTTTTGAATTCTCACATTCAACAGTCTCGGTCTTTTAATAACAGCTTATTTAAAATCTCGTACTTTAAAATAATTGCTGCACCACATAACGTTTTTTACCTTTAAAATGACTGATTGATCATTTTCTTTCTTCCATTTATTATAATTTTATTTTGTCATATGCTAATTTATGGCTGACATCGTGCCAATCAAGGTCACTGCCGAATTAGCACTTTATTATTATTATCGGTCCCCACTATTAACATGCTTCTTGTGACCAGGATGGATTATGAAAAAAGACTGACGATCCGGACAACCCTTCGATTTTACGTGTCTCTGAGTGATACTTTCTCCTTCCGCAAACCCCGTCCACGGTCATTCAATTCACGAATGGTACTCAGCATGTGGGGTGAGAATGAAAATTAGTACATATGAAAAATAACTCATATTTCGCACATAAACTGTCATTTCGGAAACGGAGGAAGGCGATCTCGATGATAATTTTCCAATATACGCCAAAGAAATAAATGACTTGTGCTGGGAATGCAGTTGCATACATTTGGAAAAGTTGGTCCTATGTTAATGCCAAAGTCCACCGAATGTGTATTTTTCTGTCTGTAAGAGCGCTAGCCTCTCTAAGTCCTCAATCCTTGAGCAACCACTTAACAATTGTCGCAGATATCAATTTCCATGAAACTCTGCATAAATCCTTGGAAATTTCCGCATGGATGAGGGTTGCGACACAAAACGAGTAGGTAGTGGTTTTTACGTATTTTAGTCCGAAATTCAGTTTCCAGGAATTCGTATTTTCTTAGGTCATGCTTCAACTGCGGAGTTAATTCAAGGAAATCTTTATGACATGAACAATCAACTGGGGAAGCAATACTAAGCTTAAAAAAACTATTGTTGAGTATTCCTTTTCCTGAATTCCGGTAGTTATCGTCACTTATACGAATTACTGACTTCAGATTTTAACGACAAGCAACTTCCGGGAATAAACGTGCCAGATAATTTCAACATTTCACTCTTCTCTTCTCTTCAAGTCTCAAGACTCTTCAAAAACCGGATGAGCGTTGGTGGGAGAAGATGAAAGTACACAAAGGAAATATTAACATCTCATTTCGACATACTAATGTCTCAGGAGAATTAGCTTAGGTCCTTCCGAACATTACACAGGCTTCCCCTAAAAACTAGCAGGTAAGCCAGAAGTTCATTTCTTGAAAGGCATAAAAGAATTTCACCAAGTTAATCACGAATGAGCCTCAAATATTTAATAATAACTATGTGAAATATCGGATGAATATTCGCACAGATAAGGAAACCACTGGTTAGATCGTAACTAGTAGTGTAGCTATTACCTCAACCGCCTGTCTTATTACCTATTGTGTGCTGGCATTGACCCCAACAAAAAATCAACCGAAAATGGAAAACTATGATGATTTTAAAATGTCTTAGACCAGGAAAGTTATCATCATTAACTTTCCTAATTTTTTGGTGTTAAAAAGGATTATAAAATTTGATGTTCCATCCCCTTTTTGTCTGCGGCCACCAGAATTTCACGACGAAAAACTGGTGAATACGGCCCAATTTATGGTTCCTAATCACTGATTTTAATTTTGGACGCCAAGAGGATGGATTCACGGAGGTGACTAAGAATGCTAGCGCCATACTTCGGACCTTATTGGGTTCTTGAGTTTGGAACGCATAGGTAATATAGAAGGACTTAAAGTAAAACAGTATTCGGAATGATATCGGATTAAATGATGAGCTGGTTTTCATTCCGTGAATATTATAAATATATTTAATTTGCTTTCCGTCGTAAGAGGTGCCAAAGTGTGCGACCCCATAGCATATTCTTCTCCGGGAGTATGCATTCAAAATGCGAGTTTCTTCCGTTCCGACTTCCTCTCCATTTTCTCCAATCACATCCGACGAGAATTGCAAAATATAGTCATTAGATTATGGCCCTTCGACAGTGCAGGTCATTTAGCAAAAAAATTTAAATCATATTTGTACTTTGTAACTAAGTTGGAAAGAATGTTAATCTTCGAATGAAATTTTACGGAGGCACATTTAATCACATCCGAACGTACCTTTATAATGTTATATAATACTTTCGTATTACAGAGATTTTAAATCGCCTCTGTTGACTCAACTTATTAAGAATGCCAAAGGCCAAATAATCTCCACCTTCCAAAACATTAACAGGTTTCTGCTTATCGCGCACAGAACGGAAGGTGGGACAGCCGAATATATTTTCACCGTGAATCCTGGTTGAAAATAAGAAACACGCGCAGGCGGTTGCGAACGATCGGACTGAAGGTTAACAACAACGAACGATAACGAGCTAACAACGAACGACTTCCAAACCAGTGCCAACCAACCATCTTGGAGGATCCGAACACGATCCAAGTTAACGCGTTTAGAGAAAGGAAAAGGTCGCGATCTTGAAACAACAGTTTCGCTTCAGTGATTGCGCATCCACAAGGATGGGAACATCACAGCTAGACATAGGTAATCCGTTCGGGGAAAATGGATTCCGAGCGCCCCAGACGTTCGTTAATGGGGAAAGGGGGGGGGGCGGCGGGGGGCGAAGAAGAACCGATTGCCACCGACACGTTTCCCAACGAACCAGAATTCCGCAGTGTGCCTTCCGGCGAGAAGAGGGTTGTTAACCCTCGAGGGAAATTGCCAAACACGTCGTGGCACGTCCGTCCAGAGCGTCCGTCGCGGGCGGGGTGGGTGGCGTCGTCACAATGCCCTCGTCGCGGAGGGGCTCGGGGGAAACTATCCACCCTCCGTGGGTTTTTACAACACGGCGGGGAACGCTCTAATTACGCCTCCTCACGACCAGGAGATTGCTGCCCGGAGCCCGGAACTAAAGCCGGAGGCCACGGCTGGATTGGATGTAAATCGGCGCTCTGAACAATCGTTATGGGCCTTGCTAATGGTAGTAATTCCATGGCTGCTGTTTCCTGGAGGAGTAGCCTGATTGGGCATCATGGAGGCATGGGGCGGATTTGGAACGCTGCCCCTTCGATGGACTTCGAGAGGAAAGATAATTCTTCTAATGGGGAGAGACAGAAGCTGCAAGAACCCTCTTTCGACTGTCGATGACAAGAGAATGAATAATAATCATCTTCCGACAATTCCACCCAATCTACCAATAGCTTGAAGATTTACATATACCATTGGTTTCTATAAAAAGAAATTTCGATGTAATACACGTTTCAAGAGAAAAGGTTTCATCGTTAAATTTAGCACGGCATTTGGCTCAAAGACTAAGTTTCTATCTTAGAAATGTGACAACGATCGTTACTATTTAACTCCATGCACATAGATAAATACCCATTGGGTGTTCTCAATTTTGCCCGAACTTACCTATTATTATAGGTTACCACTTTCCATCGGTTGTTACGATCTTTTAAGGTAAAAGACACAGGGTAAAAGCATAAACACTATTAAGTAACCCATAGTGGGAACCATTTTCCAGTAGCGATGGACGTCGAGTAATTGGAAGTATTAAAGCAACCGTCAAAAAAATCTTTAAAAAACGTGATTTTTCACCTGGAGAGGATTAATTGGAAATATAAATTCGCCAAAATATACCCATAGGAAAATTAAGGCTTAAAGGTAAAATGTTTAAATAGGTTTTGCACAACATAACTATATGGAAATGTAGTGATGATACGACTTCAATAATTGGGGATTTAAAGTAAACCTTTTTTAATAAAATCATAACATATCCAAAACAATGTATATGGCAGTTCAGATATATTTAACCTCAGAAGAGGTCAAGTATCCCCGCGATATGGGATGGGGATTCAAAATAATACAACACCTAGACAGCATTCCTGGAAATGTTTCTGTTTCTAGGTAAATAATAACGAAGATAGAAGGTTGTTTGTCACTATAACTAAAAATATTGTTTTATAGTTTTACCAGGCAAGAATTCATACAAATTTACATTTGTATTTCTCCATCGTGAGCACAGAGTTGACGAACCTGACTCGTATATTGGAGAGAGGAGAGTATTCGAAGAAAAAACGTTGCGAGGGTAGAAACAAGTTCTGTCTGGGCCGCGATAATCGGGTCCACAAACACATCGCCAGTTGTTACCTTCTTTCTTATAAACAAAGAACCGTTCTCCCCGTGTCAAATGCATGCGTTTGTTTTATACCAATAATATCAAGGCTCTTTTGATATGCTTAGTTGTTTATCTCAGGCAAATTCAGGTGAACTTCTTCGAAATCAGATCGATTCTCATGAGAGGGAGAAACGATCTTTCGATTTTAATAATATTGATAGAAAATAGATCTCACCAGTTAAAAATTCATAATGATATAGGCTCGACTCTGCTACAGGCCTCAATATTTCAAACATTATAAGGCACCACCAGCATGAAGACAATGCCACCACCGATTGTGTACGGAGTTTAAATCTTTGGCGCAATCGGAGCAGGAAGGGAAGAGTATGCAGCTTATTTTAAATAGATAATTCTCAGGTTTCATTTCAGTTCTCCAGGGCATTGACTTATGAACGGCTGAAAATGTTTTATCTTGCGATGGATACAAACACTCAATTCTTCGTAACACGCGCAGCATATATGGACCGCAAGAACAAACAGATTTCAAGTCAACTCTGACGAATGTGTCCTGGAATGCGTTTCTCGCCGAGGTTCTAACGGTCAAAGTCTTCAAATTCTGTACATATCGCTTCGTGTTCATTGGTTTTGACTTTTCGACCTCACAGTACATCTATTTTTTCAAGATTTTCAAAGCTTCTAACTCAAGAGGCAAACAGTCGGAGACGTCGTTACCGAATCGTAAAGACAAGCGGTATCGAAAGAATTGGTGGAATTTTTTGACGGTCTTTGGTAATTTTCACCCTCTGTCCCTTCTCCCTCAGGGTTTTCCTTTTGAGGTAGTGTCCTCGAGCCGAAAGGGCGCATCGAGACGGAATGAAAATCACGGAGAGAGAACACGGGGAACGAACCAATGCTCATAACGCACAGCCGTTCCCAAAAATCACCACGATAAAACAGAACCCACGCATATTTTTATTTTAGGCGGAGCGGCTAGATTCATAGGACGGGAATCTCGTATTTTTTTATCGACAAACGAAATGTGAACACGTGAAACAAATTACCGCCGACGCATGGTTAACATTCATTAGGATAATCAACATGATAAACTTACATATGAACATCCCAATAGGTGAACCCTACAGATCCAACAGCAAATCGGCGTCAAAATTTAACTGTATGTTGAGAGTATAGGCTATTTACTCTACGGTAATATCGTGCGTGCATTACCACTCACTAACAAAGGATATGTATCGCACTGCACGCGCGGAAGACGTTACATATAAGAATTAATAATTAAGAATTAGCAACTGTAATCATGATGCATCAAAAACCGATATAATTTTTTCCCCATATACAGAGCACGATTTGTCTTATTCAAAGAAAAAAATCATTGATAAAATAGTAATTAGAACTAATTGAAGTTGTCCAGTTATTAGTTCTCATTGGTCCCAATTATAGTTAGTCCCCATTCTCATTAGTACCAATTACTGGGTTTGACACAATACACAACATTTTCTTCCAGTTCGATTTTGTCAAACCTTTATTTGCATAAGGATAAAATGGAATAGGTGTAAAAACGCATTGCAACATTATTTAAACTAACTTCTGCTTTTCCAAAACCTTTACATATTTTCAAAATAACTCAGAATGTGTTTAAAAGAACACGTTGATGTTTTTTGACGCTGAAGACATTTCGATTATTAATTCAAAAATGCTAATTATGATATAAATTTCGATATTAGAATGAAATTAAGCTCATATGAAATAAACATTACTAGCACTAAAGTAAAGTGAAGTAGGGTATAAAGTATTTAAACTCTCTGCATCGAAAGTTTCAGCGAAAATACGAGTATACATTTAAATATTAACAAATCTAAAATTATTGTTTGCAAAATGTATGATTTAAAAGATTAAAACAGTGGTTTAATATAACAATAAGATGGGTTTTTGAGAGGAGGCATTGGTAAAATCTGCACGGTCAACCGATGTATGGGAAACCCCAAAACGGTGCAATTTCATTGATGATCTATTTCAAATCCATGGTTCTCATATAAATACCCTGCAGAAAGAGTGAAAAATTAATTATTTCCTGAATACTTTTTTTTAGTATTATATCCGAAAAGAGGAAGTTTTAAAATAACACAATCAACGTTGGTATATCATACCAACCTAAGTACTTATAAAAACCATTTTGATACAGGAAATCAGCATCCATCGCAATCAGATTATTTCAGACAACTATTTGTCTCTGATTCAGTAGAAAATACAGCATAGATATGAACTTTAATTCATTCAAATTAATTAATGCATATTCAATATAAATGATATTAATATTGCTTCGTTTTTCCGAAATGTCTCCGCATTAATAAAATTCAATTCTTTAATCATCTTATACATTTTAGTGAGTGGCCTTTTGGTCCCTTCGCTTTCGCTCTATTATGGCGGATTGTTTGATGTTTTCCATACATTTCTTTACTTCTAGGAATGAATTACAATAACCAAGGTAACCACTTTCTTAAACGGGTAAACAAACGGTAGAGCCACGAGGAATCGTATCCCTTGGCTTCCTCCAAGTAACCACATTCCCAAGAAGTCCGGCGGGCAGAAAAAAAATATTACCCAACAATTGACGCTCAGAGAACATTACGGTCCCATTTCGATGCAGAGGCAGCCCCTCGAAAAACGACGCATTACGGGGGACTAATGACAGCCGTTAAAACGGATAAAAGGGCGGGGAGCGGGAGAGGGCGTGGGAAGAGCAGGGCGGGAGGTGGGTAAGGCCAGCCAGCCAGCTCAAAGGGTGATTTTGAGGAAATGAGCACAGTATGCAGTAAGAGGGGGACTCCTCCGTCTGCCTTTCGAACGTGTTACGTTCTTACGTTCTTATGCTACGGGGACGGAAAGGGAAAATGCTGGACCCACCGTGAAGGGAGGAACGAGGATGTGGCATCCAGGTTTACGTGTGGCATCACATTTAGCGGAGCGGCAGTTTGACACAAGGGCACAGAAAACTACCGCCGAATATTTAATTCACGGAATATTTATGTTCACGTCAAGGTTTTCGGTGCAAAAAATAAGAATCAGCGCGGCAGCGATTGACACAGTGCGCACATCAGTTACAATGCTGCTGTCATGCTTGGGCCGTGGAATTTGAATGCGACTGAAATCCTGGACATTCTGAATTTTACTGGAGGGTAGGAACCATAGTACACTCAGAAGCAACCTAAGTACTGGCTTTTACGATATTTTTTATTATTGTGTCTTGGTTAAATATTAAGTATCGCTCGATTTCAGAGGCGAAGGAAAGAAATTTAGTAGATAATTAGTTTTGAAGGGTTAAAAAGATAACATTATGACTATGTTTTAGTTGAGTTAATACGCAAGGAACTGCGTCGAACCGCACACTAATTACCTTTACCTTCGTCTCTTTTTTCAAGTGTCCATTGCGATTTTTTTGGTTACGCTGACACGAATTTTATATTTTAACTATCTTAGATCATAGCATTAACCAATAGCATTCTGACAAGCAAAAATTTGATTGGTGTACCTAAGAAATCAACTAATGTGGTCGATTCGGCAGTTCTAATAATCACCAAAAACCACAATTTACCAGATTCTCTTGAATGTCAATGTCATTTAATACTACGCGTAAATAACACTCATCGTTATTGACACTAGAACAGCGGCAGGGG